>JBBMOE010000053.1:951102-1158755 GCA_037975065.1 Chaetodon trifasciatus
TTTTGGATCCCAGCTGCCTGGAAGTTTGGCTCCTGGTGGCCTGAGATGGTTTTCAGGCCTCCCCAGACTCCCCTGGTGTTGTTCTCCTACAGCTGTTCCTCCATTCTCTTCCTGTATCTGTCCTTCCCCTCCCTGATTTTCCTTCTTAGCTCCCTCTGAACAGTTTTCAGCTCCTATTTGTTACCTGACTTGGAGGCCGTCTTTTTCTCCTTTAAAAGAGTCTTAATGTCAGGATTAATCCAGGGTTTGTTACAGTCCATACACCATACAGTCCTGGTGGGTACAGTGTTCTCCACACAGAAATTTATGAAGTTCGTGATGCTGTCTGTCAAACTGTCAATGTCCTCCTCATGAGAGTCACTGAATAAATCCCACACTGTTGTCTCTAAGCAGTCTTTAGAGCCTCTTCAGCCTCGTCAGACCACCTCTTCACACAGCTGGTTGCCTGTTAACAAGGGGCTTGTATACAGGCAGGAGATGAACCAGGTTGTGATCAGCTCTTCCCAGAGGGGCGAGGGGTGATGATTCATATGTCTCCTTGGTGTTGGCATAGAATAAGTCCAGTGTTTTATTGTCTGTGGTGGCACATGTGACATAGTGGATGAATTTGGGAGTGGAGGACAGAGAGGCATGATTAAAATCCACAGAGATCAGTAAGAGGGCCTGTGGTTTCTGAGTCTGCAGCCTGCTGATCACAGTGATGAAGACATCACAGGCTGCATCGCCGTTAGCAGAGGGAGGAATATACACAGCCACCACTATGGCATGTGACAACTCCCGCGGCAGACAATATGGTCTCAATCTAACAGCCAACAGCTCAACGTCCGGGCAGCAGTGCTGCTCTTTGATAGTGATGTGCCTGGAGTTACACCATCTATCATTCATAAACACTGCCAGCCCTCCGCCTTTACTCTTACCGTTCCTCTCTGTCCGGTCTGTCCGTATGAATGAGAATCCATTCAGTGCTACAGTCGCGTCAGTGTGCTGCGTGCCCAGCCATGTCCCTGAAAACAATAGCATATTGCACCGCCAGAATTCCTGAAAATGCTGGGTCAATGCCACTAGCTTGTCCATCTTATTGGGGAGAGATCTTACATTCCCCATGATGACAGATGGGAGAGTCGGTCTATAAGCTCTCCTCCTGTCATGGCGTTTGATCCCAGAGCGGCACCCCTGCATCCTCCTCCATAACTCCCGGGGGACATCAGGTCGCTCCTCCAGCTGCACAGCTGTGTTACGCAGGGCCAGCAGCTGATCCCTACTGTAAACAATGGGAGCCATTGTCTCTCACGGACCCACAGACGCGGAGAAAAGTTGCGCAGTTGTAAAAGTGCTGAAAAGTAGCACCAGAGTTACCGTGCTTGATGTCTCTGAGGCACCAGAGATTCACAAACAAGCAGAACTAAAATGGATAAAAAAAAGACGCACAAGAAAACAGAAAGAGAAGAAAAACTCCTAGGAGTCTAGAGAGCTACTGTAACAAGCTGCCGCTCGTACGGCGCCAACTTCACTCCATGACTTGTTGCTGGTTTTCTTGTGGCGGGTCACATATGGCACTTTGTTGCCTTCAAGTGCAAGGTTGGCATGTTCTGAGGCTTAGGTTTCCAGTACCCTGGTGTCATCTTCGTACTTCTCTAGCAGGCTCATACATGTCTCGCATGCCAGTTGCGCATACTTCCTTATCTCCTGCATGGTGAAGTTACCTCACCTCCAGTGCATGGTTATGTCATATTGCGCACTCTCACAAAGGTTATGCAGGAACAGGGACTTCAAAGCCTGTTCCTCTTCAAGATCTGGGACATTGTGTCCTTGGAAGTATTTAATTTCCAATAGCCTGCTTCAGCTGTCACAAGGGCCGCTTCAGGAAATCATTCCTGCCATGAGCCATCACACTAGACAACAGTAATTTAAACAGTTAATCTCCACCAACCTCACAAAATCCAATAGTTCAGTGTTTACATATTATTTGCACTACTGCAATATTGCACATTACTGTTTATTGTTTACATTTATTAATCACTTGCAACTTGCA
Source organism: Chaetodon trifasciatus (assembly GCA_037975065.1). NCBI lineage: Eukaryota > Metazoa > Chordata > Actinopteri > Chaetodontiformes > Chaetodontidae > Chaetodon > Chaetodon trifasciatus. The sequence continues at coordinate 953,135 of JBBMOE010000053.1, forward strand.
CATATCTTTTCTAGTACATAGTTTATAGCTCTGGTTCTCTCTCCCTCTCTTTAAGAACTACTGTTAATCTTTATTATATTATATTATTATCATGCAGTATATAATATGTATTATGTATTATAATACATATTATATAACTTTATAGTTAGTTATACTTAGTTATATTTTATATACTTTATATGCTTAGTTCTATTTCAAGAATTGCTGATATTCTATGTTTATGTACTTAGTTATATTTTGTACGAATATTGTTTTCTCTTAGTTTTATTTTCATCCTTACTCTTCTTTATTGTATATATTTTATGTTTACGTGTATGTTTAACTTGCTGCTGCAACGAAAGAATTTCCCAAATTAGGATCACTAAAGTTAAGTCTAAGTCTAATCCAACCTGTGCCATTAAACTCAAGCCACTGACGAGCCAGTATATAACTTTGTTGAGGTAGAGACATCACAGGTGGCTTAAGTCAAGATTCAAGTGACAGTGATTGGGAAGAGTATGTAGATGCTGAGACTTTCTAACATAAAATCGTGTCTCTTTTTCTGTGCATGCAAATAGTATTGCATGTTTCTAAAATATACAGAATATACAAAATATACTGTATACAGTTATACAGAAAATTGTTGAGGAATTTAATGACATTCTGCACTTCTCTAAATTTATTTCCCTTCAAAGAGGTGCTTACTGAACATAGTACTGAAATAGATGATTGTGTTGTTCAAGAAATTAATGATGCAGTATTGACAACAAATCCACTAATTGTAACTACTGAAGCAAAAGGTGCACTGTCCACTGATCACAGGAGGAATCTCTTTTTTAAGGAGTAGTTCCCTGTAACTGAGCCAACTGAATATATATATATACTGTAGAAGGATCTGTTTCAATCATTCAGGTTCAAGAGAATTTATTGAGACACCCAGATTTTTGAGATAAATTAGTGTTAAATCAAGAAGATAAACCAAGTTAATATAGGTCCTTTCGTCAACTTCAAAAAACATTTTGGGGGTGAAATAAGTATTTCTATAGGACTGTACATTGATGATTTTTTAAGTATTTAATCCTTTGCTGACATCTAGAAAAATTCATTCAGATTACTGCTATTTATTGGGTTGTGCTCAATTTACCAGCCAGGTTGTAGCCTACCCTTAATTCAGCTGGCTGTTCTTGGAAAGAGTGCTGATGTTTAACTCTTTGAGTATGATGCATGTCTTTATCCACTGACCATGGATATGAAGTCATTGACGAGGGATGGGGTGTTTGTTGAGATTCCAGACAAATTTGTAAAGGGAACAGTACTTTATGTGTGAGCAGATAACCTGGGGTCCCACAGCCTTGTTGGCTTTCAAGAATCCTTCAGTGTTGAAAGGTTTTGCAGATTTTGTTGTCTTAATTGAGACCAAATTGCAGCTGTTGAGGCAAGGGTTTTTCAATTAAAAATACAACAGCACAACTCCTTTGTGGAGGAGCTTGAGTCCAGTGATAGAGTGTGAATGGTGTCAAAGGGGTCTGCAAACTGAGTAAGCATTTGTCCTACTTCCATCCAGTTACTGGGTTTCCCAGCCAGCTTTGGAAAGGGAAGAATCAGTGGCAATGGACATGAAAATTAGACACTTTTAAGTTGACTACCTGTTACGGGCGTTAAGTGTTTGATCGAGTTTAATTTGTTTATTCATGAGCATCTTCAGTTCAGCAGCGTGGGAACCGTGACGTCATCAGGGATTCCCTTTCCCGTAAGCTCCTGATTCGGAGATGGCTCCCGCCAGTCCCGGACCCGTCCCCTCGATGGGTGTACTCGACCAACCCGGTGGCTCCAGCTGGTCTCTCCTCCCTCCATTCATCAGCGCCTTCTCCAATCCAGGCACGCGCGCACCTTATAAAAAGTGTGTGCCGTTGGCGCCCGTCGCGGCTGTGATTTCCATTGATCAGTTCGCCTCGTTGTGCCTCTTCGCAAAGTGTGTTAATATTGTACTTTCTCGTGATTTCTGGGTAGATTCTGGTTTGTTTTTTTTGTCTACCAGTTCATTTCGGTTAAATTGCACTGAGGCACTAGGTTTGGGGAGCTGGGCTGTAGTTAGTTTATCTTGTTTTCCACACCACAGGTAACTTTTCTGTTAGCACATTAGGTTTATGGATGGCTGTTCCCGTGTATTTTTGTTGAGGTAAGTGACAGAGTAGATAGATAAATTTCTTCTTTAGTTTTTCTTTGTATGGTAGTTAGTGCTGGGGTGGATTTAGGGATAGGCGTACCTGATTTTTGTTTGTTTTATGATTTGCCGCCACCCGCCGCCCTCTCCCTTGGTTATTCCTTGCTTATTGTTTTTTGTTGTTGTTGTTGTTGTTGTTGTTGTTGTTGTTGTTGTTGTTGTTACCTGTTGTGGATTTAATCATTAAACAATAAACGGCATTTTCCTTTTTAACATCAGGGCACCGTGTTGCTTCCCTTTATCCCTAGTCTTATCCATCAGAGGGTCGTAACACTACCTCTTATGATTGGGAGCAGTATTCCGGAACAGGAGCCCTCGTGGGGAATATTGATGGACCTTAAAGAGATTGTCAAGATTGTTGTCTCTACTATGTTATCAGAGGAAATACTATGCTGCTTGGAGAGTAAAATATCTGACTGGCATCTTCCCTGACTTTAAGTAGCATCCAAAACATCACTTTATTGAACATTACGTACATTTCATATGCTGCTTTGGACCACTAGTAGACTTGTGGCCTATTAGATTTGAGTTGAAGCATAACTAATAAAAAGTGGTGCATGATGTTCTCAGTTTCAAGAACACAATCACAATCCTGATAAATCCTTTGTGGATGCCAGTACATACTGAATAATCTATTATATGTTTTCGTTGATAGAAATTATTCAACCATGAAACATAGGGATTTGTTCATCCCTTATGTAAACCCTATATATTTTCATCATATTTACTTCCAGTGCCACAAGTTTCCATTGTCTGTGTTGTTAATTTTGTGTGAATAGCTATAAGCAATTAATGCTGTAGTCACTTAGCTCAGTTGAAAGCCCTGCACAATTATTAATACCTATTTTTGTTTGGTTTTAGAGACTTTGTTATTGCCAATAAATATAAACGGTGGTGTGGACTGAACCACCTGCACATAAACACCAGCAAGACAAAGGAGATGGTAAATGATTTCCGAAGGAATGTACCACAGACTACACCAGTGAACATCCAGGGCTTGGACACTGAGATCAACAACAAACTGGACTAGACAAATAACACAGATGCCCTGTACAGGAGGGGCCAAGGTCATCTGTACCTGCTGAGAAGACTGAGGCCCTTTGGAGTATGTAGGACACTGTTAAAAACATTTTCTGACTGGATGGTGGCATCTGCAGTTTTCTATGCAGTGATCTGCTGGGGCTGTGTGAGCTCTGAGAGGGACAGGAAAAGACTTAAAAACTGGTCAGGAGAGCTGGCTCTCTCCTGGACTGCCCTCTGGGTGGTGGATATTTCTCTCAACTGTGCAATAACGCTATTTATTATCCATATTGGCAACTGTATTCTTGTTACAGTCTAGTCTAGTCTAGTCAGCAGTTTTTTCTTTCATTCCTCGGCATTTACTTTTTTTTTTTTTTTTTACAATCCGTACAAATGTACATAATAGTCATTTTTCTATTCTGTATCTTGTATACTTTTATATTTTTATTTTGACCTCTTTATGCCACTGTGCTTGCTTTTTGTAACTTGCTGGCTATAACGACTAAATTTCCCCAGTGTGGGATCAATTAAGTCCTGTCTATCTATCTATCTATCTATCTATCTATCTATCTATCTATCTATCTATCTATCTATCTATCTATCTATCTATCCATAAGCATTAAGTACAAGCTCTGAAACTACCGATCAAAGCTGCGTCTGGCTGGCTGTAATGTCAGTGTAAACAGGAAAAGTGGGAGGAATGAATATGTTGATGAGGGTAGGTTTTCCTAAACAACAAAGTGAACAGTGAAAAACAAAGTGAGGTGACGTCAATCGTGTTCGCAAAATTAAAATGATGATAAACGAGAAAACCAAAAGTGCGTCCTGGTGGATGCAATGAAAAAGAAGGAGAAAGACATGAAACTCATCAGACAGAAGATGGACCTCACATTCTCCCTTTGAAGAATGGAGATTGTGGAGGTGGAGCCCATGGTATTGGAAATCCAGGAGAGATGGCGTGCTTGGTTTCTTGAAGAACAGGCAAGACAGAATTTTTTATTATTATTATTGGAATATTTAGCGGTCTCAGTTTGTTTCAGAGTGCTTTTCAAAGCAAGGATGATCACAGTGTCACCCATTGCCTTATCCAGAGAGGTACTGTGTAATCAATAGTTTATGACACCAAAGGTTTTGGCTGTCTTTTTAGTAATGTAGAATAGAATGTTTAACATTATTGGACTGATCTGAACTCTTTATGGGTTGACTTAAACGTTGAATAACGAAATCACTAAAACCTCATTGAATGTTTTTGTGCTCTTGTTTTTTTGTTCTGCTTTTGTGTTGTATAAATTTGTGACCTGCTGGAGACCTTTAGAGCAGCCTTAGACAAGTATGCTCCTCAGCTGTTTAAACTGTACCATTCCAGAAAGGGAGCACGACACGTAACAAACGAGCATTGCTCACCTTACACCACGGACCAGGGGCTCATTTTCGATCCCCCTTCAGACAGCTATCTGTTCGAAGATCAGCTGATTCCTAAAGTCCTCTCCATCTCCTAACATCCATCTCTGCTAGTGCACTCGGTTGCACCGAGCAAGCCATATTTCCCAACATTCTTGGCCTTCAGCCTCCGACAACTCAAGATGCCAGTCCCTCACCTACCAGAAACTCCACAGTAACATCCCATCTTCGGTTCTAAGTGACTCTCCGACCCGCTCGAGGTCCAGTCTCTCCAGTGACAGGTGAAACCACCCTTCATCCCTTCATCCCTCTCTCCCCTCATCCCTTCATCACTCCTTCCCTACACCCTGCCTTCCCTTCGTCCCTACACCCTCATCCTGATGTGTTATCATTCATCATCTATGCTCTCCTCCATCCATAATGTGCACTAAACCATTATAAATCTGTATCTTATCAGCATGGTCTTTGTAATTGAATTGGATGTGTGTATATGAATAACACACTGCATGTATCTGGTGAAATTTCCTCTTTTTTCATATCGCAGCATACAGTATATTGCACTGACATTGCACTGCATCAAAGGAGCACATCTCTGGAATCTACCCATATTTGTTTGTGATAATTCACATAACCTTTTTCTGACATGCCTGGTCACTACAGTCTGGGCCTTTTCCCTCAATCATGGATGCATATAAGCTGTCATGCATGTGTTTATCTTCTTCTATGCCCATGATCATGGACAAAAAATATGTTTCAAAATGTAGCCAGAATCTCAAGATAAACACTAGACCAGCTACTAAAGTATTATTAGTGGGCCAGTTGAAAGGTAGCTCACTTATGTTTCTCCCACTATTGATGTTCTATCTGCACTTGAGATTCACAACTTCAACAACTTCCTGGTTTCAACAGGAGACCTATCCAGATGATATGCAAACCAGAGGTGTCAAGATGGGTATCCATCCTCCTCGCTGTCCACAGTGAACAGTATTACCATTGTGTTGGAACAGACCATTGTCCTCTCAGGTCTTCCAGGCCTCCCCACTGCATTTGTCTACCTTTTTGGTCTTCTCTGGAGTTCCCAAAAGAATATAAATACACTAAAGTATTCAGCACATCTTCATGGAACTTTCCACCAATTGCTCCTTTTCATTTTTACAGTGTAGTAGCTAGTTAGATTAGGAGCTTATAAAATAAACAGCAGACCAAATTGCTATGTAAACAAAGGATACAACCACAAGTATACACTGAAGCAATCCACAAACCACAACTGAATATATGCCAAAATGAATGCAACAAATTTCTGAAAAATTAATGATTCAAGCTATCAACTCTGGATTATTATTCATAAATACTGCAGTAAAGATGGCATCTGAAAGCCTCACATGGGGCATAACATATTGGCACTGGGAAGAGCGATTTTGTTTAATATATCTGAAAATAGTAATTTATGCCAATGACTGTCTCAATGCTAATAAAATTATTAAAAGCAATTAATAATAACGGGGCACTAACCTGGAAAAGGGCAACAATAACCATATAAGTGGATACAGTCTCAAAAGTTGTTGTTCACTTAAATCTGCAGTATGTAACCTGTATAAAAGTAATTTTTTGTCATATTGCTAAAACTGTCCCTATGCCCAGACAGCAGTGCATGAAACATGTAATCTGTGAAAAAAAACGGCTCCATTGGTCCCACCTACTGCTCCTACTGCAATTTGCAAGAATCCACAGCACCCAACACAAAACAACCAATCAGAGCCAGAGGAGCGTCTGAGGGAGTGTCTGACATCTGTCAATCACTACTCACACACGCTGCGAACCGCCCCTTCCCTCCACTCATGCTGCTGGCTGCCACTCTGTCAAACAGCTCTGTGAGCAGCGTCAGGAGGCTAGTGAAAGCTATGGCAGAGCAACTGCCCATACCACCACTGCCAACAACAGCATATACTGCTAAGACAACAAATAACCATAAAGCTAAAAGGTGATTGTTACAGTAACACTCCGCAATGCGTACGGTATGTTAGCGACTGTGATGTAGTGGCTGGACAGAGTTAGCTTGTTTCCAATGCTAAGGCTAACGTTACTGGCACAGATGCCGGAGGGCTTGGAGGCAGGGCATGAGTGCAGCAGAGAGGGAGGGGGAGTGACGTGGAACTTGTGTTGGTTCAAATTTTCAGGCTAAGTCTGCTCTCTTCTCCATCTTACCTACTGCAGCTTTAAAACATCAATGTTTAAAGCACCATTTTACATTTATCAATGAACAGTGACGGGTTGAATTTGAGCACTGACTTTCGCAACTAGCTGTTACCACAACACATATGCAGAACTCATAAAAATAATAAAAACACAGACAGCTACTCTTTAAATGTAATACTAAAAAGTAATACTGATCATAATCAATAAACATCTATTACCCAACTACAACACAAGCAGCTATAATACAACCAACTGTTTAAGTCTGCCAGTGTTTATAGGGCACAGTCACTTGCTGAGACATTGCCACTCTGAACCCCTGCTGAGTGTCAGCATGATGCTGTCAGAGTGAAAGGAGAGACAGAATGTCTCCATATGGCCTATGAGAGACACTTTGTGTCTCTCGTCAGTGTCCATAAGAAATGGCAAAAACACCAATGCATAATTGTCCAGATCATGCCAAACCAACAGGTGATGATTTAACCCTAATCCTAAAGTCATGTGGGCCATTCAGAGATTCAAAAAAGCCATTACCGCTACCTTTAACTAGAGGTCCAACCAGGTCTCGTCCAAAAGTGATGACATTGGCATGGTCTGTATTGTGGGAGTGTTAGTATACACGTAAAAAGTCTTTTCAGTGAGGTTAGCACCTGTGCTATTTTGGCCACATCACAACGTAAATAGAATTGTCATGATCATTGTATCCCTTATAGCTAGTGGTATCTACTTTTTAGTAATCTTCAACATGTTGAGTGGTGCTGCCTACCAATAGCAAAACAGTTTTGATAATATTGACCTTTAAGGAAATGGAAGAGTCCAAAACAAGGGAAGATATCACAACAAATTTGCTGAACAGTTCCACTGACCTTTATGTAACTGGCTCTGCCTGAGTATAAACTGCTCCTCAAAAGTAGCTTTCCAGACAATTAAGAGACAGAGGTCAATGGTGCAAATGTGTTTCTTCACCAAACAGTGTCCTAACTGACAGTTAACAAGTCAGCTCCCTTGGAGAGATATTGTGATTACTTTGCACAGTCGGGAGCTGGTAGGGGCAGGTTTGGTTATTGGCTAATATCAGAGATAGTTATTGATATCAACAAAATCATTAGTAGAAATTAATATTTACAGGGAACCACCCAGGGATACTAATACTAACACTAATAATTAAAGCATGGATGCAGTCTCACATAGGGGTATTCACATAAAATGTCAATATTTTACATTTCTAAGGTGACGATCAAGGGTTGAATCTGAGTATTGACCATTACAACCAATTGTTATCACAACACATATGCAAAATGATCACAGACAACTGCTCCATAAAAGGACCATAGAGTTTATTTAACAGCACTAATCAACAATCGACAATTCTTCAATCAATAAACATCCAATTTCCAACTACAATAACAAGCTGCTACAGGCATCCATTAGGTTAGGTTAGGTTAGGTATAGGGTTAGGAATAGGCAGATAGTGGTTAGGGTTAGGGTTAGGGTAAGGCTCCATGAAATGAATGTAAGTCTATGTAATGTCCCCACAAGTGATAAAAACACAACGTTTGTGTGTGTGTGTCTGTGTCTGTGTCTGTGTATCTGTTTGTCTGTGCATGCGTGTGTCTGAGGAGAGAGAGGGAAGAAAGAGAGAAGGCAAGATGGCGGACATGACCACATAAGTGGTTACACCACACGAGGATACAAGGTGGTGGGCGGGACGTTCTTGACGGGATGTTGAACACTGCAATGAAAGGCAAAATGGGGAAAATGATCCATGTCTCTTACAAAAAGATGCCATGAAGCCAAGCTGAATTATGCTACCATGCTATGAGTGTGTGGTACTCAAAATGTGTGCTAAACTTTATGTAGCATAAATGTGATCAGTTTGTTAACGGAGTTGAGTTTAAATTGAGTTTAAAAGAAAAGTGTGTGAGTATAGAGTCGTGAATGGTGGCATTATCAGGAAAATGATTGCCATGTTGTGAGTGGAGCACATTATTAGCAACAGAGTGCATATTGTACAGTGGTATTTTCAATGCTGGCAACCCTGAACACCTGACCTGATATTTTGAATAGCGTTATTTCTGGTGATAGGACGTTAATAACAGTTCTGGATGAGTTCACTGCAGAAATGTACAAAGCAAAAGTTTAAGATATGAATCCTCCATTTTGTGAATTTGAATCAAACCAATGCTGAATTCTGAGTTACTGAACATTCCCTTTGTGATGTGTTTAATGTTTTAGAGTAAGAATAGTCTTTTGAATGACTAAAAGTAGCTTAAAGCAAGAGTATGCTGATCTATGTTGCTCATTGAATTATTAGTATCACTGTGGTAGTAGCAATAGAACTAGCACAGATGCTGGGAAGATGCACTTGAACAAACAGAAATGTTAATTTGGGTTAGAGTGTGGTGGAACTGTTATTGAGTTAAAAATAGAAGGAAAACCATACCAATGTGCTTTATTGAAACAAAGCAGGGACAATGAACCAAACAATGGACACTGAAACAAAGAGACATTATTGCACTAGGGAAAATTTAATTGGCTCAGTAGTCAGGGGATAATTTTTGGCACTAGCATGAGATACAGACCCTGGTTGACTGTGTCCATCTGGGTGCTGGCCTGACAAGAAGGTCTGGCCCCACGGAGAACAGTGAATGGATTTAAGAAAGTACACTCACTGCAGAGACTCCAATGAAAGAATTTGGTGGCTTCACTGTGCAAAGGCTGAAGAAGGGTTTTGTTGACATGTACAGGTCTTGACTGACAGTGGACTTCTTGGACCAGAGCACTAGGAGCATGCTTTGGGTCACAGTGCCATTGAATTGAAGCAAGTAACCCTTGGCTATGTTGTCTACCCTGCTCGTGAGGTGCCGGTGCCCCTGGGGTCCTACGTTGCTTTCAAAAGCTTGGTTGGGGTTTTCCGAGGCTTGGATCCCAGGGATTCTGGCATCATCTTCGTACTTTCTAGCAAGGCGCACATGTGTTTCCCATGCCAGCTGCGCATACTTCACTGACCTCCTGCATAGTGAGGTTACTCGTCCTGCATTGCATGGTGAAGTTGTGTTGCACACTCTTGTGAAGGTTATGCAGGCCTTTGTTTTTACATGGGGGCCTTTCTTTGTTCACCCACATAGTGGTACCAACTATGTTCACAGCTGCCTTGCACATTACCAGAAAATGAACTTCACTGTACCACTTTCTTTTTAGTGCAACTTTGTGAAACATGACCGTGATTCATAGGGACACTGGACTAGGTTAAATGAATAAAGTTTTGGCAGATCTAGAACGCTACTCTGTTTGGCTTTAGTAGGTTAAAGCTCTTCTCTGTCACCTCTGACTTTCAGTGATCAGTTTTATGATTGTTCTGTGTTATGCTTTAAAGGAGGAAGTAACATACTGTGAATCACAGCTGAGCTGACCACAGTGCTCTCAGTCACCAGTGAGAGACGCTCCTTGGAGAAAGCTACTGATTTGGTCAATTTGTTGATAAAATTTCGCTTATACATTTACTCAACACCCGCTAAAGCACACACTGCAAGTACTGGTATTGATGTTTTTGTCAGTACACATTACAAAATATGTTACAAAACTAAGCTCCTAAACGAAGCTCCTGTATTGAGTAATTTCATTCAGTGGCAGACTGAGAGTCATGGACAATAACCAATGACAACAGATGTATTGTCCAATGACATTCAAAATGGGTAATCACAGATATAGGGGACAGAGAGGTGCCTCCTTTATTAAAGTTGTTACAACACAAATGCTCAATCACATCTGTAAAGGTCAGCAGTCCAGTATTTGTAAAGCTCACTTTTCAGTAGTGTAAAATTCTTGGTAAAGGATGTAGGCCAAAGCAAAAACAAAAGGATACATTTTCAAAGTTATTCTCAGTGTGAACCTGGACTCAATTCTGGTGCAGACTGGGTGAGTGCAGGTTATGGATGATGGCTTTTTTCTTTATGTTATTCTTTTTTAAACTTCTTGGCACGATATGAACAGTATTCCATCTTCTCATTTACTGAACACTGCAGTCATAACTGTGAGCCACATTTGTACACACATTAGCAATGCTTGAGGCACTGCTGCCCCAACCTCCCACTTACTCTCTCTGTTCACTTACCACCTACGCATCCGCCCACGCACACACACTCCCAGTAAAAGTGCCCAGTCCTACAGCATCCTCTCTTACTGGGAGTCATAGCCCTGTAGCTTTCCCTGTGGATGAATGCAATCACTCAGAGCAGCCCCCGAGCACGATTAACAGACCAGTCTATATTTCTGTCTGCTCAGCGCATATTGTTTACATCTGGAGATTAGTGTATGAACCATCAACAAATTGGAATAAGAGAATAGATGACAGACTGTCTTCCCAAGAAGTGGTGTTTTTTTTTTAACTAAAGATTCAATAGATAAACTTGGCATGATTTTGTATTAATATCTGCAACAAAGCTACGTTAGCACATACATACAGCATTGTGTTCTACTGACATCCTGCTCTCAAGTAATTGCTGCCTTCTAGTGGTCGCACGCATTAACAAACTCCTGTCATTACGTTTTCTTTAGATGTAAGCTATACAGAAATGAACAATCCATCTATGAACTCCAAACTGTAATACAGTATTCTTTCGACAACATGAAAAACATAATCTTTTTTTAAACAGCATAAACAAGCTACTTCCCTTTACAAGTGCAATACATTTTTAATCCATCAGTGTCCATGTTTGATTTCAGTTATTATTAAAGGATACAGCTCAGTTCTTTTGCTTTAAAGATTAAGTCTGTCACATATTTTGATCGGGCGTGTGGATCTTGTCGTCGTTGTCGTCTGGCACTGGTGGTTCAGTTGGTGAGGAGCAAGCTGGATCTTCTTCATTTCTCTTTTATCTCACGCAGCATTGCTTGTGTTTTCAGCAGGCTCCTCATGATTGGACTATCCTTTGTTCTGACATTGTAGGATCTCAGTCTTACTTCCTCTAGAACTGTGGCTTTCTTGTTGGCATCTTCATGCCATGTGTGGCTAGTGACACTAAAGCTTTTTGATGACTTATCATAGTTTACTTGTTGTCTCTTTTGCGGATGCTTTAGATTCTGTTTCACCTCTTGATGCTTCTTTTGTCATGCCGTCTCAGATGCGCTATTTTTAAAGACAGGTTTGGTATGACTTTGCCAATGAAGTAGATCATTCAGAGCACTCTCAATATACCTGTTTTATCTTCAGGTTGAGGCATTGCCAATATTGCTTTCACCTGCTTTTGCCTTGCCCTACACCTGTTCTGGACAGTTTGTTTCCCAGGTGATTTCGTTCATACCAAACTGACATTTTGCTCTGTTCAGCTTTAGGCCATACTTCTGGATGTGTTGTAGCACTTTGATGAGCCACCCCAGTGTGCAACGCCATAGCACAATGTCATCCACATACACACACACTCCATCAGTGCCTTCTATGTTATGCTCCGTGGTCCTGTGGAACACTTCAGGAGCAGAGTGATTCCAAAAAGCAAGAGTCGTGGCCAAATGGTGTGTTGAATATACAATACATTGTGCTACATCCATGTAGTCTAATTTGCCAAAAAGCCAAGAATGCATCCGATTTACAGAAGAACTTTCCACCAGCCATCTCACTTGTCATTTCACTTCTGCTTGCAATCTGGCAATGTTCCCTCTTCATGATGGCCTTCTGGTCTTTTGGATCTGTGCACACACGTAGGTTGCCAATCTGTTTTTTGACACATCAGATTCACCCATTCTATGGGCTCCTCCACTTTTTTCATGACTCCCAGTAAAGTCATTCGGTCTAGTTCTTGTTTTGTCTCTTAGCAGCACTGGAACTCACCTGGGAGCATAGACAACAGGCTGTGTATCCTCCTTTAGCTGTATCATTGCAAGTGAATTGTAAGACTCCAAATCCTTTGAATATGTCTGGATATTGACCAGCTATTGTGTATTGTGTTCTGTTCATTCTTGATGCACTACACACTGTTGACTAGGCATAGTCTTTCACTTTGACAGACATTGTGTTCTTTTCCTCTCACTATCATATGCACTACCATGCCTAAAATGAATGTATCCCAGTGAGCAGTTATTTTCAAGCTATGCACACATTCACCTCGGGTTTGTTTTCCCTTGGAAAAGCATTTCTTCATGTAGTGATTCTGTCCTGTACACTTGTTGCAGACTTTACCATAGGGTGGCCATTGTTTTGGTGTTTGTCTAGTGTCATATATTTTACAATTAAAAGTCTCTGAGTTTTCTTGCCATTTAGCCTTCCACTGTGGCTACTGCTGTGTGATCTTTGCAGTATCAATCATGAACATTGTAGCATGCTGATGGGCTAATTCACTGGTAAGGCATATTTTCACTGCTCCAGGCAGGGTAAGATAAGATAAGATAAGATAAGATAAGATAAGATAAGATAAGATAAGATAAGATAAGGCTTCATTGATCCCACACTGGAGATATTAAGTCGTTACAGCCAGCAAATATTAAAAAAAAAGCAACAACAGCAAAAACAGTGGCACAGAAGGGTCAAGATAAATAGTACAAAGGATACAGAATAAAAAAAATCACTATGTATATGAACATTATGTATTGGTTATAAAAATACTAATTTCCATAAACAATTACTACTGCCCATAAAAATACTATTGCCAATATTCTTATGAGAAAAACTACCAATGCCATATGTTGAAATTGTACTTGAGAAATACTGTTGCGTAAAAATGAAACTGAATTACACAAGTGTATGTATATGTACAATATGTCCAGTTTCTAAAAAGTACTGTTGCCAATATGGATAATAAATACAGTGTTTTGCACAGTTGAAAAGCTATACAACAAATTAAGAATTGCACAATAGGTCAGGCTATTGCATCAGATGGAATGAATAATGTGAGCATATATTAGCATAGTGCAAAAAAGTATGTTTATGATGTAGAAATGGGAAAAACAGCATCAACACAGTGCTACATTACATGATGCTCAAACAGTCTGACAGCTGTTGGGATGAAGGACCTGCACTAGTGTTCTTTCTTACACACTGGATGCAGCAGTCTGTTACTGAAGGAGCTGCTTAAGCCCCTACTTTCTCATGCAGGGGGTGGGGTGGGTTGTTCATGATCGATGTCAGCCTGGCCAACATCCTCCCCTCACCAGCCTTCTCGATGGTGTCCAGAGGGCAGTCCAGGACAGAGCGAGCTCTCAGTCCCTCATAGCAACCTCTCTGTCACTTTTGTGTGAGATTGACTGATTACAGATCATTGACTCTTGTAGCACTCGAAAAATGCATGTTCTGGATTTCAATTTCAAGCCTGTTAAAAAAGCATCCAAGCTTTGAGCAGACTGCTGTGCGTGGGAACAAAAGACATCCCTTTCAAACATTTCAGTTTTCTTAGGTGAACAGTGCTTGCCAAACATCTGGACAACTGTGTCACTGGCAAGTAACAGTGCAATCTTGTATGCATCTGGTTTACTGTCCATCCCACGGAGCCGCAGGTACAGCATGAATTGCTGTACCATTTGCAGCCAACATTTCTGAAACAATTTACAGCAGATGGTGGCTTCACACTTTCCATGACTTCTGTCTCTAGATCACTCCTGGTACCATGTTATGCTTTCTAACACTAGAAGCTTTGTTAAATATTGTTTATTAACCACCACCCAAAGCTAGATTAGCATGTACATATAGTATGGTGTTGCGTTGTCTTCTGCCGACATACTACTTATATGTCGTCGATGCATTCTAGTGGTCAGAAGTATTAATAAACTCCACGACAGAACAACAACATAGGTTGTTTAACAAGTACCACGTGTTCACATTTTCCTCCACTTCCTGTCTTTATGCAAAGCTAATTGTCTCCTGGCTCCATCTCTGTGCTTAACATAGACCATGAGATTGATATTGATCTTCTCACCTACCTCTAGGCAATCATTTCTATTGGTATTGTATTTCTGTCAAACTACTGCTTTAAGAAAAATAACCACCTAACATGTTGAAAGGTCACCTGTTGCCACCTCTTATTACTATTTCAAGGTGCCTGTCAAAAGGCCACAGACAACCTATTCCTTGATCAAGGAAAAAGCAGCTGTCAGCAAGAAGTCAACTGGCTTAACCAATGAAAGATTCTAAAGCTCGTGCTCCATGGGCTCAAGGATGCCTGTGGAAGCCTGAAAAACTTTGTATCTTGTAAGTTTCATTGGAAAGAATAGTATACCATGTTGGAACATGACAATCATTTAACACACTTATACTGATCTTAGGTCATCTCATCTTACTTACCTTCTCTGCTTTTAGGTTTGGGATTTGAGAGTGCAAAACTGATTATTTAAGATTGGAGCCTTGGGGCATATTATAAGGCAGCAAGTATATTTCCACACTCTGCTCTAAGCAAGAGTGCAGCTGGAGGTTGAGTCATGGGGAGACACTGATATTCACCACCAAACACACCCACGCAAAGAATACAAATCTAGTGCGCTAAAGCTCAGCATATGTATGGTAGTGAGTGCTTAAACACCCAAATACTTGAAGTAACAATAAAAACAAGAATGGAAATACATAAATAAAATGAAAAAAACTTAAAAAAAAAAAAAAAAGGAGAAAGAAAGAAATAAAAGAGACAAAAACAAGGTCACAGAACAGACACAATTGGCTGTTATTGTAACCTCACTGAAGAATTGTGCTTCCATTCAGTGCACACACTGACATGATTTCTCATTGAAAGACAGGGAGCATGTGCATAGAAAATGTACTAACATATCAAATGTATTTATTCAAGTGACAGTTTGTTAAGCACTTGAGAGCAATATGGCTTCAGAGCAAATGAAACCGCAGCTCAAGGGTACTCTGGATAATTTCTAGCTCTTTAAAATGCAAATACTGCTTCCACTTTGCATGCTAAAAAAGATAATACTTACGCAATGGTCATTTCAATAACACATTCTTTTCACTTGACAAAGAAGGCCAACACTCGCATAATGTAACTGTGTGGGTGGATAGAGAGCTTGGGGAGAGATTAAGCCATTTCAAGAGACAAATATACAGCTTATCAGAATCCTAACAAGCAAGATGAATGGGGGATCAGGCCCTGTACAGTAAGAGAAAAACGGAGCACCAGATAGATGCAAAAATGTTCCTTATTTTGTCAAATGAAGCAATTAACCAGGGTCAGCAGAACTTATTTATTGGGCCCTATAAGGCATTCATATTGGCTCAAAAGTAGCCTCAGTCACATGATCTCCTGTCTGAGTTCAGTGCACATCATTAGATCAACTAGATTACAGGAGCTTGGAGGTGTTTTGAAATGAATTTGTGGTGTGCACCACACTGCCTGTAGCTCTTCAAATGTTAAATCAAGTGTTACAGATGGCTTCAGAATGTAATTTGTAAGGGAATGGCAGTCAAAGCAGGAGGCCAGGTCTGCAGACTGATGCCACTTTCACATTCACACTCAAACACCCTGAAACTGAATTTATGTGTGTGTGTGTGTGTGTGTGTGTGTGTGTGTGTGTGTGTGTGTGTGTGTGTGTGTGTGTGTGTGTGTGTGCCCATGTACACACATATGGCAAAATTTATCATTTATCTTGTTCTGTAAAAAAATATTGAGCACCAAATATTTATTAACAATATTATTATTATTAATTCTTTTTCATTATTAACTCTTTAACCAACTGGTACACACAGAACACACAAAGTACATAGAGTGATAAAATACAATGTACTCTGGTCTAGTTTCACAATTGGCACTTGTGGGTGGCAGCTTGCTACGCATATACTGACCAGTTGCATTTATTGGGGTGGTGAACTTATGTGACAGCATCATGCTTTATTTAGTTTCAAATCCACTCTTGTATCTCTTCAGACATACCAAAAATTTTGTTTCATTTTAAGTTAGTAGGAGCTAGTAGTTTCAGGCTGACATCAGGCAATATACATAAATCAAACTAATGTTAAAAGAATAGTTTGACATTTTGGAAAATATACAAATGAGAAGATTGTATTTTTTATCTTGTATCTTTTTAGTAACAAACCAAGTAGATTCATTTTTAGGTAATAAGGTGTGAGATGTAAGCTTAAATGTAAAACCAAGTAAGTTCTTAAAGTTAGTTAATATTATCAGTGAGCAATGTCATGCTAATTCCCGTGTATTTATGTTCATGATTACCAATTCATATTGTTACTTCACCACAAACTTCAAACTTGCAATGTTAGATAATACTTAGATATGTGTGAGGTGATTTAGAAATGGTGTTGCCATGTTTATGTTTATGTTTATGTTTACGTTATGTGTTTATGCTAAAAAAAAGTGATATGGCCCAATGTGCTCTAATCAGCCTTTTTGATTTCTCATAATGATACCAGCCTTTCAGTTGGGCTATAGCACACATCACTTTTTTGTGCCGATTGCTGTAGTGCTGCACCGCATTGCCCAGATCACTTGTCAGTCAGTCCATACTAACTGCTGCTTTACTGTCAGTATTATGAACTGATCACAGGCCTTTTCCCAGGAAATTATCCGAATGTTACTAACCAACAAATGACATTAATGCTAAGTGCTTTAGCCAGTTTCTATGACCAGTGGTGATGAGTAGATGGTTTTTAGCATCAGCTACAGCAATGAGGCAGGAACGCACCAATGGCAAAATCACACACACATACACACACACACACACACACACACACACACATATTTAGCATATGTTTGTATCTCTCAGCAGAGGTCACAGTTCTATTCTCTGCAGCCTTTAATAGTAGGACAACTCATTTTACAGTCCATTACCTCGGAGTCCTGAACTCATGCTGCAACTCATCTGGCTCTATCACCCCAACTCATCATGTCAGCTGTCACACAATAGACACTGTTAACCACTACCTAGGTTGTGTTTTTCATTTTCCTTATTGTTTTGTGTGGGAACACAACACATGTGAAACACTTTCTCTTCTTTATCCAGGCAGTCAGGGAACAGCGCTGTGTTTCATGGTGCAGAAGCACAGTGTCAGGAGGGCTGTTTTAATGGAAACTGATCCATGTTCAGTTGAGGCTGTTTGGAAAGACAGCAGTCCGCCAGCAGGCTGGGGTCTTCAGAGAGCGTGGGCGAGCTGGCCTCGCAGTGTTTGGCACAGTCAGTACCAGCTCAGTCCTAACAGAGTTTCTGTGAGAATGTGTGTGTGTGTGTGTGTGTGTGTGTGTGTGTGTGTGTGTGTGTGTGTGTGTGTGTGTGTGTCCATGTGTCCACACACACACACACATACAGTGAGAATGTACTCCAGAATACAGAGAGCCTCTCACACACACCTACACATGATTTTACCTTTTGAACCGACCAGATTTTTTAGTCAGGGTATCTGCAGGTTCCAATGTTTTTTAGGATCTGTTTAATGCTACCTGGAATTCAAGTCAGTTTGCTTTCATCGATACACCAACTATTCCACCTCAAGCGAGGGTAAAAACTTTTTGTGATATTGTGATGTTTGTGATATTTGAGGCCACACTGTTAAACCACTGTGCAAAAGCTGCATATGCTGTGTTTCCACTGCATGGTACCTGATATCAACAGTACATCGAGTTGAGCTGAGCAGTACAATGCAGTGGAAGCACAGCATTAGTCTCTGGACTAGCTGTAGCTACTGGACTGCCCTTTCCTATCAAGCTGGTGACGTTTAACCCACAAAGGTCTTAGGCTTGTGGCATATGTATTTAAATAATCTGCAGCACTATAATTGCGTGGGATTTTCAGTGAGTTTTTTTCTTTTTGCAGGAACACAAGCTGGAAATTCTGGCTTCACTTCACAGCTCTTCAGAATACATTCATGTAATGTATAATGTTAATGGCATTTTAAAGCTTTAAGGCATAATCTATGATCCAAATGTAAACAAAGCTAAGCACTGAATTTAAACCTGAGACCACTCGCAGGGTGACATGAACATACATGGATTTAGATGTTTCAAAATGCACTGACTGGGCATTTCAATTCAATTCAAGTTCTCTTAAAACATTTCCAGATTTGTGAGGGATGTGCAGACAGCCTGCACATGGAAGTAATGGGGAGCGCAGTGAAACCGGAGATGAGGACAAGAGATTACTTTTACTTACAAACCACATGGGTATGTGTGAGGGCGAGCATTTCTCTGCTGGATGCAGTGAGGTGACCAAACTCAAACCAAATCCATTAAAACATCAATGTATAGAAAAGCAGGGTAGCAGCACACACTGGCTGTCTGTTTTTCTCATCACTGCCTATTAGACAATCTTTTACATATATCATCTGTCAGTTTCAATCTCTCAGCTGCATCTTGGGTTTCTGTTCCTACAGACTGAAGCCAGCGGAAAAGAGCCCATTCTCCCACATCATGCTGCAATGCGATCTAATGGGCTCTTAAAGCTGGACTGTTGAAGTACACAGTCAAATAATCCCCTACCCCCACCCCCAACGTCTGACTGAAGATTTTGTCCTTGCTCCCTTATGCCTTTTTCTCACTCTTTCCTGCATTAAGAATGCTGTTATTGGCAGTGGTGGAGCAAGTACAAAAGTAAAAGTAAAAGAAAAAAGAAAACAACTTTTGCCTTAAAAAGCATAGAATTATTATTAAAGACCACCTTCTTCATACCACCACCAGTATGAAGGAGGTTACTGACTGCCGTTGATTCTGCTCCACAGCACCTTTTAGTTGCTGGTTACTTTGCACATTAATATTTTGACAAACAAAACATCTGATGAGTTAATAAAACACGATGCAGAAATATCATGCAGAAGTTCACCGCTAAAAATCCAATTATGATATGATAACACAACACTGAAAGTAACTTCTGCACAATGAGAACATCTGATACTTAAACAAGCTTCACTTCATCTACCCCTGAAATCGAGGTTACCTTTTAGGAGAGGGCATTTCTAGCAATTTGTTTTTAAGATTCAAAACCTCAGCAGCACTAGTTTTGCCATTTTGCCTTTTGGAAGGAGATTACAAAGTACCATTGCATACCAAAATTGCAAATTTTAAATTATCTTATATATTTATTTGGATGAATCCAGTACAAATTCAGTATATTTTAACTTTTTTACGCCAGCAAAATAAATAAATGTATTCCACACCAGAATATGATTCCTGGCTAAACTCTGCAGCGCACATAACAGCTGTAAGTAGTTGGCATGACAGCAAGAAATTTAGGAAGGGAGACTGACTGACCCACACCATGATGGAAAAAATATGAATGAAAGCTTGTTAATTTCTAACATGGCATGAGAACCATCTCCTCCACAAGTTAAAATGAGCTCATTCATAGTATTTTGTGGTTTATTTATTTTATTTCCTTTGAGTTGGGAAAGCCTAGAGGGCTTTGTCACTTAAATGTAAGAGGTCAAGGAAGGAGGAAGTCAGGTGACTTTATTAGATATACACTCCTGATCAAAATTTTAAGACCAGTTGAAAAATTGCAAGAATTTACATTTTGCACTGTTGGATCTTAAGAAGGTTCCAAGTAGAGCTTCAAAATTCAAAAAGAAGAAATGAGAGTGAGACAAAAAAAAAAAAATTGAGTAAGCAATTTATTTCAAACAAGTATTAAACTGAAATAGTCTGTTCATCAGCTGATCAAAAGTTTAAGACCACAGCATTTAAAAGCCCAAATCTTCGCAAAAATGTGGATTCAGTGCCATTTTCTGTCAGGTATCCACACTGTCATGACCTCCTGATGGCAAAGGCAAAAAAGCTTTCTCTCTTTGAATGCGGCCAGGTTGTTGAGCTGCATAAGCAAGGCCTCTCACAGCGTGCCATTGCTGCTGAGGTTGGACACAGTAAGACAGTCATTTTAAACTTCTTAAAAGATCCTGAGGATTATGGATCAAAAAAGTCAAGTGGTAGACCCAAAAAAATTTCACCGGCCCTGAGCCGGAGGATCCAATTGGCTATCCATCAAGACACGGGACAATCCTCGGCCCAAATTAAACTTGTCACTGGTGCCAACTGCTGTCCCATAACCATCAGATGGCATCTGCGAGAGAAGGGTTTTAAGAACAAAAAAACGTCTTCAAAGGCCTCGTCTCCTTCAACGGCACAAAATTGCCTGTTTGGAGTTTGCACCAAACATGGGACATTGAAAGGTAGAAGAAAGTTTTATTCTCTGATGAGAAAAAATTGAACCTTGATGGTCCTGATGGCTTCCAGCGTTACTGGCATGATAAGGAGATCCCACCTGAGATGTTTTCTACATGGCACAGTGGAGGGGGCGCCATCATGATCTGGGGGCTTTTTCCTTCAATGGAGCAATGGAGCTTCAGGTTGTGTAGAGCCGTCAAACAGCAGCTGGCTATGTGGAGATGTTGCAGGGGGCATCCCTCATGACTGAAGGCCATCGTCTGTGTGGTAATGACTGGGTTTTCAACAGGACAACGCTGCAGTTCACAATGCCCGCCTGACAAAGGACTTCTTCCAGAAAAATAACATCACTCTTTTGGACCATCCTGTGTGTTCCCCTGATCTAAATCCAATTGAGAACATTTGGGTTTGGATGGCAAGGGAAGTTTACAAAAATGACACCAGTTCCAGACAGTGGATGCCCTCCGTGAAGCCATCTTCACCACTTGGAGCAACATTCCCACTAGCCTCCTGGAAACACTAGCATCAAGCATGCTGAAACGAATTTTTGAGGTAATTAACAACAATGGTGCAGCTACTCATTACTGAGTCCTTTTTTGAAAATTTTATTTCTATTTTAGGGGGTTTTGGGGTTTTTTTTAGAGATATGGTCTTAAACTTTTGATCAGCTGATGAACAGCCTATTTCAGTTTAATACTTGTTTGCAAGAAATTGCTTACCCAAATTTTTTTTTGTCTCATTCCCATTTCTTCTTTTTGCATTTTGAAGCTCTACTTAGAACCTTCTTTTCAACTGGTCTTAAAATTTTGATTAGGAGTGTACAGCAAGAGAGGGGGAAGGTCCAGGTGGATGCAAAATACCTGACGTTAACATTGAAAACCACTGTTTGTCTGTTTCCTACTGACAGTAAATATTTCTTTCAATAATGACTATGATCATTCTCAAACCTTGAGCACATGGTTATTATTGTAACCATGACAATGATGGTCCCCTAATCTCCAGTAATTAACCTTTTGACATGATATATTTGCATATTCATAGATTCTCAATTTTTCAATGAAGAAGGAGTAGATGCCATTTTAAGAATTCTTGACTTGGTAATTTAACTTTATTGTGGAAAAAAACTTTATAAGATACAAATTATTACTAAAAGCAGAGTATTTTACGGGTCTTAAAATGTGTCTGCAGGGGATCTTTAACTAAGTAGTTACTTTAAACCAAAACCATGAACTTTCCCAAACCCGAGCCAAGTCTTGTGCCTAAACCTGACCAAACCTTAACCACAGTATTTTCACATCACCATTTATTTTTCCAATTCTGGAATGTTTTTGGAAGGCACAATGAAATGATGCTGTCCTCGTCTCTGTGTCATTCAGCAGTTATAATGTGTATTTGGTTGTTTCATTTCGAGGCCATGTTGAAAAGTGACCTGCATTGGGTTTATTCAGACATTACCAGAGCATTTATGTGCTCCATATCTATTAACACACTTAATCAAGTACATCTTTGAAAAGAAAAGAGAGCTGGCTCACAAGTCTGTTTATGTCTTTCTGACTTCAGTTACCATTTTTAGAAGTTAGACATACACATGTAAAACACTAAAATCAGACTAGCTTTCACAAGCATAGACCTGCAATACAGGGGAACACACACACACACACACACACACACACACACACACACACTCTCAACAGTGGCCTACTGGCCTGTCACAAGCTGGCACACCGGCTGGGTAATTGGCCTCTCGACACACTCCACTCCTCTGCAGCCCAAACAAATGGAGAGAGAATGAATGAAGGCGGAGTCAGTTGAATGAATAGAGAGCCAGCCAAAGATTTGCCCAGCAGACAATGCTGTGTACTGCGCCAGCACGCCAAAGTGTTCACTTAACCACGTCACTGTCCTGGCATCAATATAAGAATTTGTGTGTGTGTGTGTGTGTGTGTGTGTGTGTGTGTGTGTGTTTGTTTGTATCTGTGTCTAAGTGTGTGTGTGTGTGTGTGTGTGTGTGTGTGTGTGTGTGTGTGTGTGTGTGTGTGTATCAGTGCCCTATGCTGTCTTGCCAGATGGACAGCAGTGTGTAAGGGATTTTGTGTGTTGTGTCTGCAGGGACTTGCCAGAGAGCTCCCTCAGTGTAATTCTCTGGGAGAGAAAATCAGCTCAGCTCTGCAGAACACATCAGCAGAGAGACAGAGACAGAGGGGGAGAGAGAGATGTAAAGAAATAGAAACCTCTGGCTGCTTGTTGAGTGAGGAGATATACTGTGTAGACAGATTGGTCACTCCCCTGTAGCAACAGACAGAACAAGCCTTATGGAGAGCAGGCAGAGGAGGAGAGAAACATCATCTCTTACTCCACTGAGTGAGCTCCAGAAAGCTTCACACACAAACACATTTCTCTCAGACCAATATATTGATTTGCCACCATTGTCATCTTATTAAAAACCTGGAGCTGGATGAGTGGTGGCTGAACAGTCTGCAGTAAAATGGGCCTGGAAGAAGATGACATTTCAAGAGTATCTACCATCCACATTGTCACATATTTCCAAGTGAAGAAGGACAGGCAGGCAGGACGTAACGTTAGGATGAATTTGATTTGATCATTGACAAGTGGACATGTCATAACAAACATGGAGAACTCCAGTGAGTCAGAGTTGGTTGCTACCCTCCCCTCAGTGGTAGAGGACTAGTCATCTCCTTTGCCACCTTCATCACGACCGTTACCAGACCACACAGACATACCCCTCGTTCATCCCAGGGTACAAGGTTTGAGCTGCCAACACACATGAATGTGCCATGATGTGGCTAGTGAGCTGACAAATGAATCTTAGCTCTGTGCTCCTAAAAGTTGAAGGTTGATTGATGGCTGGATGTCTTGGTACTATTGGTTGAAACTGGATGGTCGAGGTTGTATGCACACATCATATTTTGTTTAACAGGAGGGAAACATTATTCATTATTACTCTTCACATCTCAACTTTAAATGCCTGAACAATTGTTCAAGCATGTAATATTTAAACTAATATTTACATTTCAAGTTGACATTTTATCCAACCTGCGTGTGTGTGTGGGGGGGGGGGGGCGTAGCCTATTCAAAACACTTGTCTATATAAGAAGGTTAAAGAACGATGCCCTCTTCAAGAGAGGAGAGAGCAGACAGACACAGACTTTGAGGGGCTGCATTGTGTTGCCCGTGCAAGTGACTGAGGATGTTCCAGTCTTTTAGTGCAGAGGAGGTATGCCAGTACACTGAACATGCTAATGAGAATTTCGTAGTGGAATGGAACTGGACAGTCTGGTGGCCATGGCAAACAGGAGGATGAGTGCTTCCTGGTGGTGTATTATTGTATAGTCATTAGAGCGATGTGTAAACACAGCTACCATATTGGTTCAAGGTGGCCACAAATGTGTCTGTCAAGACAGGAGGTGTATCCACAAAAATCATCAAACCTCGCTAAATTTTGAACTGATTTTCAACAGGTTGGTTTGTTTCAAATGCCAGACTTGTATTTATGACTCAGGATGCTTACTTAAATTAAAAATGTCTTATATAGACGTGCATTTCTAGTATATTTCTAATAATATTTCCATAATATATTTAGGATGTATTTACCCTGTGAAATTAGTTTCTAAGGATACTCTTTGCTTTTGTACAAGTGAAAATAAATGACTTGGGCTGCATGTTCATATGAGAGGAACAATACAAATTTAGATCTAATCTCACACTGTATAGGTGTATAAACATATTAATGATGGTTCATAAATATAATTTTATCATCTTACTGATATTATGTCTTTAATAAAATGTTCATCATTTTGTTCTTTATCTGACATACAGCAGTTAGCTTAACTTAGTATCAAGAAAGTCACTAAACAGACGGGTGCCCACCCAGAGCTTGGTTCTGCCTGAGGTTTCTGCCTGTTAAAAGGAAGTCTTTCCTCACCACTGTCACCAAGTGCTCATGAAAGAATTGTTGGGTCTCTGTAGATAAAGAGTTTGGTCTGTACCAGCTCTATATGTAACGTGCCCTGAGACAACATGTGTTGTGATTTGGCGCTATACAAATAAAATAGAATTGAATTGAATTTAACTTTAAGGAAAACATTGTGGAATACATCATGTTTGTAACAGTAAATATTGTAAAACAACTTGTCAACTGTGAAATGTTATCCATTTCTTGGTGTTAATATTTCTTTCATCAGAACAACCAAAAGTAGCACAAAAGTCTGGCATCTGCTATTTAAACAGGTCAGAACCCCAGAGCAAGATGGCGGCAGCAGAGAAGTATTTCACAAGCCTGAATGCAGCATCTGCTGTATATTTACAACTTGTTCTCCAGTGTCATCCACTCAGCTGTGCAGTTGGGCCACTTGTGTTGCGCTGTGTTTAGTTGGTTTCATTTCATTTAGGTGAACCAAAAGGTAGAATTTATAAAATTAAAATACTTCAGGGTGAAGGTTAGGGTGTCAACAAAGACAGTCGCGCTCTGTACAGCATGCCATTCCTCTTTCATCTCTCGTCTTCTTCCACTCTGCTTTCAGGGCAGCTCATGTTAGGTAAGACCCACCCTCTAAAAAAATGACCGCTTTTGACCATGACAGTATCTTGTTTTCTTAAGAGAAAAGTATGAATCCTACACTGTACCACCCACCGGCCTCTCCAAAATATTCAGCACATCACTGTGTACAGAATTTTTTTTTTTTTCATGAAATGGGACCCAATTCCAGCTCGGGTTGCACTCCATTGTTGCAATAAAAGCATCTATGAGGTATAAACACAAATGATTCCATGAAAAACTTTTGTCTGAGCAATTACTAATCTTTCAGAAGGTGTATTTAAGTGTGTAGGTGTACTTCATTTTAAGCAGCTGTTTATTCCTGCCTCATGTCGTTGTGCTAACTGTAAAGGGTCAGTTCACCTAAGTTAGAAAAAAAACTACTTATTTCTCACCTCCCTCTAGTGTGATCTAGCTAAGCAGAAAAAAGACCCCACTAGAGGCTTGTGAGAAAATGTTTTTTACTTGTTTTAACTGACCTTTAAACTTCAAATACTGTAGTTTCTGCTGGAGAGAGGAGGGGAGGGGGGGAGATGAATTAGGTAATGGCAGAGATGGCCCATTCGGATGGCAGGAAACAAGGGCAATTAATTTGAGAGGGGCAGCCTCCAGCTGGGCCTCGCCTTACCTCACCTCTCTGAAGACATGAGAGGCAGAAAGCAGCCTGTGCAGTAGCAAGCACAATTACCTGCTCTGCCATGTTTGCCACACGTTCAATATTGTCCATGCTGGTGCTGCAAAAAGAAACTCACAAGAGCCTTCTGTCTCCAACAAGAGATTAAGAAGAGGATGTTCTGGTTATAGCAGTATTTTGATTCAGAGCACAGTTAAATGTGGGACAGTATCCTAGAGAGGTAGTGCAGCGAGGAGACAGGACCTGTGGGAGGACTAACAACAAGTCTCATTTATTACTTTTAAATTATGCTTCTTCACAATAGAAACTTCCAGGGTGGTGCACAGTAAGACAGCAGAGCTTTTAAAGTGAATAAAACAGGTTGCACACTACAATCCCAAACAGGTCAATCCAGACACACAACTGTAAAGCACCTTTCAGTCAGGACAAATGGAGCGGTGGCTGGAAAGATGCTGTAAATCAAGTCTCATTTTTGCTCTCTTCCTTGTCATCTTTCCAAAAGGGTTTTTGTTTTTGTGTGTGTGTATATACAAAACGTTACTGTGAATAAGAGGGAATTGATGGAATAAGGGGGTACAGTACGACCATAACATGAATGACCACAGACTTGAACAGCCTGAATAACCTGTAGTTACATTGTAAATAAATGTATGAAGAAGAGAAATAACAATGCTTTAGATTACAGCACACATTCACTGTAGTTACCCTGGAACTAAATGTATGAAGGACAGAACTATCACTACATATACAGTATATCTAACTCACTATAGAGAAAATAATAAATGAAGGGCACAGTCTGCTGTCAGAGTTTATTAACAATATATGCATTGTGATTCAGACCTTGCATTTAAGTTGGTTTATTTGTATTTATTTCCTGAGATGAGAAGAGGCTGTGCACAGAGCTGAAAAAAGATAAGCTTGCACCTTGAGGAGATGTAATGCTGGTCAAATATTTTTACATTTATTTTTTTATTTAGGAGATAGCCAGTGGTGTTGTTGACCAAGGTGTGTGTGTGTGTATTTAGGCATGGTTGGTACACTTGAATTCAGACATACCATACCATAGATTACCTACACATTAAATGCAGTATGTACACTTACCTTCAATGCACAAATGAAATAAAATGTGGGAACTGATTGTATCTTGTAAAGAACTTAAACAGCTTAAGACTGCTTCAGGAGGGGCACAGCACCTCTCTCCTACTCTGTGTTTTCATGGTCCTGTGCATGCGTGTGTGCGTGTGTGTGACGAGGTGCTGGCTTTACTCATGTCCTTTTCTCATAGCCTGGAAATCAGACATGTGGTGCTCAGAGAGAAAAATGTCAACAGCGTGAGGTCTCACACACAAAAATGTATACACAACTGTTGTCTCTATAAAGACACACCTTGGCAATCCTGATTGCACCAGTGTGTGTGTGTGTGTGTGTGTGTGTGTGGGTGTGGGTGTTTGTGTGTGATGGGAAGCCCCCATTAGGGAACCACTCAATCAGATCACTCAGCTCACAGCTCAGGCTACCTCCCTCCCTCTCTCTCCTTGGATGGTGGACTGTAGTTACTACATGTAAGTGAGAGAAGAGATACGAGGTATTTTGGAAGCTTCAACAGTGGAGATTTAAAGATGAATAACATGAGATGTTATGTTATGAGATAGTTCTTCTTGACCATAAGGAATTGAACCATGTGATCTTAATAAGATATGACCTCTTACTGAAATTGTATTAGTTTCTCAGTAACTTAATGCTTGAAACTAGAATTTCCAGAGTTATAAATCTAGGTTTAGGGGTAACCCAAACCCTGTTTTTGTGCGTGGGATTACTCCCAAACTTGCAAGTTTTTTGCAAGTCATGCATGGCAGTACCAAAGGTGAGGATTTGTTTGAGCAAGTGAAAAACTCCTTCAGGCATTAAACGAGAGATTTCAAGACATGAAAAGTAAACAGCAGTAACTGAACATAGTTGCTACACCTTGTATACCAACGTACTGCTGTGAGGAGTTCCTTTCAAAACTTACTCTTGCAAACACTCAGTTCTGCTCAAGACTGACTGACTCAAACCCGGAAGACCAGCTGCAATTATCATCATCATCATCATCATCATCATCATCATCATCATCATCCTCACTACCATCTGACATCAGATGCCTCACAACAGAGAAGCAGCTCCAGCCATTGCATTAGAGGTTAGTATGAATAATTTAGTGTGGCTCTCGAAGGATGTTCTCAAAATTGAAATGGCACTTGATAGGAACAAGGTACTCCATCCCCTGGTGTGATGAAAGATCCCAAAGGGTTGCAGTATGGCAAGTGTACAAGTGTTTTGGATCTTATGGTTGTAGACCTTGTCATGGTGGAATTTGGAATTTTCTGCAAACCTTCTTTAATCCAGTGACATTGTTGACACGAGTGAGAAACATAAAACTTAACAGCCACAACTACTCATGTTGGATTTTGTTAAAAAAAAAAGAAAAGAAAAAAAAAGGTTTATCAAAATCACTGCACAATTAAAAAGAACAATCAGCAAGACATTTTGGTGTTCATCCAAACACCATCATCAGCTGGAAAGTGACAGGAAGTAACTATGGCAAGAAATACACACAAAGAAGGCACATGATCAGCATGTGACTTGAGATGTTAAAGTCACATGACTGCTGAAATGTCTTTGTGTGTTTTCCAGCCGAGATGTTATTCTCAGCAGCTTATGGTCGCTCCCCTCCTCCCTCTTTGAGGTGGGTTGGACTTGTTTTTATTTTGAGCATATGCTGAACATACAGAACGAACCAGCTGGGAACTGCTCTCATCATTCCAGCTGCAAGCACCTGCTCCCCACTGTGCCTAATTCTTATTTGGTATTAATCCTAGTCTTTTCACAAAACTGTGTATTAGTTTTAGATTTTTTTAATAAAGATTTTTGTATATTTCAGTAAACATGAGCTTAAGACAATTTACTCTCATTTTTGTCACACATCTTTAATTTTGATGTCTTACTCTAACCTTTTTCAGGTTACCGCTGTCGCCAGCTGGAGAAGGCATTGTTTCCTTTTTCCACACACACAGTGTCCATTACTGTTCTCTGCAGTAATACAACAGACTGTCTCTCCTCAGTAAATCCAGCGTCTGACGGTTTGAACAGAACTGCTGTCTCTCTGTGGCATTCCTTTCCTCACCTGGCATTAGCATTAGTATTAGGCCTACTGCAGCTACCGGTTTCATTCATTCATTAAGGTTTGTCTCTCTTTCACACTGAATTTGCATTTGTTGATGAAAAAAGTAATACATTTGTCATCGTTCTCTTTTTCAGCGGTTTCTTTCTATTCGCTTTTAGTCTCAATTTTTTTCATCTTAATTTTTCATTGACAAAATTAACAATGCTACAGTATGCACTTCAGTCTGTATGAGTTGCATTGAGGTTGGAGTTTCACCTGGACCCCTTTTTCCAGGCACAGTGATAAAGGAGAAGGGAGAAAGTGGATGTGAGTGAGGCATGAAATGGAAAGTCCAAGGTGTGAGAAGAGCTGAGAGCACGAAGCAACGGCAAAAGCCTCATTATTCTGTGCTGTGGTCAGTGTAGCTATGACAACTATTAGTCATTATTTCTGTTTGAATATGCAAATCGCCTCAGGAAAACATCAGAACATATAGATGCATAAATCAACCTTACATTATATGATTGCTGTAATGTGTAAACAGCACCAGCTGCTACGAGGGAGCTGACTGCTATGGCTTCATCCTCCCTGGTAATTAAAGCACTTCTCCTTCCAGTTTTCATTATACTTGTATTTTCCAAATTAAAAAAGCCATCTTCAGGGTCTGCTGATGAAATCCATAAAAGCAGGAGGTGAAGGGTGGGGGCAGTGGAATTCATACAAGCCACTTGGCTAAAGCAAAACTGCCAGGTTTGCTGTGAAAAAAGAGCTCTTCAATTATGTATGACTGTAACTGACTCTGTGTTGCGAGATGAGTCTGTCCCTTCTGTTGCATTAGCTGAAGTCTCACAGGAGGAGCTCGCCAGCCATTAGGAGACAGTGGACAGACAGGGCCAGGGCTATCAGCTGGCAGCACTGCAGCACAAGCCTGATGACAGGATAAGGCTATTTGCAAGCCTTTTGAGAGCATGACACATGAACACATCAGACAGTGAGATGGTGTGTGATTGCATTAGTGCAAAACTGGAGCACAGAATGAAAGCCATTTACTTCCCCTGACCTTTCACCACATACTCTGTTGCTACGGTATAAGTATCAGCCCAAAATGCGTATTTGGGGTATTTATTTGGTTTGAAGTCTACACTATGCAATTCAAATACCAAATCAAAAAATGACACCAACATCCTCTATGGTTTCTTAAAAAGTGATACATCAAGACCCATTAAATTCATGTGTGAGACACTTCACACATTATACTGAAAACCTGAAAATATGGACTGTTTTTACTAAATCATAGGAAGTTTGAAAAGAAAGTTTACATCTAAAACTCCTGTTTAAAGAAAGCACAATGGAGTTTAGTGCCACTATTTAAAAAAAAGAAATGTTCTAATAATTTTAGAATAAATTCAGAATTTTACATAAAAAAGTCAAAATATTTTAAGGATTAAAGTATTTTGAGTTGTAGTGGGATGAGAATAAAGTTATGATTTGAGAAAAAGTCATAATAATACTCGTAATGAAACATATTGTCAGAATTTCAATTTGGGGGAAAAAGCTGTAATTTGTATTGCAAGAAAATTTGTATTTGTACATGAAAAAGTCAAAATAAATGTGATGTGCAAAAATTCTGTTGGGAGCAGTCAAAATGAGAGATGTGGATGAAGTTACAGGTTTTACTAAGAAGCACCTTATTACAGATTTTATGAGACTGAAATGAAATGAAAGCCTTTATATGATTAGAGAGACATATCCAGATGTGTTTTGACACAGCTGCAGAGGTGTAGCAGAGACTGGGTTCCTTTGGACAGCTACCGTTTTATTTACAACTCTGTACTTATTCTCCTTGTGTGCTGAATATTACACTTGCCTGTAGACAAAAGTCACATTTTTAGCATGTTCGGCTGACCAACTGTTAAAAAAAGAGATTAAAAGTGTAGAAACTGTGGGTACCACCATTTAATCATAATTAAATGATGATAATTTGGTTTTCCCAATAATTAGTACCAAATTACATTTCTGGGACACTTCTTGGTAATCACTTGAAAATTATTAACAAATAATTGACTTATAAAATAAACATGGGCCTAAAAGAGCGCAAATCACTAGTTGTCCATCACAGTTCATCAGAAAAGGATTAAAGCCTTCATGACTCTCTTGGAATGATATGAAAGCCTGAATCAATTGCAGTATTCTGTATGAATGTGAGATGTTAATGCTCTGCAAGTTTCTCACTAATTAAGCTCAGCGTGACAGGAACCTGTGACAAGAGTGTGGAGGTCCAGGGGAGATGACTGTGCCTGGAGACAGAGTTTTTCTGGCCAGAGGAAAGTAGCACAGCAGTCACAACTGCACAGCAGTCTTCATCTCAAAATGGCATGACTTATTTCTTGTAAAACTATTCCATTCTAATTCTAACATTTCTTTTCCCCAAAACTGCAAAAACCTCAGATTTCTTGTTCTCCAGCAGTGGCTCTAACACTTGTAATGAGGAAACTGAGGATTGTGTGTTTGATGTTTCTATCACTGATTCATTTTGACATGCTTGTCTTAAAAATGTTAAAGAGCTGGAAAACATTACTCGTTCAAAATCAATCTGTAAAGCAATGAGAAATAATGTCCAAATCCCAACACATTTGTTTATTAACCATTAACCATGAACGGGGTCATTTGATTGCTCATCACTGCACATGCTCTCATTATGCATGAACATACATTTGCCTAAAAACAATATAATTTATAAAAAAGATAACTTTATTCTCAATATGTACTGTATTGTATCATTCACCTCAACTAATTAAGAATCCCAAACGTGTGTTTTGAAGTTTGACTGTTGAATGAACAGCTGGACTGTAGCTGCACTTTGTTGTTTGTAAGTGCAGTTCCGCTGCTACTGTGATGAAGGTTTCACTGAAAATAGAGTGGCAGCCTTTGGACACAGCATCTGTCTCTCTGCGAATAATGATGAACGTCACTGATGGAGGAGCACAGCCATGTATGTGTCTGCAGCCCTGGATGGATGGATGTTAGCAGTATCTCACAGCCTGACTGGAGGAGCTGCTGCTGCTCGAGGTATCTTCTGTGTGTTTTCTTCTCTACTACTTCTTGCTGAGTGTTCTCTGCTTCTCTGCGTGCTCCACTATCTTCTCCTCCACGTAGAGGCCTTTGCGGCGGCGGACAGCATTCATGTATTTGAGGGCCTGGTTGGTGGAGTCAGCTTTCTCTCCGAAGTGCAGGTATTCTTCCTCAGTGGTGGGAACCCAGTATGGATCACTACTGATCACCTGGGACACAGAGAGGAGGAAAGGGACAGAAATTTTTTAAGGAGCGTGTGGAAATCAATCATGACAATAGGATAGAATAGGAGGTTAGTGGAAAGAGTACAAGTCAATAAAAACTGGAGGTCGTGTATATAATGGGAGCCGGTCTGAAGAGTCTTTGATGAAAAATGAAGTTGTTTACAAAAATGGGCCACAAAAGAAAAAACAGGACATTATGCATGCAGGAGGAGGTCAAACTGGAAACAGAATGTGTTTAAAATGCCTAATGACAAACTGAAAAACCTTTTCACAAAAATATGAAAACCTTTTATGTGCACTTTTGAGACAGTCCCTAACTTCAGCTCCTCAGTTTTCCATGTGCATCAGGGAAAGTCACACTGCTTTGGCTATGACCTCAATAACGTATCCAATATAGAAACTGCTGTCCATCGTCTAATCGATTCATTAGTTTCATCAGATCTGTGCCAACACTATCACTAAACTGGATCAACTGAAGAAATGTCTGTAGGGATCACACACACACACACACACACACACACACACACACACACACACACACAGCTGTCTCTCTTGTCCAGTCCAAGTCCTGACAAACACTCCAACAAGCAGTGTAGAAGTATTCTGGGTTCTACACCTGGCAAGGTGACTAACAAAGATGAGGCTGTCTGTGGACTTTGTACAAAGCAGCTGTCTTACTCTACAATGACAAATCTGCAGACTCACCTGCTAGCTTACCACCCAAGTGAGGGAGGAGACGCAGCATAGATGAGTGCAGCAACATCAAGTGCACAACCTCATCTGACTCCCTGCTGTTCAGCTTCAGCAGGCCCCGTGCCAGACGTTTGATAAAATGCCATCACTCATAAGATAGCAAGATTTACATGCAAGGATATGTGGCCCATTGTTATTGTTTAGGGAGGGGGGTTTCAGGATTTCATGATGGAACTGGAGCCACAATATATGTTAAGTCTCAAGGGACAAATTAAAGGTGCTATTATTATTATTATCATGCATTAAAAACGTGTTAAAAACATGTGATTTCTGGAAGAATGTGATGTTAGACAGGTGTAATGTAAAGTTAATAACAAAATAATGTCAACAGCATTATTTGTTGGGGGGGGTACACATTCAAATTAATTCAAGAATGAATGTGATTTCAAATTTATTCAAACTTGCTTTTCGAAAAAAAAAAAAGAGCCCTATACAGTAACACACATTAAGAACAATTAGAGTGGCAGTGCAGGCAGCATAGTACTGCACCTGGCTGTGTTACACTGGGACAGATGGCAGAGCGAGCTACAACAATGAGCGGATTACAGGAGACAACACACACACACACACACACACACACACACACACACACACACACACACACACACACACACACACACACACACACACAGCACAGCATATGCTGAAGCACAATGTGATCCAGTGGGGGGTGGGGAGGGATGGGGCATCCTGCAACAGTCAAACGTTTGAGGGACTGATTGCCTGAATTAATGTCGGCGGATGGCTGGCACCACCAGGCAGTTCAATAAGTATTGTATGTAACGACAAAGGAGAGGCCTAGAAGACAGAAATGTGCAAATTACTGTAAATCAAGCAAAAATATTGGCCAAGCTCACATATCGCTCACACTCTACATATTAGCAGGCTTACAAAATCCAATGATACAGTTGCAATCAAAATGATTAAACCCCCATTGCATATTAGGTTTATTGGCAAAATGTACAATTTTTCAGCTGTTTGCAATAAACAAAGTAGACAAAAACAGTTGAAATAGTTTAATAAAACTAATATTACCATGGTTTTTATCCAAATTCAACACAAAATACTACTTTTAATCACTACTGCAGTCTCAAAATTATTCAACCCCTTGTCTCAAGCACACCTGATGCAACTAATCAAAATTACCCAAGCACACTTAGTGCAACTAATCAAGGGCTTCATTAGTTCAGGCGTGCTTGAGATAGAAAACATAAATACCTGGACTGGCTAGGAGTTTGTTGAGATTGACATTTTGCTTAGATTGCATGTTAGAACTATGGCTTAGTCAGAAGAATTGTCCAAAAAGTTCAGAGAAGAGATCATTGCCTTGCACAAACAAAGAAAAGGACACAAAAAGATAGCAAAAACTCTGAATTTGGATCTGGATTTGAAGAAGGCCATTGCAAAACACACACCCAAGAATATTACTGAACTGGACGCCATTGCCCATGAGGAATGGGCTAAGATTCCTCAGGAACACTGTCAGAAGCTGGTGTCTGGCTCTGCTTCACGTTTGCAGAAGGTCATAACAGCAGAAGGGTGCTTCACTAAGAACTGAAGATGCTGGTCATGAAGGGTTGAATAATTTTGAGACTGCAGTAGTGATTTAAAGTAGAATTTTGTGTTGAATTTGGATAAAAACCATGGTAATATTAGTTTTATTAAACTGTTATTCAACTGTTTTTGTCTACTTTGTTTATTGCAAACAGCTGATTGTACATTTTGCCAGTAAGCCTAATATGCAATGGGGGTTGAATACTTTTGATTGCAACTGTACATAGTACACACAAGCATTTCTACATGCACGCACTAACGCACACGCACGCACTAACGCACACGCACGCACACACACACACACACACACTTTCGCACACATGCACGCACACACACATGCACACACAGACACGCTCATGCTCACACACACACACACACACACAGACAGACAGACACGTACACACGTTCACATACACAGACACACAGACAGACACACACACACAGACAGACAGACAGACAGACACGTACACATGCACACACACACAGACACAGACACAGACACACATACACAGACAGACACGTACACACAGACACATAGTAGCTGTTCCGTCAGACAGATGCTTTGGCTGATCAATACAAGATTTATTTACACAGTTCTCCAGTCTGCAGCTGAACAAAAGCTCCATTCTGATGGAAATCTAATGTAAATGTCCCAACAGGAGCCACTAACCCTTCAGTTACACAACAATACAGAGCTCAAAATCTGCTCTCTCTGCCTCTGTGCTCATTCATATGTTAATCCAATATCTTGGCCATATCAAATCGCTGTCAGTAGGAATGTTGACATCAGCACTAAGCAGCAGGAGAGTCCTGAAGCTGAGAGGGTGGGGGGACCGTGGGGGGTTCAGGACCAACTCTTTGTGAGGAAGCATCTGCACATAAATGAAATCAAGACAGACAACTTCTAATGAGGCAAAGACAATGGTTGCAAGACAATGTGCAATGGGATAGGAGTGAAGGTGGGGGGTGGGAGTGGTAGGAATCAGAATCAGAATCAGAATTAGGAAATCAGGATCAGAAAAAGCTTTATTGCCAAGTATGATTTTAAACATACAAGGAATTTGTTTTGGTGATGTTGGTGCATGACAAATCTTCTAAAAGTAAACTATTAAAAAGGGTAAGGTGCTGCAAGATGGTTAAAATGATGACAAGAAGGTCATGGCATACATGCACAGGGCATACAGGAGATCTACAGGCTCTATGATAGCTTTGTCCCACAGTCCCATTCAAAATGAAAAAAAAAGAAAAAAAGAAAATTCCCTCTTTACTGCTACACAGCCCCCAACTGGTATTACATCATTGTTTCCTAAAGCTCTATTTTCCTCATTCACACTAAAATGTGCAGCCAGCATTTTCAGATTTATATACGCCAGAGAGCGTTTTCTAAAAGCTCACATTCAGGTGAGAAAAGATGAATTTTCAAATGTATCCAGTTTACTGTGGATGTACTTTTACATACTTACATGTACTTAATTTGCATATTTACCTCATTAAAACTTGCTGTCTTTAAACATATTATGTTACACAACCGACACATTATCTCTATATTAGGCTAAACTTAATCCTTTGATCCAGGGCTGTTTTTGCTGTTTTACGACATAGTCACTACAACTTGGAAACTACTGTCTCAAAGAAGAAAGAATGAACTTCCGCTGTGCTGAAAATTGTCAACCACGTGGAGGTGTGCCTGCAGCTGGTTAGCCTACAGGAAAGATGAACAAAGACTGTGGAAAGTGGAGGGTCTGGCTATGGAGGGCTTAATGAGTGAAGAGAAGGACTTTGACTTTCATCCTCTGTGGGACAAGGAGCCAGTGGAGGTTCTTCAGGATGGAGGTGATGTGGTAACAGGAGCGTGAGTGAGTGAACAGGCGCACAGTAGTGTTCTAGATGTTTACTGAAGATTATGAAAGACTTTAGAGGACGTATCATCAAAGCTGCCGCTGCATTACTCGAATCTGTATGTAATGAGAATATGCATCAGATCTCAAGCAGCAGAAGAAGAATGGGATGGGTGGACACAAGCTATGTTTATTCAAGTGGAAAGAGGCTGTTTTGGTAATGACATTTGTATAGTGTTCAAAGTGGTGGTGGTGTTCAGGATGTGCGGGAAGGGAGACTGAGCGGTTTGTGTGGAGAGATTTCAGGGAAGTTGCCTTGCATTCATGATTGAATTTCAGTGAGTTTGTATAGTTCAGCATCGTCAGTGCAGCAGTGGAAGTGGAGACCGTGACTGTGGATGATGTTACAAAGGGGAAGCATGTAGAGGATGAATCGGAGGACCGAGGCTTGACCTCTGGGGGATGCCTTATGTAACCCAGGTTACCAGGCCTCATTAACAGTCCAGTCCACCAGCTAATTAATTAGANTCAGTGGTCGTGGCGAGCCAACCCAAAAGATAGAGACTGGGATTTATGCAGAGACTGTGATTTATTTAAGAAGACTGATTTATTGAGGACTGTGCTTGATGTCTCATGTCTGAAGAGCTGAAAAGCTAAAATTTGTTTTTTTTTATTTTTCTACAATTTCATTTTTTCATTTAATACAGTACAACGCACTAAAAAAGGAAGAAAACTTACCTTTGATGTGTGAGGTTCTTTATTCGGTCACTCAGTGTATTTTTGCTAACGCTCCCTTTCTCCTGTAGCAACCTAAACTTCTGACTACTGGTCCACAAGGTAATTGATGCACTGATAAAATAAATATCTGTATCTCCCAGTTTTTACCATTAGCAGTTAGAGCTGAGGCAGGTTACACTTAGAACAGAGCAGCAGTGGACGATGTGCGGTTATTGATGCCGATGAACTGAGATTTGAGTTCAGAGAGGACAGCACAGGTGATGATGTGGGAGGACTTAAGGCGGGAGAAAAGAATGGCTTGAAGTTTCAAATTGTGTGTGGGTGTGTGTACTGTGTGGTAAGCATTTGGATGATTAATTTATATATTTTGGGATTTTGCATGAGTGACAATGCCTAATGAAGATCTCTGTTAGATCGAAGCGTGGCTGCATTCAAACTGCTGGAAGCTCTGAGTACAGTGACACCTGTATATTCAAACAACCTGGATAAAGGCACCACTTGCTACCGGACTTTGCAGAAAGAACACACACAAACACACCCAAAATGCCAAAACACACACACATTGAGTGAGAGTGACAGTCAGTGGATGAGCGTCTCATCTAAAGTTTGAGGTAACAGGGATCATGAGACGAGCAGAAAGCAGACACATGGAGGATGGCAGGGCTTAAAATATTCTCCGTCTACATTGTACAAGACGTCTTTCTCACACAGAGAAAAGGCTCCATAGAAGGACTCCATGACTACTTTAAAGAATAGGTTGAACTTTACTGTCTGGATTACATTTCCTCCAATAATTCCCCTTATGCTTTTTGTAAGTAATAACATTTTGTACACATTTGCTTTTTTTATGTAGGGGGACATTGTTGCAGTCATAGTGGGCAAAATTCAGGTTTCAAATTAAGGAAAAAATAAAAATGTCATTATATATAATTATATATGAACTACTCAGACTGCAGAAGGTAAGTTTGTCCCAACTTTATTTTGGTAGCCCTGAACATGATAGGATTCAGTCAATTTTGGCGACACTGTAATCATCTGTGGATGTGGCAACTTTGCTAAAGGCACTGAGACAGGGAAAGAAACATCAGCAGTCAGATGTTCTGAACAAAGCCCTGGTTAGTCAAATTTCCTTGTTCAACTTTGATCTATGTTACTTGTGGCTACTTTTTATGTGGAGGACTGGAAAATGTTGATTTCAAGTCCTGGTTACCAATGTTGCTGTGCAAGATACATTAATATTGCACATGAGTGAATCTGTCAGTTTCAGTGTGTGATAACCACATGAGCTCCAAAACACTTTGGAAAACCTTTGTCGGTTAAATACACTTTGTTTGCCAATGACTGTATTCTGTTTTTATCTACCTTTTAAAAAACTTAGCCCAACTTTTTTGACATTGGGGCTGTAATAATAAAACACAAGCAGGATTTAAAATAAACGCTGTTAAATGTTTAAGATATTCACCTCACTCTGAGGATATCCCTACATGTAGCTGTACAACAGTGGAAAATCATGTTTTTCTGTATAGACAACTTGATCCATTATCCAAACTGATGCTGTCCATATGGCCTGCAGGACGCTGAGATGTGCATGCGTGCCTGTTTGTGCCGCCGCTCAAGCCGTCCAAGCAGCAGGTATAACGGTCTAACGCACATGTCGTCTATTGCTGCTTTGATCCCACCTCCCTTGTGGGAACCATGTCATTAACCAGACAGCCTCACTGACCCACAGCCCCATATAACGAGCTCAGTCCCACTCCAGTATGTGTGTGCACAGTGTGTATATGCACAATGGCTTCAGAAAGTATTGCCTTTTCCACAATTTGTTGCCTTACAGACTTAATTTAAAATGCATATATTTAAAATTAATCCGTATATACTGTATATATATGGAAAACATGCTGTATAGGGAGGATGCGTTCAAAAAATAATGGCATGCATAGTTTGTATTCGTCACTGAATGATATACAAAGGCTGGTAAACAGAAGAAAACTAAATTGAATCAGTAATCTGGTAAGATCACCATTTGCCTTTAAAGCAGCACCAGTTTTTATGGTTTGAAGGTGCAGCGCAACATAACTGTGTTTGGCCCTGGTGCCCTCACCGCCTCCCTCAAACTCAAGGACATGCTTGTGTGCACAAATAGGCAGGGACACATAGAACCACTCGAGACAATTGCAGATAATTGCTGTGTCATCATGGGAAGCCTCATCATAAAACTCGCATTGTGCAAACTGAGTTAGAACCTGTCAATGGTCAACTACTTTAAAAACAGTTTGTTCATATACGACTGATAGGCATTAATTTGCTACTTGAAAAAATTAGCCTGTGGCCTAAGATTTAGGTTTGAAAAGTTAGACAACAGCAGATAAAATGCTGTAGACTGGAAAAACCTTGCACTGTACTCTGTCGCTCAAATATGAAAACATGGGTCTCCTTACTTTTATCCAAAGGGGGAAACAGTGCCATCAAAAAATGTATACATTACACCGACAGTGATAAGATACAAACTACCATAGAGAATGAATAGAAAAATTTGGGGAGTTAAGCTCGACTACTGCATACATGGTCCTTGACAGCTTCTGGGCTCCAGTGCAGCTGCATCTATTGCATGGTCAGTGTTTGTGCCAGTAGTTTTAAGGTGTTAAGGTACTCAGCTGGGCAAAAGTTTGGAATCGCCTACCATTAAAGCTTGATTTGGTACAGAGGACTACTCTATATTTTTGAAAGCTCATTCATGCTTTTAGACTGTAGAAAGTGGTCTTTAAAAATAGATGTTATTTTGTATGTGTGTGTCTAGTATTTAGTCTATACACGCAAACAAAATGTTGTACAATAGTTCAATCAGACTGATAACTGAAAGGGCAGAAAGAGACAAAGAAACCTCAGAGTATCAGAGATCACCGCTCACTCCTTGAAGAAACTGGAGGATTTGCATGAAAATCTGTGTAGATTTAAATTATTAGACAGGTTCCTCTTTCAGTGTCAAGTGCACAAAGATGTCTATAACAAGCTGAAACTAACAGTCCTGTTGCTTGATATATACTGTGTGTGTGTGTGTGTGTGTGTGTGTATATATATATCACCTCCCAGTGGCTGAAGACCAGCTGTGGACTGGCCAATCCGCTGGTCCTCTTGCGAATCTCCTCTGCAAATCCGAAGCTCTCAGCCACAGGCAGAACAGCCTTGATAATGAACATGTCTGTGCCTTCCTTCATCTCTTCATGGAGGACGCGACCCTCTCGTTTCCCCAGAACACCATATACTCGACCTGGAAGAGGAAGAGACACAGGGTGAAGACACATTATACACAGCAAGAAGACTGTTTTCAAGAAATCTTTTTCATGTTTTAACAAATTGGAGATCAAGATTCAAATTTAAAAAATTCGGACCGACACTGATGATATACTGGCTGATCGTAACTTTTTAAAATGCAAACATTTCATAGCTGAGCTTGTGTCAGTGCTCTCAAGTGGACAAACTATGTACAGCTGACACTTTCTAAATGACCTCAGACCTAGCTTTGCATCTCTGTGCAGCCACTTCTTTTAATTATATAATTATAATTATATATGTAATTATATACAACAATACAGATATATTGGCCAATATTGTATATTTACTTTGCTTATTTATTGGTGTAGCTCTAGTTTGAACTATTCTTTGCATGGAGGTGTCACCATAGCTTTGGTGTAGGTTCCTGAACTTTAGGACAGATTTTGTCTCCCATATCTTCCATTGAAGTTGCATTTGGAGGGGACCTCTTTATGGCCAGTATGAGCAGGAGGAATAGTTACAAACTCTAATAACCCTTTCAACAGCTAAGGCTTTTGAATACTGATGTAAACTCTGATATAACCTGAAAAGAACATGGACATGGAAAGCAGCATGGACGATGGATGCACTTCCACACATGCTGTATACGTACGGGTGTCTGCATATGTTCTCTTGGGCATGAGTAGATGACAATATTTACATTTCACAAAACCTCTCAGCTATATAAGTTACCCTTATGTAATACCTTACACAAAGTTTGAGAATGGGGAGAGATGCACAGTTAACACACAGGCACTCACTTAACATAGACACAAGCTACACAGACACAGAATAGCATATAATCAGACTGACGAGAGACACACGGTTCATCCTTCCACACACAACTGTGATGATGATAACAAAAACAGCCTTCTGCATGTGTGAACAAATAGCAAGGGCAAGTGTGTAACACAACAATGCTGTAAATGCTTTATGTGGCCAGACAATACACTACACTATTCTCGCCAAATGTGATCTAGAGGATATGTTGATGAATTCTACCTGGACTTGGATACTGATTGAATTGGAGAAATGCATAATAGCACATTTGGATCACACAACAACATGTGCAGTCTCAGGTATAGTAAATCAGTGCACTGAGTACTCTCTGGTGTGTGTAACTAGACATGCACCGATACTGATTACAATCTGATTGAACAGTCCTCAGTGGCACCTGAGGATTTTCAGAAAATTAAAGTCAGAATCGAATTTATGGGCGAACGCATACCAGGAATTTGAAACAAACAACAA
Organism: Chaetodon trifasciatus; assembly: GCA_037975065.1. Lineage (NCBI taxonomy): Eukaryota > Metazoa > Chordata > Actinopteri > Chaetodontiformes > Chaetodontidae > Chaetodon > Chaetodon trifasciatus. The sequence continues at coordinate 995,109 of JBBMOE010000053.1, forward strand.
ACAAACTTGTAGCTCATCTAATAGAACCCAGTTTAGAATGAGCAGAGGTTGTGGTGGATCACAAACAGCCAGATGGAACCAAAAATCTGTTGTTTTTTGGGGTTATTTTCAGTTAACCCTCAGTTAGTCAGCCTGCTGATTCATCTGACAAAGCAATGCTTTGTGCAACAAGCTGCTGTGGTTACTAACAAGCCTGGAGATATTGTTAACCAACACGTTACATGACATTTCAAGCCTCATTTTCATCTTAATGACTTTCAGAGGACAACAATTTAGGGAGCGTTATGCTGCATTAGTCTATACTAAGCTCTGCAGTCTGGCCTGTAGTTCTCATGCTGAAATACCAACTGTGAGGGTGTGTGTGTGTGTTTGTTGGTGCTTTTTTTAAATACATTTTTGAAATCCCACCAGGAGCTCTCTCATACTGTAGGAAGACAATTTCGTGGAGACCAAAAGATCTGTCTATGTATGTATTTATTCAATGACAGTAATTCAATGGGATTCTTTCATTGGATACAATCTGGATCTGGATGTCTTCTCTGGATAAAAAAACAAAAAATTGTTTATGCAGGTATGAAAGTGTGCAGAATGATCATCAGATCATCTAGACCACATGTGGAGGCAGTCTGGCTCACCTTGTGATCAGATCTCAGTCAGCTGTGAATGACATCTGTATGGCGTGTGGCCATGCAGACGCTTTTGATTTTGTTTGTCCAGGTTTTGAGATGACTGAGATTTCTGTCTGATTTTGTTTGAAAAATGACACGTGGAGAGACAGTATAGGTGAAAACAGGTGAATATTTTTGTGATTTTGTGTTATTTTGTTTCCATAACATTCCTTCTTTCAGATTAGTACAAAGAAAACAGCAAAAATACAGATTTGGGTGTTAATTCAAGGTCAGATTTCTGTTCTGGACATTTATGCAAATAAGCCATTGTTCACTAAATAATGCATGATTTACATATATAAAGATGAAATTTCAGAAAATGTAACATAAAAGCAGTTGTCTTGATGTAAGTAATAAACCAGGGAAGTTTGATAGTGATATTTACCCTATTCACTTGTGGTGTCTAAAAATGTATGGAATTTTACAAAACCTGTCTTTAAAGGCTGTTTTCTCAAAATGAGTTTTTTCTTCATACCCTGAGCCAAAAATCTCCACATCAGTAGCACTTCCATACACTCAACTTTCTACATTCTGAAGGTTTTGAAAGCTGTATATAAGATAATGGAACCATAATTAGATAATGAATTCTTTCACATTTAAACATACCATTTCAGAAACTTGTAACAGAAAATAATTGTCAGTTTCAATGGTGATGAACAAACAGAGAATAATACTGCTGCTGTTACTCTTGATAATCTACAGACATCACTCTGTACTCATCTCATATGAACTACTTTCTGCCAAAGAAATAGCCTTACAGAAACAATGTGTATTCTTTGGATGATTGGGAGTAACTGTTAAACTGGAAAGATATGTTGCTGTTGAATTTTCTAACAGTGCTGTAAACACCAAAAACAAAATACCATTCACTTCCACTGTATCAGGGTAGAGGCAGAAATCTCACAAGCACATATCTCAAAGCCTGGACAAATACAGCAAAAACTATCCACAGCATATGAATAGATAGAGAGAGGGAAGGGATTTTTTCTTTTATAATTATTATTTAAAAAACAATAAAAAAAAACGTAACTACATTAAAAAAAAAGAGAGATTGCAAATTGTCACACCTAAAATATTTTGTTTGTGTGTTTGTCGACAATGCTCTCTTACCCAGCACCTCAGCGGTGGCCATGATCTCACAGGTGTACATGGCAGCCATGAGTCTCTGGGGCTGAGCCTGGAAAGCATGACGGCAGGCCTCCTTCATGGCAGCTATCAGCTGGCCAGAGACTGGCCCGTAGCAGTCTACAGAAGCAGCCTCTGGCCTGCGACTGACCTGGCTAGGCCCTGCTGCTGTACCCTCTACCTGCTCAGATGGCTCAGTGCTTCTTTCCACTACACTGTCTGCTGAAGTCTCATGGGATATGGAGTCATCCTCCAAGGAGTCCTGATGTTGTGGCAAGGCTGAAGACTGGATGTCCCACCTCTCCACGGAAAAGCAAACTCCCATCAGAGGCTCCTCACACATGGGCCCTGACAGAGTTGCAAGCTGGAAGCCACTAGCAATGCTGTTATCAAAGTCTCGTATAACAGCGGCCTGAGCTCCGGCCTCGCCAGCTTTGTCTCCTCTGGCCAGACACTGCCACACTGAGGGCCGCTGGTAGCCCTCCACATTGTTTAGCAGAATGTTGGGGCCATACCTGAAAACAAGGACAGTAACACAGTGAATAACAGTTTACAAGATACTACATTTGTGTCCATACAAATCCCAAGTATGCAGTACAGCACAATTCTGAAGGATTTTCTTAAAATTACATATAATTAAATGAACACCAGTGCTAGGCTCTATAAAGTGCTCTTCAAACTCCAGAAATTCTGAACAAATATCATTTGGGATTATCGATGCTATTTTCCCATGTTTTTGTGTGCAAGTGACCAGTGAGGACAACAATTTTTGAAGTTTTTCCCGTATTCAGCGAGAGTGCTGCAGCTGGCAGCCAAGAAACAGGCTACAATGTAATCCCTGAGTGAGTTTGCACACAATCCATGTATGTCCATTGAAAGTGCTCATTTTTGCCACTGACAGGCTCAGACTGTTATCCTAAATGTCTGACAACATTATGGAAAAAAATCCCTACAGAGATAGACCTTTTTAATAGAAAGTAAGATTCTCTTTGTTTAACCAGTAACAGCTGTTAAATTGCTCTAGCCAAAGCCACCAGACTCCAGATAGAGAAACAGTGATTCTATCATTGTAAAACACACTTCAATCTAACTCCAACAATCACCACCACCCTTGGTTTGGCCGAAATAAATTCTGAGAGAGAGGGCGAACATCAGAGAAGCAGCAAAAGCAGCATATCGAGCCAGAGTACTTTCACATCTGACATGGGAATTATTTTTAGCTGACATTATGGCCATCAAGATTTAATTATGTCAGATGTCATCAGATCTTGTGCTACTCAGAAGCAATGAGCCAAGGACTGGCTTTTTTCTACTGTAGTCGAAGTTAAATAAAATGGATAACAATACCATAGAAAATTAAGATTTTACACATGTTTTTCAAAGGATATGTCTAGGCCTTTACTATAAAAATGCACTTTTGGAATTCCATCGCCTATACAAAGCCCAGTCATCTACACAGCTGGTTGCTACTTGCTATATCTTAACATGAAAGAAGAGGGGCAGACACTTCTTTACAATGCAAACTCTCGTTGGCTTTTGTAGGCTGTGGACATGAAATGAAAGGTGTCAATGGAAAGGTCAGAGTGAAGTGGCCATTACATGCTTACTAGAGTTGATTAGTACATTTGCCAGGTAGTTTCAAATGATGCAACTGCTTTCCATGGATTATTATGGTGTTTTGGACTTTAACTGGATCATCTGGACAAACAATCTGACACGGCTGTTAGTCATGGGCCTAGATTTCTAATATTAGAGCAAGTTGCGAATAATGGCCTGCTTCAAATAAAGGTCTGGTTCCCAGTTCTGCAGAAGAGGTAAATAAAGGCTAAAGTTATTCTAGGAAAAAGGTCAGTCTACTCTGTTCTTATTATTATCAATAGAACGTTTAGTTCCATGTGAACCATGTCCTTCTCACTCCAGTCACTACTATAAATCTATCCTGGAGCAATCAAAGTCCATGTGAACCAGACCTGCGAGGCCCAAAGGACCAGATTCGCTCAACAGCATTCCTCCACTTCCTCCCCTGCAGCAGGCTCTCCAGTTGGGCCTTGAGTCCAGCGATGGCCTCCAGAGTCCTGAGGCTGACGTCCAGGCTCTTCCCCTCCCTCAGAGACATGTTTAAATGCTCCAGAGTCCGAATCAGCTCTGTGCTACTTTCCATTAGATGGGTCACTTCTGACAGAAGGAAAAACATTGACATGGTTTCATGGAACAATGACACTAAGGTAAGAGACACTTCAGAACTTTGAAGTTTCAGTGTACATTCCCATCAGGTAAGAAAGTTATATTTACAAATCACATCAAGTATTTTATGAACAGTTTTATTTCCATGAAACTGGTCTCTGACACAGCAAGCTGGTTTTCTATCAAAACAAATAGGCAATTGTGTTCATCTGGTATACATCTCTCCATGATTTGCAAGAATAAAAGCCAGCAAGGGAGAGGTTGAGTCATAGGAAAGTCTATGGAGTGGATTTCCATCCCATAGGCAAAGATAAGAAAATTTAAATTAGGAAAGACCACTGAATTTCACTGGTTATTGACTGATTTCATATAAAACATGAAGAAAATGAGTAATGGAAGGCAAAATAAAGTTGAGATCTCTTTAATTTGAGCATTTCACATTTTCATCTCTTTCAATTGTATAGTGGCATCCACCTCACACAGTGATTGGCCAGGTACGTGGGGGTGTGACAGTAGGAAGGGTCTGAACTTGACAAATACTGCCTGTGACAGTCTGAAAGCATGCATCATTATTCTAATTACTGTGATAAATCATGTATTGTCCCTCTTGACGATGACAGGGCCTAGTGGTGGGGTTTATATTTTAAGCATACTGAGACCTTCAGCCTGCTTGATGTGTGCCCAGGTCTTACCCTGTGGTAGGGGGATTGCCCGGACACTCACAGTGGCCAGTCTGTTGGGAGTGGTGAGGGTCACAAGACCACTAGGGTCAACAAGTAGGGTGTCAGACGAACGGCCCTGAGAGGCCTCTTCTTTCACCTGGCAACACATACATACACACTGACATGTTGATGGCTGTGTTTATGAATTTGTCAGTAAATCCAAGAAATCTGCTTCTTGCTCCACTGCTCCTTATTACTGGAAGTTCTCCAAATTATTATAACCTGGTAATGTAAAACATGCAACTTCAACACATAATTGTAAAAGACATCGTGTCCTGTGTGCCACTTTCCAGCGAAGACTTAGGAGACACAAAATGCTCAGTACAGAAAACATTTCATGCTTTCATGAACTGGTTATATATTGACATGGACCATAGTTCAGTGACTGTGGGGTTGACTCACCTGATGAATGATAGCTACTTTCTGCTGCTTGCCCAGGTCTTCATTCACCATGTCCACTTTTGGAGGACGTATCACTGTTTCTCTAAATGGAATAATGGGCTTGGATGCACTGATCTCAATTTTGGCGAACCTGTAGAAATACAAGAGAACATCCTATTACCTACACAAATGACAGATCATGTGGTTTCCATTGTCCACAATCAGCTTCATGCCAGTTTGATATTCTCCCACACTACATTCATATATGAACACAAGTAACTCAAGATATAATCTGAAAATTGAGTGGAAAATACATTAAGATATTCATCAATTCATCTAGAGGGGAACAGAATGTGTTTATCAAATTAACAAGTTAACATATTTCGCACAAGACCACAACCTCAAGGTGCTGTTATACTAAAGCATTTAAAGCAACTATGAAAAGCCATCAAACAAACAAGAAAACAACTGGCAATTACGTGGTCCATCACTAAAAGGAAAAAAAAAGTATTTAAGTATTCATCTACAGACTCTACAGCTAACACTGCAGTGAAAGCAGTGAATGAAGACATTTCTGGGGAATGTCTTGGAGTTGGAGTCAAGTTTATATTGCCTTTTACTGTCAAAGTTATGAGGAAAAAAAGAAACTGCAAACATTAACACCAATATTAAATCAACTGTTGCCTGAAGATTTATCTGTGCTAAATATTCTCAAAATCTTGGCAGTTGCTTCTGTGATAGTCTGCTGACAGAAAGACTATTCGGGGCCAACACAAAACCTCTCTCACAGGCAACAAGTCATCACTTCAGATATACAGTATGAGAACCTGGCTTTTTTATATCCCAAATAAAAAAGACATTAAAGTGCTGAAAGCCTTACAGAGCCATAACTGAATATATTCTACCTCTCCTTATTCATGTCATTGCTTTGTTGCTGCTTTAAATCTATCTTGGAGGAGTCATGGCTTATATTAACAACACTGAGCAATGTTGGATATAATTCATGTGGAATGCTGTAAATACGACACTGTAGTGGAGGGCTGATACTCTGGAGCTGTGGACTTCTCAGTCCATTCACAGAGACAAAGTGCATGCAGTGTGTCTCATGTAGTCATTAAATTGACTGTTTTTAAAATTGGGCAAAGGTACATCTGAAATTATTTGTTCAGTTGAAAATAATAATAATTGCTTAATTGTTTCAGTAATTTCTCAAGCAGGGTCTCAAATACGAGCATTTGCTGTTTACAATGTAGTAAAATTAAAAAAATTAAATTTTTGGAGAGGACAAAACAACAAAAAAACAAGACAAAACAAAAAAACAAGATGTCATCTTGTGCTTTAGCATATTGAAATGGGCTTTTTTCTCAGTTTTAAGATGTTGTAGGGGCGGCACGGTGGTGCAGCAGGTAGTGCGGATGCCTCACAGCAAGAAGGTCGCCGGGTCTATCCCCGGGTCAGGCGGGGCCCTTCTGTGTGAAGCTTGCATATTCTTCCCGTGGCTTCTCTCCGGCTTCCTCCCACAGACCAAAAACATGCTCATTAGGTTAATTGGTGACTTAAAAATTGTCCTTAGGTGTGAGTGTGAGTGTGAATGGTTGTTTGTCTGTATATGTTGCCCTGCAATAGGCTGGCAACCGACTCAGGGTGCATCCCGCCTCTTGCCCGTTGGGATAGGCTCCAGCCCTCCCAACCCCGAAAGGGATAGTTGGGTATAGAAGGTGAATGAATGAATGAAGATGTTGTAAAGCCAGATGTTTAATTTGACAAATAAACTGCAGATTAATCTACAATGAAAACAACTGTCAGTCGCAGCCCGAGCTAATGTGACTACTTTTAAGAGTGGGATCCATGAAAGAGAGGTTTACTTCACTTGTAGGTCAAAGCACAATTATCTTTTTACTTTTACTGGTAGTTTTATGTCCTTGAATGTTTTTTCTACTAACCTCAGAGAGGCTGCAGTAAATATGTCAGCCTGGTGCTATTCTATAATTTTCTCCTTGTCAACAAATCCCATGAAAAACACTCAAACCAATAATGACTTGATCCTACTCCATGGGAATTTAAAGCCTGATTTGCAGTATCTTATTCCTCTGTGCCACAGTGCTCCATTGTTGTCCAAAAACTATTAAACCAAATTAGTCAGCTACACTGAGAGACATGTCCCTTCATTACAAAGAGCACATAGTGTAGTTTATCAAAGTCAATCCCCAATATATCATCCTGCTGCCAAAAATACTGGCTAGAGTGGATTATTTTGCTGCTAAAAATAGTCCCAAAACACATGTACTATTTCCTCCTATTTGAGTAACAAATGCTAAAAACTACAGTGCCCAGCTGTTTGAGGAAATTACTGAGCCTTTTTAACAAAATTGCACCATACATTTGTGAGTAATTTTTTTTGAAGATTTACATCTTTAGTATGGCTAATGGCTTAGGGCTCAGAGCCACAGACAAGGTAGAGATGTCAGAAAGTACTGAGAGACAAACACGGTTGGTTTTTGTCTTCTCATATGATTTCTTGACAATAACATAAACACAGAACATCAGCTTATGCTTTAATTAGAAATAAATTATTACCAGATATGTTTTCCCTGAACAGCATTTTAAATGTAACTAAACAAAAAGAGAACATGTAAAGCAACTAATTTTTTTTTCTTTTTGCCAGTGTGACTTGTGATGTAAAAAAAGCACGTTGGCTTTCCAAACAGGATGGAACAGCCGCAGTAATTAGGCTGTCCGTTTGTATTATAGGCTTTACTGAGCAACACTGAAGCTCCTTCGCTGACCCAAGGGTCACTGGGTTATTCCTGAAAAGATGTCTATGTTTATGTTGGTGTTAAGTTGGCACAGACATGACTGAGACAACATTACTAACACAGACACAGATACATGTTCAACTAATCTAGCTGGCAGCAACAGAAAATGATATATTCTTCCCCTCTCTCACTCAGTTAACAATGACTTAAAGCTAGTCAAAAACACCATTATGTTCCATGAAGATGCATGTACAATACTGATTCCAAAAACACCTGTTTGGAACATTGCACAGGTAAACAGGTTGATTGTTAACATGTGATAGTATCAGGCATGAAAGGGGCACCCTGGAACACTCAGAAATCTGTTGTCGATAAACACAGTTAATTTGCAAGTGACTGTATTCTGTTTTATGTTTTGAACATCCCAACTTTTTTGGAATCAGGGTTGTTGCCTCTTTACCTGTAAAACAATCTAACCTCTGCACCATTAAAACTGTATTTTTTTTTATTAATTGATAATCCACTGGTCTTTAGAATAATCTTTGGTATGTTCTCTCTAATCATTCTGTTTTAACAGTAAAAAAAGGGAATAAAGATATCAGTCCATAGAGCTCAGAAACAATGTATGCATGCCTCTTTGAAGCTGCACGAACCAATATCTTTATTAACAGTGGATCGAACTAGTATACGCAATGTGATACATATCACTTGTATTAATGAATCCACAGAGAATTGTCATCAACTCTGAGCTCATTGTTTTGGTTTCCCAGCCCGCTAACTGGGTTCTAGCAGGCAGCTATTTTCAGTGAGAACCCTCTGATGAAGCCACTGTACACAACCTATCCAAGCACGACTCCATGGATGCTAATGTTGCTCTGTGTCAGCTGGATGTGTAAACATGCAACTGTTCACCATATGGACTTCAGAAGGTGATAATATGTCAAATGTTGTGTTTACATTTTGTTCCGCTGCCTCTGAATGGCTGAATAATTCTGTTAATGCTATTTTATTGTAGACCCATGTAAATATCCAAATTGTACTCTGTACATTGTATTCCTAAAGTCTGATATTGGGGCTGTCCAGAGCTATCTACAGGATAAATATGGGTTGAGGTAAGGTATTTTTTACCTTGAACTGCACTGGTCAGATAAAACATTTGAGATCCACAAAACATCAGTGGCCAATATATTATTGGCCGATAAATGAGAAAATTCAGTTATTGTTGTTATGACAATGGAATTTCAGCCAGTAACTGCTTCTAATCATGTGGAGCCTTTGTACAATAGCTGCAGGCTGGGGATAAGTACTGATCAGTGTGATATTAGTAAATGTATTTTTAATACTGGTTCTTCTATCAGTCGTGAGGAATGTTTCAGCTACAGAGAATGACAGAAACAACTGAACCTGTTTCTAATGTGTGTAAACCACATGGACCACATAACTCCATGAACTACTATGAACCCTGGAGAGCACAAAGAAATGAACAACAGTCTTCAGTTTATCATAACTCAATGACAGCAAAAGACAGGCAAGTAGACATTCTGTGGACTCCAAAAACTTTCAATCAATTGCATTATTTAGCAATGTTCAATATGACAATATGACAGCCTCTGAATACTTGGCAACTGACCCAGTTCTGATGACAGAGAGCATGAGAGAGCGAGAGAGAGAGAGGGGGAGAGAGAGAGAGAGAGAGAGAGGGAGAGAGAGGGAGAGAGATAATCCCCTCAGACTGCTGGAGCTGTGACGTCACTGTCTCGTGCTCCCTCGAGTGGCTGACCAGCGCTGACCTCATTCTGAGCGTGACACACTGCAGGTCAGACTGCTTGCCAGCGATGTCACAAAGAGCTCAGACTGCCATGAGCCAGCTGACATGCCAACCAGTCACCTAAGCAGCCAGTGAGCCAGTGAGCCAGCCAAGCCAGTAGACAGCCAATCAGTTAAACTACCAAAAAAAAAAAAAAAAAAAACATTTAATGGGCCATCAAGACACATGAACAAGGCAATGATCTAGTCTTTCAGCTAGCCATCAAGCTATCCACTCAGCCAATCAGGACACCACCTTGTGAGATAAGTAGCCAGCCAGTAGGCCAACCCCTGTCCTCCTTTACTGTCTGTCCAGAGTTGTCTGGCCTGGCTCTAAACATAGCAGCAGCATTACACATGGCCTCCTTTCTTCAGCTGGAATCCCACAAATTCAGTGCAACAGGCAGCGGAGTGGAATCCTCATCCATTTTACTAACACTGACATGACAGACAGAAGCTTACTCCTAAATTATGTCTAAGACGGCAAAATGAACCAATTAACTGTTGGAACACTGCTCCTCCGATCATAATACATTAGTTTTATTTGTATGCTATTTTCATCTGTCACTTAGCTATTGAGTGACCAGAAAAAAAACCTTGTACATTGTAACACAATCCAATACAACTGTCTTCTAGTAACTCCTTTTTTTATTACAACACTGTGTCAGAGATTATATTTATGTGGCAGGTTTGTTCCTCCATATTTAAAAAGGAGGTCAAAATAATCTAAACACCATTGTGCATCATTCATATCAGCAAAAGTGCAGCCTCCATATATGCAACAGAGCTAGCAACCTCATTATTATGTGTATTTACAGTGCATTAGGAAAAATTTCATACCCCTTCACTTTCCCCACATTTTGTTATGTTACAGCCTTTTTCCAAAATGGATTACATTCCTTTTTGTCTCATCTACACACAACACCCCGTAATGAAAAAGTGAAAAAGGTTTTTTTTTTTTTTTTAGAAATTTTAGCAAATTTATAAAAAAAAAAACAAAAAAAACTGAAATATCGCATGTACATAAGTATTCACACCTTTTGCTATGACACTCATAATTGAGCTCAGGTGCATTCTGTTTCCACTGATCATCCTTGAGATGTTTCTGCAACTTGATTGGAGTACACCTGTGGTAAATTCAATTGATTGGACATGATTTGGAAAGGCACACACCTGTCTATATAAGGTCCTACTGTAGACAGTGCATGTCAGAGCAGAAACCAAGCCATGAAGTCAAAGGAACTGTCTGTGGACCTCAGACTGAGACAGGATTGTATCGAGGCACAGATCTGGGGAAGGGTACAAAAAAAATTCTGCTGCGCTGAAGGTCCTGAAGAGCACAGTGGTCTCCATCATTGGTAAAATTAAAGTTTGGAACCACCAGGGCTCTTCCCAGAGCAATCGAGGGGAGAAGAGCCTTGGTGAAGAAGGTGAACAAGAACCCGATGGTCACTCTGACAGAGCTCCAGTGTTCCTCTGTGGAGATGGGAGAACCTACCAGAAGGACAACCATCTCTGCAGCACTCCACCAATCAGGCCTTTATGGTAGAGTGGCCATACGGAAGCCTCTACTTAGTAAAAGACACATGACAGTCTGCTTAAAGGACACCTAACGGACGCTCAGACCATGAGAAACCAAGAGTGAACTCTTTGGCCTGAATGCCAAACATCACGTCTGGAGGAAACCAGACACGTCTCATCACCTGGCTAATACCATCCCTACGCTGAAGCATGATGGTGGCAGCATCATGCTGTGGGGATGCTTTTTTAGTGGCAGGAACTGGGAGACTACTCAGGATGGAGGGAAAGATGAATGGAGCAAAGTACAGAGAGATCCTTGATGAAAACCTGCTCGAGAGTGCTCAGGACCTCAGACTGTGGCGAAGGTTTACCTTCCAACAGGACAACAACCCTAAGCACACAGCCAAGACAACGAAGGAGTGGCTTCAGGACTAATCTGTGAATGTCCTTGAGTGGCCCAGCCAGAGCCCAGACTTGAGCCCCACTGAACTCTCTGGAAAGACCTGAAAATAGCTGTGCAGCGACACTCCCCATCTAACCTGACAGAGCTTGAGAGGATCTGCAGAGAAGAATGGGAGAAATACACAAATACAGGTGTGCCAAGCTTGTAGCGTCATACCCAAGAAGACTTGAGGTTGGAATCGCTGCCAAGGTGCCTCAACAAAGTCTGAGTAAAGGGTGTGAATACTTATGTACATGTAATATTTCAGGGTATTTTTTTTTTTAAATAAATTTGCAAAAATTAAAAAAAAAAAAAAATTCACTTTGTCACTACGGAGTATTGTGTGTAGATTGATGAGACACAAAAGGATTTTAGTCCATTTTGGAAAAAGACTGTGACATAACAAAATATAATATCTTACTTACAACAGTGAGTGTTGTCCTTCAGTGCCTCACCTTCTGAACACCACAGGATGGTGACCGTGATTTGGTGACTTGGAATGTTAGTACAGTATTTCAGTTTCTGTATCACTGTAGACAAACCCCATCACTTAACTGCCGCATTAAAGGACTTCTTCCTTCACACAATGTGCAGCCTCAGTTACTGATTGTGTAATTGGCTGCAACCTGGATAAATCAGATGTTAATATTACACTGACATTTGTTGGTCTTTGGCTGCAACTAAGTATTCACTAATCCCCTCCCCTAAAAAGCAATTGTCCAATCATAGCTTCACAGCTGTAACTAGGCATGGCAGTGTCCTATTGTAAACGTAGGTATCACCATCACAATATGAGAATATCAGTCACAGGAAGTGCTCTGCAACAGAGCTGCCCAGCTGGCTGATGTGATGAGTACCATGGTGAAAACTGTTAAGATAAGACTTTATAGATTTATTCATCTTATTCATTGACTGATGTTCTCATTTGATCAAGAGCACTTCATCACAGAGAGTTTCTGGCTTTCCTGTCAGAAACTGATTAGCAATACAGGCAAATAATTACCATTTAGATGTGTGCTGGCTTGGACATGGGATGGTTTTAGAGAGGTTTTATTCTCTATGATCTAAAATTGACAGTTCTATTTACAAAGAGTAAGGTCACAGGCTTACTGAACTGAGAAACCCTGAGCGGTTGGCAGACCTTCCTTTTTTAGTTGATCTCAATGGGCACATGAACACACTGATCAAAGACTTGCAAAGAAAAGATGGGCTTGTATTACAAACGTATGTAACATCTTGAGCTTCTTGAGAGGCAAATCAGTGATGGCAGTGCTGGGCACTTCCGAACTCATCTCCAGTTCCGAAATGCCAACATTTCTGTGAAAATGAGGTAATGTATGACTGTGCTCACATCACTGACAACTGAATTTAACCACCGCTTTTAAGATTTCACTACCAGTGAGAAGGACATTAACCTGCTCTCAAAGCTTTTCTCTCTTGATGTGGACAGAGGACATGTATTTGGAGCTTATTAAAATGCAACATGATGGTACTTTCCTACATCGCCACCAGCAGCTCTAATTTCCAGAGTTCCACAGGAGTTTGGAAAAATCCATATTATCAAGATATATCAATATCAAGATGAGGCACTACACCAAAATGATGCTCGGAACATTTAACTCTACTCACATATGTGAACAAACACTTTCTCTTATGACACTGAATGACAGCAGACTGAGGTCCAAACTATCTGACAGTCACCACTGTGATGCACTTTGAATCTCTACAACAAGACTTACACCTGACCTGACAGCAGTTCTTCAGTCTGCCCAGCATCGCTGTTACCTTTACGAGTGATATTTACAAGTGGGAGAAATTTAATAGTAATAAAATCATCTTACTACTAACTTAGGACAAAATACCTGTTCTCCATGTGGCCCCTGGCATGAAACGCACGGACACCCCTGACCTAAGCTAAGCAGCCACACAGAGCTGTGTTAAAATGGTCTGTTTTGACATTTTTCCTTTTCATACTGGTAATCTTATAATACTAACACTCTACACTGCAAAACAAGAGCAATGCAGTTTGTTTTTTCCATGTGTTACATGGATCATCAACTGGTGAAGTGCATATTTAAGAACCCTTTTACAAGACTCTCATTTGTCAGCTGGAAACATTAAAAAATCACCACAGACAGTGTTTTCCATTAATTCATGGTGCTAACATTAAATTAATTAGCTAGCTAGCGACTGATGATAACATCTGCCACAACAGTTGTCATTTCAGCGGACAAAATAGACAGTCATCAGCTAGAAATGAGACATAGCTTTTGCCTACCTCTGTCTGATGTTTAGCTTTAATTTAAAATGTTACTGCAGATTTAGATTTCAGTTAGAGAGCACAGTCTTATAGCTGACGTTATATAAGTGTGTTTGTCTGTGTGTGCGGAAGTACACAAGCACCAGCCATTTGTACAGAGATGTGTTTGACCTTGTTCTGCCCACACCTGTCTGCTACAGGTTCTCTGTCTCATTACTTCTTTTTCCTTTCCGCCTTTCTGCACTCTCCTGCTTTAGTCTTTTGGACTTTAAAGTGTTTCAACCCGATGAAATTAGTTCTTGTGTCTTCTTTCCATGCTTGATGCCAAACTGCTCACAAGAGCTTTAGTAATTACTAAGTATTAAAAAAAAAAGAAGAAATAAAACAAAACCCTCAGGCAGCAGACAAAAGATGTTGTTTCAGTGTTTTTGAGCTAAATCTTTGAGTGTTTCTGTAAGGATACAGTGAAAAGAGTAAAAAGAATCAAAATACCATACATATGTAAGTTTGGTCGTGTCTGCATGGTGATTAGGTAGCACCTGAGAAGTTTATGATTCATTCGCAATGGGGGGAGGGGGTTGCTCATTTATATAATTGTATAATGGTGGCCTTGGCACCCATGGCCCCCTGCTTGGTGGTGCCACTGGCCATACCAAATTATAACTATGTATCAAATTAACCTCTGCTTTGACTATAACTGCTTCTCTTTGGTGAGGTGTCTGATGTCAGATGGAGGTGATGATGGTACTCACAGCTGGTTTTCCAGTGCTGGTTGGTCCAGAACAGAGTCTTTGCAAGAGTCGGTTTTGAAAAATTCAATTCAATTCAATTCAATTTTATTTGTATAGTGCCAAATCACAACAAAAGTTGTCTCAGGACACTTTACATATAGAGCTGGTACAGGCCGAGCTCTTTTATCTACAGAGACCCAACAATTCCCTCATGAGCAAGCACTTGGCAACAGCGGTGAGGAAAAACTGCTGCTCACAGTAGTAGAACGCTGATCTGCAACTCAATGATTTTATGTTTTTGGTTATTAGGTATATCAGCTGGCTCCACATTAAAGGGCATAGCAAATATCTCAAATTCCTTTTGTTTACTTGTCATGTCCTGAAACCTCTCACCAAATGCCTGAAGGAATTCTGCACAGTCACCAGAAAATGCACAGTGTTTACTCTTTACAGTTACATTTGCCACAGGTTTAATTTTGCTTCAAATTATTTCACATTTGAAAGCAGAAAGCTGAGAAGCTGACTGGAGTTTGAGGTTCAGCTATGAGAGGGACTTGGTAATATCCACCATGAAGGCCAAATCACACAGACACTTCCTATCCCTGGGTTTCTAGAGTAGGTTTTCCTATCATCTCTATGAGTTCTTTGAGACAAACTGACACTTTGGAACAATTTTACTTTGTCTGATGGAAGCAGCTCTGCAGCAGCAACAAGGCACTGCTGAACAAAGTCTTCTGAATGAGGTCTCAGCTTCTTTGCTATGTGTCTGTTCATTTCTCTTGGAAAGATGACACTCTGCATCTTTTGTTGTCAACAAGACAATTGTTTTGTTGACAGGCGCCATGATGCATTGACGTGATATCAACTGCTTCGTGTATGGGATCGCTTAGAGGAACACATTACTTGACGATTTTATGTAATTTTCGTTATTAGTGAAATAAGCAATTGCTTTTTTTGTATGTATGAATTGCCTTGTGGGTCAAATATGCCTGTGTTTTAGTGTTTAACTGAGTTATGACTCTAAGAAGGGGGTGATTTGTGACACAAAATGTATCGATTAGATTTTATGTGTCATGGATCAGATTTCTGCAGATTTGGACAACACATCAGTATTTTTTTCATCAAACATATTTCCAATGCAGGTATTTATATACAATTTACACCAAATATTGGTATTAACTCAATAAAACTACACATTCTAAGAAATCGTAGCATTGCAGGCCATAAAAAAAGGTAATTCTTGAAGATGCCAAGATTCACCAGGAATCTTGATCTTTGGTTCCTTCCAAAAATGATTTACTGGGCTGAAGTCTGGTGACTGACTGGGCCATTCCAACACTTTGACTTTGTTCCTCTGGAGCTTCTTCCTTCCTTTGGATCATTGTTCTGCTGGAAAGTCCACCAATTTCTCATCACCCTTGTGGATGGCAACAGATTCTTAAATGGGGTTTCTTATTCTTAAAAATTTGGGACAGTGTGTTGAATGTAAATACAAACACAATGTGATGATTTGCAAAACATTGAAACCCCACATTTAACTAAAATTGGCACAATGACAGCACTTAGACAACATATCAAATGTTGAAACTGAGAAATTTCATTGTTTTTGAAAATTATATCGTCATTTAAAATTTGATGCCGGCAACAGGATTCCAAAAAGTTGGGCCAGTGGCAACAAAAGACTGGAAAAGTTGTGAAATGATCAAAGAAAACACCTGGTGGAATATCTCACAATTAAGTAGGTGGCAACAGGTTATTAACATCCCAGGGAGGTGAGTCTTTCTGAAGTAAAGATGGGGAGGGGATCACCACTCTATAACACTGCACTGGCAAATAGTTCAACAATTTAAGAATAATGTTTCTCAACATAAAATTGCAAAGAATTTGGGGATTTCATTGTCTAGTAAAAGATTTAGAAAATCTGAAGAGATCTCTGTACGCAAGGGACAAAGCCAAAAACCAATATTGTATGGCTGTGATCTTCAGCCCTCAGTTGGCACTGCAGAGAAAACAGACACGATTCTGTTTTGGACATCACTCAGGAACACTTCCAGAAACCACTGTCTGTGAACACAGTTCATCACTGCATCCATCCATGTTTGGTGCATTATGAAACGTAAAATACGACAAAGGAGACCCTGAACTGTTGAGCAGCTGAAATTGTACATCAAGCAAGAATGGGAAAACATTTCACTTTCAAAATTACAGCAATTGGTCTCCCTAGTTCCCAAACAGATAGTTGTTAAAAAAAGAGGTGATGCAACAGAGCAACCCTGTCACTTTTTTGAAACGTGTTGCTGGCATCAAATTCTAAATTAGAATATGATTTTAAAGAACAATTAAATTTCTCAGTTTTATCATTTGGTATGCTGTCATTGTGCTATTTTCAATTAAATATGGGGTTTCAATGGTTTGCAAATGAGCACAATCTGTTTCTATGTACATTTTACACAATGTCAAAAGGTTTTTGAAATGGGGTTCCAGCTGAAGTGACTGAAGTGAAACCCACTCACTGCTGTTAGCCTATTGAGCTGCTTCCTTCTGTTGAACAAAAAATGGCCTGAACGTGTGAATCGCTGCATGTGGCTATATTCATAATGTATTATGTATTATGATCATTATGATCATTTCAGCAGCAATGCCTTGGGAGTGGCGGCTCTGACTTTTCTATGGACTAATTTAAATTGACAGCTGAGATAAATGAAGGCACATCTTTCCAAAGCAACTGTCTTCATGAAGAAATCGATAGTATCAATAAACTGATGAACACATGCTTTTCAGATGCCAACATCCAGCTAAAGCTAACATGCTATGACAGACTGTATGGGACGTACAAAAGCTGATCATATAATGTACAGGCAATCTTGTGGCATAATAAGAATACTGGCTAACATTTATAAAATGTGATAACCTCAAAGTCATTGAATAGTCACATGAGTTACATAAAACATGGGTCACAGTACTTTGATGGATTACATAAATGACGGACGCATTCTCCTTTAATCAATACTCTGGTTTTTACAATGGTAACATATGCAGAAGAGGTTTGGATGAAGGTTAGGCTGAAAGGCAAGGTAGGTCAATGGTCTCTGAGGGGAATTAACACCGTCTGTTTCCACCCACCACTGCAATCAGCAGCCTTTTATAATATTAGCTGAGAGCAGAGACATGAGAAAAGTTAATCATTTACCTCTAATCTCCACTAAGATAAGATAAGATAAGATAAGATAAGACTTTATTGATCCCACACCAGGGAATTTAAGTCGTTACAGCCAGCAAGTATTAAAAAGCACAAAGATAAAAAAGTGTACAGCATTCAGAATAGAACAACGACTATGTATATATACATTATGTACAGATTATATAAATACTACATGCCATAAAAATCCTACTACCACTATTCACTATATACTCACTATATACCATGGGCCCAACAGCCAATTCAATTCAATTCAATTCAATTCAATTCAATTCAATATTCCTTTATTAGTCCCACAAGGGGAAATTCCATTCAATGTATTTGAATTCTATAATTGCATCTCTGTATTTAGAAGTGACTTTCAAATTGCAAACCAATGCACAAGTTATTTATTTATTTATTTATTGCATGTAAATCCTGGACATGATGTGGAGGACAAAAGCCAACACATGCATATATAATGTGGAAGATAACCTTTGATCATGAGTTTAGTATTTGGCCTCAATATGCTTCATATAAACTATTTTGTCATCTGACCACAGGAGAGGAGAGTTAATAGCTTACTTGAAAGGAAACTGTTCCCTGATATGAACATTCACTGTCTTAACAATGGGCTATCAGCAACTACCAATCAGGTTGGAACATTTTCAGGACTCCTAGTTGACTGAGGTACAAGGCTCTTTGAGAAAGTTAACATGTAGGAGTTAAACGAGCAGGAGAGTTAGACTTTCAGGTGCAGTGTCTGCAGTTGAAGAGATCGATCATATGGAGTTTTAAGAAGATGCTTGTTGCTTTTATGTGTGCGAGCTATTCATCAGTGTCAAACCTTTCTTTTAGTGACTGTATGGTTTATTTATCTGTATTGGATGTCTAATAATATTTAGAATGCTGTTTCTCCAAGTTTCGTATATTAGTTTAAAGAGAACATAGTCGATGATCTGTGTAGAGCGTGTACTTTGAAATGCTGTATATATTCCATTTTAATATTTCAGATTTTCCTTTGCAAGACTAAGTGATAGAAGTCATATATGTTGAGATCAAAATTTTCAGTTGTCAGTTAATCTGACCCTGATTATGTTTATCTACCATTCTGTAGATATTTGCTTATTATTATGGTTTATTTACTTGAGGCTGAATATGTATTACTTACAGCTTTGCTCATTTCTTCTTTTGTATAGAAATGTACACTAACCAATGAGTGAGGAAGTGTGTTGACTGGTGTAGTGACATTATTGAATAAATATCCCAGAAATCTACTTAATGCCTCATCTGTCACTAGACAAACAATACATGCCATGTCGAACCAAACATTTTAAGGTCGTAGGGAGTCAGTTCCTGAGACTTTCCTTCAGCAATTCAGAGGAATAGTTAACCCTCTGAACCCCACAACCCACTGATGGGTATGAAAGGCATTTCTTAAAAAAATAATAAATAAAGAAAAAAATAAAGAAAAAATAAAAAAATATGTAAAATTACAGAGTTTATCATAGCCAGAAACTGTAGAAACTGAAATTATGGTCAGATGTTCAAATTTCCAATGGCCCTTGAGTGAATCATGTGCTATGAATACATCCGTCAGGAAAAATTATCAAATCTAACCTTAAAATACTTACAATTCATTCTCATGTCTCATTCAAATTGTCACCAAAAAACAGTTTGCACTAACCAGATCTGATGAAGAAATACATATATTTTTCTTTTTTTCTGTTTTATGGCATTATAAAAGTGCTATATTGCACAAAAGACATTTTTTAGTTTTCCCTAATTCTGTGAGTTAGATACGAAGATCAACACAAGTCATATCTGTATGGTAAATACCAAATCCACTGCTAGCAGCTGGTTAACTTCGCAAAGCACAAAGACTAGAAAGGGAGGGAGAGCGCTTGCCTGGCTCTTTCTAAATGCACCAAAATCCACCAGCAAGTCTAAAGCTCATGAATTGACATTTGCTGAATTCATATAAAAACCAAAGTGTAAAAAACAACACATTGTGCTGTAAAAAATAGTGGCACATAACCCCCAGTAAAGCAGAGGTCTAAGTAAAGCAACTCCATCAGTATATTTTTGGTAAATGTCTGCAAAAGCCTACTGTTTGTGTCAAACCATGAGCCCTGTATCAAGAATCTAACTGTATTGGGAGCTGACTGTATCCTTGCGTCCTTACTTTATCATGTTAGATGGGTTTCCTCAATTGCATGACATTGTTTTGACACAATGATTGTCTATCAGTCTTTTGCCAAGCTGTGCCAAACCCGTGAACCCTTCACTCCAGTCCACCATACTGTAACTCTACACATGTATGTGGGACAATAGGTCACACAGTAAGTACAAAATTTGCCACTGAAGTACAATCAAAAAAGCGTATTCCAGATTGTTTTTGTACCTGGTTCAAATGCCAGTGCTTCAAACTCTGTGCCAAACGTTCATTTGTATTTACTGGGCAGTGTTCTCTGTTAATTTATGGGGAAGGCTGGTATTTTACACAATGGTCTCAAAAAGAAGCTCCAGAGCTATTTTGGAAACAACAAGAAACTTGTTTCTCGATTTGGCCTGACTGTACTTGAATCTGTATGGTCATAGGAGGACACAGCAGTCACATTAGGACAAAACCAAATTTTCCTTGGTGCAAATTCTCTATCTGCCTGTCAGTGAGCCCGTGCTGTTCTCCTGAGGAGGCTGGCAGCGTCCAGACAGAGAGAGGCAGCGGTCAATATGTAATGATGGTGCTGCAATTGGAAACAGATCAGCTTCTCTCTCTATCTTAGATCTGAATCACTCAAAATATGAACACGCACTGCATTCAACCTGCACTACATAACCGAATACATGCACACAGTCACTACATAACACAGAAATGAGACAAACACACAGAGACAATCAATGTGACTGACAGACAAAGCCACCAGCCAAAGTATACAGTATAACTGAGCCATGTGCTGAACAAACATTACATTAAAGCAGTACTTTATTTCTATAGTTTGAACATGGAATGTCTCCTCGATCATCATCGACATGAGTGAACACAGCATCATCTTGATCATTCTTGACAGAGGCCACTAGAGTTTACTCACCAATACCAAGTTTGCAGCCTTGATCGTTGAAATAAAATCAGTGCTGCAAGGATTGGTCTTGATGCAATCAAAGTAGCATGTTGCGATGACTGAGGCTGTGAACGCATGATTGGTGGATTTTCTTTTGACAGCAAGGTTTCTTTTACTTATTTCTATGGATTTGTTGTTCAAAATGTAGCATTATCAAGGAAAAATATGGTGCATCCCCCTGGACACGACAAACAGTTTTAATGGTCAACCCAGCCCACAGAGCGACTGGCCCACTGCCATTTTTCCCAGTGCGCCTGATGACTGAGTTGACTTTAACATGCAACGATTCAAACATTTGTTAAATACCCCTTTGTTTACCCACCACCGTGGCTGGTGGTAATTCACTGTTCACTTCACAAATTCATCCATATCTGGCCAGTAGCGGGTGTTAATTTCTAACCAGGGCTATGAATTCAAGAACAAAAATGGAAAACAGGGAAAGCAGACACCACATACAGATGCAGTAGGTGAGACTCTTTGTAAAAAATGACAAACTGACCGGTCTCTGAGGTCATCCAGGCAGCGCTGGAGATGAACTTCACCAGCAGTGACTAGAACATGTTCTCCTGTTTCCTGGATGAGAACTTCAGCACAGGGATCTGCCTGGTTCAACAGGCGCATCCCACGAACCAGTTTTGGCATCTCACCTAACACAGAGACAAATAAAGTGGAAACCAATTTATTGATTTTTCTGCATTAGCAGTTCAAAATGTACTACATTACATATGACTAAGTTTGAAAGTAAAGATTTGAAAGCAATCAGTTACTTTACACTATTACGGTCTGTGTGGAGTAATGTGTTACAAATTACATTACTTCTGCATTACTTTCACAAAAATAACAGCAGAAGTACAACTACTGATATATATCACAGTTTGTAAAAACACTAACGAACTATAGTCTCACCAAAACCTGGTCTCTGTGGCAATGCTAGTTTATCTTATAATTGCTTTTGACAGGGATTTTGCTGATAAGCTTTATTAGATGGATCAAATGTTTTTCCTACTTGCATGACTTAACACAACAGATATCATGCAGGCTCACATTTCAGATCTGAGAAGTTTCTCATCGAGATTTATCAGTGAATTAATCAAATTTGTACTGCAATATCATTATTATTGGTAAACTTCATGCTGAAGCTAGCAGCTACCGTAAGTTATAGCTGGTTCCCAGTTCATTATAAAGGATAGGCTGACATTATTCATTGAAGATAGTTAGCTAATCTCAGCTTAATAACAGTCACTTAACCACTGTGTGGGGTTATCGAAACATTAATATTAAAACTCAAATTAGCTAATGTGTCATTCAGGTTAACCCATGCTGTTGAAAGACAGGGTTAACCCTCCCTCTCTCTCTATGGCTCTGGATATAGCATAGCAATTGACTGTTTAAACTCATGGAAGTGTACGTGTAAAAGTGTAGCAGCAGTCTATAACTGCTGCGTCTAGAAATGCAGGAGCTCTCCGGTTGCAGGGTGAAGTTTCTGGAGCTATAGGCACGGCCATATTTCTATTATTATTTTAGCTTTAAAGTAGATTGGCAGCATACCAAATCTAACATGACTAAGGGTCCTATTTTAATCATTCAAACAGATCTGTGTGGGGGTTCCCACGTGCTATTTTGGTGCATGCATGTGCAGCAGCACAAAGCGCAAAAGGACTGAATGAAGCAGAATATAGGCCGCAGGGTGTGGTGATTCGCACCACATTCGTGTTTAGGCCTATATGACTGCATCAACCTGATGTTATTTGAGTTTTAGTGGTACTGAATATCATGTTATGAATGGCCAAACCTGTGTGCTGTTGTGCTCTAACTGACCAGTCAAATGTGTGTAAAGTTGTGGGTGGGTGGTTGATTGTGTTTATTGCAAACCATGAAAATAGGGCCGTCTATAGCCAACATTCTTAAAATGACAATGTTAACATTCTGACACTTAGCAGGTATTGTTTACCATGGTCACAACCTTAGTTCAGCATGTCACATGCCAACATTTCATAATTAGCCCTAAACACAAAGTTCAACTGAGGATGATTAAGATTAAGATTAAGATTAAGATTAAGATTAAGATTAAGATTTTCACTTTATTAATCACTGCACACACATGCTACAGGGAGGAGACTGCACACACGCCATGCTTCGTGAAATTATTTTCTCCGCATTTAACCCATCCTGGTCGCCTTCCTCCACGGCAGACCAGGAGCGGTGGGCTGCCAGTCGACCGGCGCCCACGGACCAGTTCCTTTTGTCACCATTGGTCAGGTGGTGATCTTCTTGCATGTTTTTAGTGGGGGTATTTTTATGGAGGATACCCCAGGTGAACACGGGGAGAACATGCAAACTCCACACATAAAGGCGGCAATGTCATTAGTTTGTTCTGGATTTGAGTCTTAAACTCAAATATTGGACAAAACTGAGACTTTGACCTGATGATGAATAACCAAAGTTTCTACAATTCATCCCATGGAGAAAGTGAATGTGAGTACCAAATTTTAAGTTAGTCCTTCACTCAACCTCTTGGTGGCAACAGCAGCTAAAATTACGTGATCACCAAAGTCACTGGGATTCATCCTCTGGGTACCTCAAATTCCACAACAATCCAGACTGGAATATCTCACCAACTATTTGTGCAACTACTTAGATAATGATAGATGAGAATGATTTTGTAAGGCAAAGATCAGCAGTCTGCTCACAAAATCAAACTAATTCATTATTAAATTTTAAGGCTGGTGATGTTCTACATTTTGTCCTTAATGTCTGAGAGCCATGGACAGGGTAGGGAAGTCAGAAAGTATTGAGAGACGGACTAACACATTTTCTCTTCTATTACCACTGGAGTACTGACCCTGTGATCCACTTTCTACTTATTTCTATGTTTTCTTTCTTAATGCCCGATGGTACATCAAGAGTGCTTTACACTAAAACCACTTGTGTCTTATTGTTCAAAGTTACACTTTTACTCCATGGTCTACATATTTAGCACATATTTGGTGGAGTAAAATAAAACTTTAGCATGTTGAAACATTAACTGTTCCACAGGAGACTATCACGTGTCATGTGGACGCAGTGTGAAAGGTACTGACCTCTTCAAATACATCTAAGTGTCAGTGTGGTGATGAATGATGATGAAAAATGTAAATTCATGAACAAACTAAGTGTGTGTGTGTGTGCTTTCCAAGACGTACTTGGATGTTTGGGTTCTATGGCAACCCGTACGATGGGCGTGGCCTCAAAGTTGAGTGGGGTGAAGGGTGAGCAGGCAGGGGAGGTTGACAGGGTGGCTGACTTCAAGACATAATCCTCCAGACCTCCGATGCCTACGAGAAGGACAACAACAGATAACAATAAACAATATTACAGCAGGGTTAAGATATGACCAGGGTTGGAAAGAAATGAATGAAGAGAAAAGAGCAAAACATAAAAGAATTGTTAGTTTCTGTTTTGGTGCCACCAGCAGTCACTGGAAGAATCTGCTAATTTGTTGAGGTAGCAAAATTACTTGTATTTGTATTTGTATGTGTTTGATAAAATATTTTCGATGAAAGAGATAAACGTTTTCAATATTCTCTGATTAAGTTTTGCCATTGAATCATATGGTGCTAAAAAGTTGAAATATTGCTCTAAGCCAATGTCCATCCTGACTACCAGTAGTTCAAATCTGTCCTCTGTGGAGGACATTTGTAAACCTGAATATCTCCCACCCACTGCATACTACTGAATTAACTCCTTTTGCTATCTGCAGAGGACATTTAGGGCTTTTCAAAGATACCAAATGTGAAGGGGTGGGGCTTTGGTACCTTTCCTTTCTCATTAAGGAAAATGGCGTCCATCAGTACAAGCGCATTTTATGGGAAGAGAAAAAGTAAGAGCATAATACTTTTTATTGAGCAAATGTTGCTGGCATATTTTAGATAAGTCTCTTAACAACACATAAAAACATTGTCTGAATTATTTTAACTGTATTTTAGCATAGTATTTAAGTGTGTAAAAAGTGTCCAGAAAAAAACTTAAAAAAAAAAAAAAAAAAGTGTTTTCAGTATTCTAATTACCTTACAAAGATCTGGGAATTAATATTTTATTTTCATTTGCATGTCTAACCAATCATGACTTTGCAATTGATGAACATGATGACCATGTTTGTTGCTGAAGAATTAATGAATGCACTATATATCTCTCTTGCCATACTTAGACTGCTTCTTTATTGATCCCAATTTGGGAAATTATTTTGTTGCAGTAGCAATTAAACATACAGACAGAACACAGAATGTATACAAGAATTGCTTAAAAAAAGTCAAAAAAGTCACAAAAAAGTAATGAAAAATATAAACAGCAGTAATAATAAAATAGAACTAATTAAAACTCAATATATATTTATATAACATGTATTATAATGTACAATACATATATACTACTACTACTACTACTACTAATAATAATAATAATAATCTAATAAAAAATACAATATAACTAAGTATATAAACAAGCATTTACAGCAAAAATTGTGCAGTTTCATATGATAAATAAAATGTAAACCTTAGACTGTCTGTGCATACCATTCTCAGTCTAATACTTCTGCTGTACATTTATTTTACCGTCCTCTTCCTTCAGGACCACAACAGAAATTAACCTTACAGCTTTTTGTATTATTCTGACTATAGTTCTTTTTTATCTTATGGCTTGCATTTACACATGCTGGAATTTTAAATGCAAGTCAAAAACTAATACAATCAATCCATCAGACTGTTAAGTGGAACAACACTGGTAAGATTTGACTCTCACTACAAAGGTCCTGCTAACTAGGCAGTTAGATTTGCTGCTGGGTAACAGCTATGCCGATTTTGAGGAACCTACTGTGGGTTTTATGTGGGTAATGTTACTCAAAAAAAAAAAAAAAAAGAACATAGTGAGAACATCCTGAGATTTACTTGGAAAGGGATGAGAGCCATCAGCTAGGAAGAGACTGAGGCCTCTGTTCACAGATTCTTATCCAGCCTTTAACACCATCCACCAGCTCCACAGTGGTGCAGATAAGATGCTCTCACATATCAAGCTAAATCTGAATGTTGTAGGCAGAGTACTGCACTTGTTTATTTACAGATCTCAGTATGTTTCCACTGTTCTTTCCAAAGCTCTGTGTGAAGAGCAATGCATGTACACTCGAGAAAAACTTAAACCCAATACTTGTTTTTGCTCCCATTTTTTAGTGCACAGAAAAGACTTATTTCTTTCAAATGTTGAGCAAACGTGTTAAAATCCACAAGCTCCTATCCTTTGCTAAGATAATCCACCCACCTGACAGGTGTGGCCTATCAACATGCTGATTTAACAGTATGATTATTGCACAGGTGTGCCTTTGGCCGGTCACAATAAAAGGTCCACGAGAGCCATTGAATGTTCACTTCACTACCATAAACTTCATCCAATGTCATTTTGGGAATTTGGCAGTACATCAAACCAGCCTCACAACTGCACACCAACGTCTAACTACACCAGCACAGAACATCCACATCCAGAGTCTTTACCGGCAAGATGGCCTGAGACCAGCCATCCGGACAGCTTCAACAGTTTGTACATAAATGGAAGAAATGCCAAATAGGTTTTTGATGAAAGTTGCAAATACTTTTAAATACATACTGTATATCTGTGGCTTTCTTTTACATTTATTTAAACATGAGCTATATGTGTGTACATCAAAAATACATTTGTGAACCTTGTTTTTCATATGTGGATTATACTATAAGTAGTTTTGTTTGAATTAGAAAATACTTATGTAGAGAGAGTCAGTTATATACATATAAATCCTGAAATACATTTGTGACTCCTTCGGTGTGCATTCAGTAATACTGACACTGATCTGACTCCATACAGACGTACAGTAAGTCATGATGAAGATGGTGAAAGACCTTGGCATTTAGGCACAAACATCCACCCCTCAAGTTTCAAATGCTGGGTCACTTCAATCACTAGCATCCAGAGACTGCAAACACTTTGACTCCCAAAGCGTTTATCAGCACTTGTAAACTGACATGCAGTTTTCTTGGATGACTCTCTGACTTCAAGTGACTCTCAAAAGTCTTCTGACTTCAGTTCAATGTGTTTTAGTTATGCATTTTCCACTAATGATATACTCTATACACCCACTTCATTAGGTACACCTAATACTATGCAGTTACAGGTGTTCCTGTTAATCAGCCTACCCTCACTGATATAAATGGGGTAGACAAAACAATCGAAACACCTGTCAGTACAATGCAATACAATTCCACAGCACCACAAACTGCAGCCTCCAAAAACACCATGCAGTTGAATTAACACATCTCTGAAACAAGCACAAGCGCTTAACATATTCCAATACTGGATATTTTGGTGGAAAACACATGAAATACATTGTTAGTCAATGTTTCCCTTCAGTGTCAACACTGTTTGAATTACCAGGACATGAATCAACATTCCTTATGGTATGGCTGCCCTTATCACAGAATATGTATACTTGGTAACAGCTCCTGAGCTTGCTGTTGAAGGTTCCAGGTCTTTTTGTTGATACAAGAAAAAGGAGGTTGACTGCTGATCTGCTCAGCATGTTCAGTCTCATCCAGCCCACCATAATTAGTGGACAATTAATTGCTATTTTTAATATTTTGAATTTGTAGGTCATTTGTTGATTAATGACAAAAGGGACTCAAAACACCACAAATTTATGTGAACGCATATGTTGTCATTAGAATTGAAACATTGTTTATTTAAAGGGGACTTTTAGTCCTGGAACCTACGACTGCCAAATCCCAGATTATCTCCTCAGACTTTAGAAAGCACCTTCCAGAGCTGCACACAATTTTGAAAATTGGTGGGATGCTGCTTTAATTCACTGCTCAAATATCACATTTATTTGGAATTTAAGGTGATGATGGGCATCTTGCCCAGAGTTTAATAACAATTATTTTTGAAAAATGTGAACTTTGTGATATGTCATTTTTTAATCATTAACTGACAACTGATGGCTGACATGTTAAAAATCGACTGGGAAATTTGCAGCCCTACTGTGTATGTACATAAAGTTCACTTTTTTATCTTTCTGAGCAGTTTAAATCATACAGACTTGCTCCTAATTGTATACTGATAAGAACAGAGAATACATTTTTAAAACCTTTACACAAATCCATTAATAAGCATTAGTATGCGTGGGAGGGATTCAGAACCATGTCCTACACAACTCATAGCATGTGTACAAAGCTCTCAGATTAATACTGCCATACATTCAGCACTATTAGAGGACAGACTTTTCTACTAAATTGAAGACAATTCATTAAAAGAGATGAAGTGCTGTTCTGCGCATAACAACAGATAATGTCATATGAGAAAAGAGATCATAAGAGAGGACCACATGTATTGAAAGTAACATGCAAGCACAAATAAAAATGCAAAGCATAAATAAAGGCATACAGATATTCCATCTATGAGGACATGGTTAGTCTTTCAGTGAAAGAAAGAAAAGAAAAATAATAAAATCAAGACAGAAATTTCAGAGAAAAATTCCCTGCACACTGACAAAATTAGAGGAGGCTCATGAGATGAAAATGAGTATATTCAGTCACACAACAGGAAAAACCTGCAGCATGAATAAAGACTTCACAAGAAAAAGAGTGCATTAGCTGCTCATCTGGTGGACTGAATTACCATCTCTCATGTCCATGTGGGCTTCAGTATACCAGTAAAACAAGCAGACCTGCTAAAACATATGTTCTGGAAAACAAGTGTCATATGATGAAATCATAAGAAGTCACCTGTTGCTAGATGTTCTGAGGAAGCTGGTCGTCCAGTCTCAGCACTTTCATTCTGTGCCTTCCAGCAACTCACAAACCAAAGTGGTCACGTTGATCAAAAACGACTTTGAAAAGCAAATGGGTTTTCCTTTCAACAACACATCAAGAGGGTCTTTATGAGGCCTTGTCTTTAACTTTTCTGTAATGGTTTACTGTTGTTGATCTAGTAATCTGGATACCATCAGTTTTTGTTTGAAATGGTATGATTGATTTTGGCTAGACACATTTGAATAATATCTTTTGAAAAGCCGGATTTCAAAAGTGCAAATCTTTTTACATTTTTTCTCCATACTTAAGAAAAACAAAAACAAGAAATTAAAGAACTGAGAGATGACAACAATGTGTTTCCCGCTGGTTGACAGTAAAGAGCAATTCACAGCAGCAGCTTGTCACATGACACACTCCATTAAACATGCTGGTGGGCTGAACATCAACAAAAAAGGCTACTGCAGTTGTGTTTTTTCCCAGCAGTAAGTTTTATCCCATTCACTTCCAAGATCTACACACCTTGACTAGGCCATTTGACACACCTAGTATTGGTGCCAACAGTGGCACTTCGAATGCCATGTGACCAGTGTGAATTACATCACATATTGGTTTCAGGGAAGGAAGGGCGTGAGGGTGGAGTCATCTACAGGCTGGGGGTACCAAAATCTACCAAAATCTCATCATGAAGGAAGTCACTTTTCCGTTAATCAAAAAATGACACCGATAACAAAGAGATGTTTCCACATTTTCATCACATCTTTTCCTGAGCAACTAAAGTCTCTTGTCAGGGACGCAACAGCAGCAGGCAAGATAAAAGAAGAAAGAGACACAGTGCGACAGAGTCCAGGAGCTGTTAAGCTGCAAGGGGCATGACTCCCAGTCACTGGCCTGTGAAAGTCCTTTCAGCCTAAAAAAGCAATGGGTCAGACATACCCAACATGACATTTTAAAAAAAACACTAGCCAAGGCCCCTGTTAGGTGAGCTTAATCCCAAACTGAGCCATTACTCAAAACGAATGAACTGATGGGTTACCAGGCCCATGCATCCATCCCTGATACTCAAAAAAAAGCACGGGCAGATGAAAATGTGGAAATGCTTCACAAAATCATCCTTCTGTGAAATAATGAGTTCATATCAATCATAACACCGTCAACAATTTAACCAGGACCGTGATTGACTGAGCCCAATTCAAAACTCGAGCCTCAAATAAGGGATGTAAGTCAAACTCCACTGGGAATCTGTTTTGGCACCCCCTACTGGCTATCACAGACAAAGACAACAGCAAAAGGTTGCGGTCAACCCTCATCTGGACATTTGGTTCCAATAAAAACACAACAGACACACACATGCTTTTTTTAAGTTTCACACAAGGTAGATAAAGACAGAAGAGATGAAATGAATGGCCTGTTATGGTTGACTTCAGAGATCTGTTTATGATTAAAAGTCATGTTATAAATTAATTAAAGATAATTTTGAATTTCTATTACTTTCATCTCCACAACTCTTTCTCCCCTTTCCCTCTTTTGTTTTTAACTCATCTCACCTCTCTCTCACCATCGTAGCTGTGTGACTGCAGAAAAATACTGGTCTCATAATATTATAGAACTGTTTTTCAGCCTTGCCATCTAGGAATCTCTTTTGAACCAAATATGCTTTTTACTTATTGTTAAGATTAGACTGGCACCAACAACACATGGTGATGGTCAGAAATAGGTCATTCTCATACTGAAGCATTGTCAATATTTACCTCTGTTGTTATTACCAAGTCCAGAACATTATTGTGCTGATGAGTGGCTGCATTTACATGTTGTGTAAGTTGAAAACTGACTGGTCAATTCACAAGCTCTATAGGTTTGGAGGGATTCTGTTTGTTGATATGAATATTCAGGTCTCCATTCAGGATTCAGGATTAATCAGTCAATTCTTAGACCAAATATGGAAAGACTTATTTCCACCTTTGTTTAACAGATACTCGACTCACAGTATCTCACACACATGCACGATCTTGGTTTTGAACAAAAATGTGTGGCTTAGTGTACAGAGTATAAACAGAAGGACACACAAGGCTGAGAGCTGGCTGACTGCTAGAGCAGATGCAGGACATTGTTGGCTGCCTCCCATGTAACTTGACACTGTAATTACCCTAAGGTGACTCCATCCCTATTGGCCTTCCAAGCCAACAAAGAACAACATGACTGAAAGAGAGAGAGTGAGGAAAAAAATGAACTCAGAGGACCTCGATCAACCCACAGTCGCTGCTGCAGCCACACAGCAGACTCGATTTGAAGGGAGACGCATAGCGGCAGAGCTGCAGCTAAAACGACTCTCAGCAGGTCATAACAAAGCATCCTTTGAATGTGTGTCACTGGAAAACAAGCGTACACACACTCACCAGCTCCCACACATGCTTTAATCTGGCTGACTTGGAGAAAAGCGTGGCCAGAGGCAGCTGTGCCATAACTCCTGCACTAAAGGGATATTTCAATTCGTCAGAAACAAAACAGGTTTTTCAGGAACCATCTCAACTTTATTAACATTATTACCACATGCAAAGGCTAAATCTGAGGTCCACAACACACTGGCAGCACACAACAGGCCTCATTCACAAACGTTTTATTTTTCTAGAATATTTGCTCTGAAAAATGAAAAAGCGCTGCCACCCACGCACCAACATCTGAACTGTTCATCTGAAACATGTGAACATCTTAGTGAATTAACATTGCCCTCGAGTTTGCATAGGTGCTCCAGGCAAGTCTTCCTATATACAGTACAGTAAGAGCAGTCCTTGGTGCCTACCTGTGGAAGATGGTGTACCAAGCTTATTTTGAAAGGCTTCTTATTAAGAGAATTTAGTTCAAGAGTTA
Organism: Chaetodon trifasciatus; assembly: GCA_037975065.1. NCBI lineage: Eukaryota > Metazoa > Chordata > Actinopteri > Chaetodontiformes > Chaetodontidae > Chaetodon > Chaetodon trifasciatus. Next base: position 1,026,675 of record JBBMOE010000053.1, read on the forward strand.
AAACTTTTGAAGGAACCTGGACTCACATGTGTAACTGGTATCTAGCTGGAAAGGCTAATAAACGAGCACTTTTGATTGACCATACTGCTTGAATGCATACAAGGGCATGCATATGCACATGCACATACATGCACGCACACACACACGCACACACACACGCACACACACACGCACACACACACACACACACACACACACACACACACACACACACACACACACACACACACACCCCGAGGACCAAGCCTGGTTATGTCTGACTGCAGAGCTCAGGATGACTCAAGCCTGAAGATATTTCCTCCAACCACAAGCACAATTGGCTGTGACTCTGGTTATATAAAGATGATATTTTTTCCCATCCTCTTTATGTCCCCCCCGCATCCCCCCTCATCCTCCATTAAAACTGGCTTCCAACACACACAAAGGAATGAGGGAGAGGCGAGGTGATGAAAATGGAGAGGAGGTATGAAGTGAGGCAGAAAGAGATGCAGGGGCATGTACAAAAAACTCATCTGTCTGTTGTTTTCACTGTAACTTTATGGACGTACAGTACAGTATACTGAAGCCAAACAATTTGAGAGACCACAGAAAAAATTTCAGCACTACAGGCACGGATTTGTAAGAGCAGAATTAGATTTGTGCACGAGGGAGGGCAGAATTGTGAGTGTAGCAGATGATTTAGGTATGTAAGAGTAATTGTGTAACAACATTTGAGCTAGCGACACGGATTCTCACGTGAATAATGATTGAAGCTGCTCACACTCTGAGAGCATACTCAAACTGCAAGCAGTGTCACCACTTCAAGTTTGACCTGGCAGTGAAGGGTCGTCCTGTTAGACCCTCTCCTCAACTATCAAAATACAAGCTGTCATTCTTTTAACAACCAGATGGAGATAAGGAGCAGTATTAGGTGTTCGTATTTTCTTAAAAATTGAACTATGTTGAAGCTAAACAATCTCAACCCAAAGACGATTTAGCCTCAGGGGACAATGGCCAGTGTTTCAAAGCTTCTGGAGTGGCCAACAGATATCCAGATAACAGATAATGGATATCCAGGCCAAGCCTTCCTCTCCAGTGAGCCAGTCATTGTTTACAGTCCAATTAGCAACTTGAGACACGAAGATAACATTTCTACTAATATCTATAAACGGATATCTGCGTATGAATGTAGACTCATTTTAAAAAGCTACCAAAAAACTCAGTCACCATAAGACAACAGCTGATGGGTTCCTAGATTTTACTGTATTGCACTGTGTCAGCCAATGTGGTCCACCTCTTTAGCTCTCCTCTCAAGCGGGATACGACTCAGCAACTTTTTCACGATCATCATGAAAAACAATTGAAACAAATTTAACACTGAATGTAAACCACCCCAAAATGTTGTTTCTTTACTTTGTTATCATCATCTGTAGTTTTTTGCTGACATAGTTTATCCAAAGCAGTTTGCAATCACTAACAGCTCCATCCCCTTTTTGTTATCAAAGTACTTCAACAGTGTACTTCAGTACAGAACTGCAGTAAATCTATCCTTTAACTTTCATCTCTGACAGAAGTTTGGTAAAATGTAAGCACTGGTGTAAAGTGTCTGGAATATTAACTTCAAACTCAAAGCACTTTGAAAAACAGGGAAATAACAGGTATGGTTCATGGACAGAGAGGTCACCATGTCCTTTTAACATGTCACAGATGGAAGAAGCGAACCTCAGAACATCACTATGAACCAAACCATCACAGAATCAACCACAATAATATGTAATAGTAACTATAGGAACAGCATAAGTTGACGCATTCTGTTGTGCTCAGTTCATTTGGTCATTTCCTAAGTGAAGATTATGCATACCTACATACATACATGCATGCATGCATCACTTTCATGTTGGAGACGTCGCGGGGAGATCTCTGCTCATTCCAAACACCATTTTCTCTCATCCCTGGGATGACGGGTCACCATTAGTCTCAAGCCCAGCAACTCAGTCTACAGACTACAAATGGAAACTAGAATGCTTCTGATATCAAATCTTGTGCCTTGTGTACAAATTAGATGTTAAATGAAGTGTGTTGTGCAGTCCACACAAGGACACTGACAGTTTAAAAACCTGAATTACGGATTACATCAACTTCGGTGTTGAAAACACTGTGCCTACCAGTAAGGTACGGTGTTTCCCAAATAACAAACCCTTCTTCTATTTAATGAGAGGGTCTTTATAGATCAGGGGACAAAAATGGGCTGAGGAGGGTGCAAAGGGAGCTAAAAACAGAGATAAGGATAGGCAAGGCCAGCTACAGGAGGAAGCTGGAGCAGCGCCTTCAGACGACAGTCAAACAACTACAGAGAGGTTTGGAGGTTTGGACTGAAAAGCATCTCATGCCACAGCAGTGGCAGCAGGAGGGGTCCTGAATCTGGAGACTGGGAATGGGCAAATGAACTGAATCTGTTTTTCAACAGATTTGATTCTACCCCAGACCATCAACCATCCACTACCTCACCAACAGAAGTGATGTGGTAGTTTGCAGCACGGGGGCTCTACAGGGTATAGTGCTCTCTCCTTTCCTCTTCACCTTCTACAAAACACACTTCAGACACAACACTGACAGCTGTCACATCCAGAAGTTCTCCAATGATACAGCCATCATTGGAGATGTATCATAGGGGAACAAACTGGAATACACATAGACATAACAATTAAGACAATAATCTGCAGATTAACCAATAATGAAAATGTGAAGGTTTTCATCATTGAAACTGTTCACACATAGACCTTATAAAACATGGAGGTAGTCTCCAAAACGTCACCCAGAGGTTTCTCAAGAGCCGTTGTGAAGCTCAGTGACAGCGGCTCCAGCCATCACCATCTTGGCAATGCCTGACTCTGCTAAACTTCCGGTTTACACAAAAATGGACAAAGAGGTGGAGCGTGGGTCAATTAAAAAATTGAGTTATGTAAAAATGAATCTGTACAGTTGTTACAAACAGGTAAATTAGCTACACAGACCAAAACTGTTTTGTGTCAGGCTGTGAAGGTGTTGTAAAGGCATTTCAATACGAGGGTCTATGGAGAGTGGCTCACTTTTGGAACCAGCCTCAACTGGCCATTTGAGGAACTGTAGTTTTTGGCACTTCTGCACTGGCACAGTTTTCCAGCCCTGGAGGTTGCCACTTGGCTCACACAGGTTATTTTTGTAACACAAGTACAAAAGGTAACTGAATGAGACAGGAGATGATTGGTTGTTGAAAACCCTTACAAGTTTCTCCAGTGTAGTACCAGAGCCATATGGATGGTAGGAGCATTGCTCCCTGTTTCCCGGTGTTTTGACTGAATCTATTTGATTCCCTCATTAGTACTTGACAGAGAAACAGGGAAAATGTAAAATGGCGGCGCCCTGTCTGGCAGTGGCCACTCCAGCTCTCGATAGCGATGTGCGTTTTATGTTTAATATGTTGTCTGTACCGTCGCAGTTTTGTGCAAGAATAGTCTATGACAGAACTACACTACTTGGACTAAGAAATTCCAACTTTTCTGCGAACCTTTCTGGAGTTACACTGGCTTTGGAACCCGAGGCACTCTGCAAGCTAGGCATCCTACACTGGCAAGACCCAGGGGTCTGCAAGGCAGCGGACTCCCCTACCATCACCGGCCGGCACTGGAGGCTGGGCAGGCGGCGTGAGCGACCTAGAATGTGCTGTAAGCGTTGCGCTAGAACTAGCAAGCAAGGCAGCTGAACGGATATCAGCACCAGGCTAAAAGCTACCCCTACAGACCTGCACTTCCTTCTATTCTGCTATTAGGGTTGGGCGGTAATCCGGTAATAAGGCATCCCACTAAAAATAGCAACGGTATCAGTTTCATTACAGTCATTAAAAAAAAAATGATGCACATATAAGTCTATAGGGGCCTAACATAAAAGTAGCATCATCATAACAAAAATGAAGTCCACTGTTCAATGTATCTGGTTGAATTTTTACTCGAGAAAACGGTGACTGTGCAAAAGTACATGCTAAAAAAATGAACCTGAGCAGTTTTGCAGAAGTTTTAACACAGGTACGTCCATTGCTTGCTGTTGTTCTTAGCTCTCACAAAAGGACGAAATGCAAATAACACAGTAAAATAACACTTGGGGCTGCTCAGCAGAGTCCTCTGTGAGCGCTCTGCTCACTCATGAGATGGAGCGGTGAAACTGTGTGGTTACGCCGCTCAATTGCTCAGCGACCCACCTAAATTCACCATAGGAACATCAATGACGATCCAGAGGGAAGTAACCCCAGATACAGGTTATTGCATGAAGAACGCTCCCTCCATTCTAGAAACCCCCCCTTCTTTATGTAAACAACCAGAACCTTCATGATTGGTCTCAAACTAACACAGAGTCATAGGAGGTGACATTAGCAGCATTTTTTCGTGCTGGAATATAACTTTTGACCACAAACAGCAAAGGTAAGACATACTTTATGATTTAGCAAAGTTTTTTTCTGCTACTCTTTGGCTGCTAGCTCGCCGACTTTTCGTCACACAGTGAAGAGGCAGACATCTTCGTGATCATCAGACTCTCTACTTTCATATGATATCGAGCTTTTGTGGTTTGCGTGAAGTGGTGAAATCAGCAGATGCAGTACCTTTGATGTGCACTATTTTCGTGTTTTTGTTACATGCGCATATAATTTTTGGGGTATGAATTACGTTTCGTTTGGGTGGCAATGCTTGGAGAGGCTTTTAGTTGAGTTTCTCCCCGTCATTCTGGTATGCTACAAGTTAGGATTGGTGCTTCTTAGCGTGAGCATTGACCGTCTGAACTGCGCACCTGTCACGCTGCCCTGCAAAGTGATTTTTAATTAGTCACGGTAATACCGTGTACCCCGGGAAAATGTGGGGAAGGTTCGACAGTATCAAAATTTGGATACCGCCCAACTCTATCTGCTATCCAACGTTCGTTTGCTGGAAAACAAAATGGACTACCTCCGACTGGATTTAACTACACAAAGAAAGATCAGAGACTGCAACGGCATCATCCTCACAGAGACATGGCTCAATAACTCCGTTTCGGACAACGCCATTCAGCTGGATGGACTAACAGCATTCCGGGCGGACAGGAGTCATGCTCTCAGCGGAAAAATCTCGGGGAGGTGGTGTATGCATTTTCATCAATAACAACTGGTCTACCCACGCAAAAATTGTCTCAAGCCGCTGTTCCGAGGATATAGAATTTCTGTCCATTAAATGCTGACCATTCTAGATGCCAAGGGAATTCACAGCCATCAACATCACAGCTTTGTACATTCCACCCAGTGCGAACACAAAGGACGCACTGTCTACATTGTATCAGTCTATCAGCTCAATGCAGAGTGCCAACCCAGACTCTGTCTACATAATCGCTGGTGATTTCAATCAGGCCAAACTGAAGACAGTACTACCACATTATTACAAACATGTAACTTTGCAACCAGGGGAAATAACATACTCGACCAAGTCTACACCAACATCAGACAGGCATACAGAGCTGCTCCCCACCCCCACCTGGGGAACTCAGACGACCTCTCTGTTATGCTAATTCCATCCTACAGACCTCTATTGATCAGGAACAAGCCGTCTGTGAGGCAGATCAGAGCATGGCCAGAGGGAGCTACCTCAGCTCTCAAAAACTGTTTCGACTGCACAGACTGGACTGTTTTTAGGAAGGTGACTGGATACATATCCCAATGCATGGAAGATGTGACCATCATCAAAAACATCACCACAAGGGCCAACGACAAACCCTGGTTCACCAAGGCAGTACGTGAGCTCCTGAGAGTACGTAATGCAGCTTTCAAGTCTGGGGACAAGGACGCCCTTAGAACTGCTAGGGCCAACTTGAACCGGGGCGTGAGAACAGCGAAGCATGCCTATGGACAGAAAATTCAAGCACACTTCACTGACACTATGGACCCCAAGTGCCTGTGGCAAGACATCCAGTCTGTCACCGACTACAGGCCAACACCCCCACCGTGCCAGGACAACACAGATTTCCTCAACACCCTTTACACATTCTTCAGCCGGTTTGAGCAAGACAACACCACCACACCAACAAAAGCTCCTCTCTGCCCGGACCACGAAACCCTTCACCTGGACTCAGCTGATGTACGGAGGACCCTTCTCAAGGTGAACCCCAGAGAAGCTGCAGGTCCTGACAACGCTGGGGCGTGTTCTTAAAGACTGTGCTGACTAACTCGCTGATGTTCTCACGGACATCTACAACACCTTTCTGAGCCAAGCCATCATACCAGCATGCTTCAAAGCCACCACCATCATACCGCTACCCAAGAAATCCCCAGCCTCAACACCGAATGACTACCGGCCCATAGCACTCAGAGTCAAAGTCAAAGTCAAAGTGGTTTATTGTCATATGAACAGCAAGAAACAAGTTTCCTAGTACAATGAAATTCTTACTTTGCCGTCCACGAGAATGCCAAGATAAAAAAAAAATATATAAAAAAGCAACCACATCAAACAAAGAAGAATTTAAAGAATCAAAGATAAATAAATAAACAAATCCGAGATAGATGAACAGAATTGCAATGACTATAAACAGAAATTGCAAATGACTGTATACCTAATTGCAATGACTATACACGTAGTGCAAAGTGGTGTTATGTGCAAACTGGTAGGTGTAGACAGTAAACAGTAGCATGTGCAAATTGGTAAAAGTAAACATTAAACAGTGAGTGTGCAAACTGGTAGCAGCACACAGTAAGCAGTAAAAAGTCCAAAATGGTAGAACTAAACCGTAAAAACAGTACAACAAGTACACAGTGAAGAGTAAAGTGTGAGATACAGTGCAGTTATGAATGCAGCTGAATGAATGAGGTAGTCCACGATTAGACTCCAGTTAACTGTTAAGGAGTCTGATGGCTGCGGGAAAGAAAGAGTTCTTTAATCTGGACGTCCTGCATTTCACACTTCTGTACCTCCAGCCTGAGGGTATAAGTGTGAACACTCCGTGCTGGGCGTGGGTGGGGTCTTTCAGGATGGAGGCAGCTCTCTTGTGTACCCTGTGGTGGTAAATGCTCTGCAGAGAGGGCAGTGGAGTCCTGGTGATCCTTTCAGCAGTCTTTACCACTCTCTGCAGGCGTTTGCGGTCCAAGGCAGTAGCGCTACCATACCAGACGGTGATGCAACTGGTCAAGATGCTCTCGATGGTGCAGCTGTAAAAGTTCCTGAGGATTTTAGGTGACATTCCAAACTTCCTCAGTCTCCTCAGGAAGTACAGCCGCTGGTGAGCTTTCTTGACCAGTTGTGTGGTGTGAAGTGTCCAGGTGAGGTCCTCAGTGATGTGGATGCCCAGATATTTTAGGCTGCTCACCCTCTCCACCTCAAGCCCCCGGATAAACAGTGGACGATGTGGTCTCTGCTCCCTTCTTACTTCCACGATAATCTCCTTTGTCTTGTCTCACGCCCATCATGATGAAGTGCTTTGAAAGGTTGGTCAAGGCCCACATAACTTCCAGTCTCCCCTCCACACTTGACCCATTCCAATTTGCATACCGTCTCAAACGTTCCACCGATGATGCCATAGCAATAGCACTCCACCTAAGCCTGGCTCACCTGGAAAACAATAAGTTACGTGTGGATGCTGTTCATTGATTTCAGCTCTGCCTTCAACACAGTTATCCCCCAACACCTGGTGAATAAACTTAGCGAAATAGGCATCAGCACCCCACTATGCAACTGGTTACTAGACTTTCTCACTGACAGACCACAGACAGAGTTGGCAACAACTCCTCAGAGACCACCATCATGAACACCGGGGTCCCCCAGGGATGTTTGCTGAGCCCTCTGCTGTTGTTCACGCCGATGACTAATGACTGTTGTGCCAAACACAATTCGAACCACATCATCAAGTTCGCAGATGACACAACAGTGGTGGGCCTCATCAGCCACGATGGCGACTCAGCATACAAAGACTCCTCAACTGGTGTGACATCAATAACCTTCAACTTAATGTCAACAAAACAAAAGAAATAATTGTGGACTTTAGGAAGAAACAGACACCACACATCCCACTCACCATCAATGGGAGTGCAGTGGAGTCTGTGAAAAGCACTAAGTTCCTGGGAGTGCACATCACAGATGACCTGACATGGACCACCAACACCACATCCATAGTCAAGAAGGCACAGCAACGCCTCCACTTCCTTCACCGGATGAGGAGAGCTGACCTTCCCCCCTCTGCCCTCATCACTTTTTACAGGAGTGCCATTGAGAGCATTCTAACCAGCAGTCTCTCAGTCTGGTATGGCAGCTTCTCTGCTGCAGACAAGAAGGCCCTAAAGAGAGTGGTGAGGACAGCGAAGAAGATCACCAGATCACCCCAACCGGCAATCCAGGACTTATACCCATCCCGCTGTTACAAGAGAGCAACCAATATCATCAAAGACCTCACCCACCCAGCACACAAACTGTTCACCCTCCTCCCATCTGGAAAGAGCTACCGCAGCATGCGGAGCTACACTACCAGACTCAAAAACAGCTTTTTCCCTCAGGCCATCAGACTACTCAACTCACTCAAGAAAATCCCATGATCATTACACAAACAAAGACCAACTGACTGTCAAAATAACTTAAAATAACTCATTATTTGCACTATGCTCTTTATATGCACAATATCATACATGTTTACAATTGTATCCCCATGCGGCTTTTGCACTTGCACTTTCTATATTGCATCTTTTATTATTGCACCTCAATAACATACCACAAAATTTGACTACACTCTGGCACACTGTGAATATTTTATATAAATCATATGTCCATTGTCTGTCTGTATACGTTGTGTCCAGTGCTGTTGTCTGTTTGCACTATTATGTTATATGTTGTGTGTTATATATTACTTGCACATTGGAGTATGGAGAAACACAATTTCAATCCTCTGTGTAACCACCTGTTACATTGTTTAGTTGACAATAAATTTCACTTTGACTTTGACTTTGAGATTCAGGCTCGGACTGTGACAAATGAAAAAGTGGGACTGACTTTGTCCCCTATACATGCATGTAATGGAGGAAGTTGGACCGTTCTTCTCAGGACGCACCACAGAGCCAGAGGTATGGCATGAAAAAAAGGAAAAAAAATCAAGAGGTGCTGTAGCAGTGGAAAAACAGCAGACTGAAAAGCAATAAATACAATGTGGAGCTGGAGATTGTTAAATGTTCTGTGTGGATAGTGTTTTATTAAGTACAAGGCCAGAGCCTCGGAAATCTGCTCCTTTTTAACATCCTATGGAATTTCCCTTGCACTGGAAAGTCCCACTTAAGCTTCAGAGAGCCAAGTGTGTGTGTGTGTGTGTGTGTGTGTGCATGTAACCTAGCTGTGAGCACACAGTATTATGAATGCACTGGCAGTAGGGGGGGAGCTGCACCACTGGCCAAATAAGATATATATTACTCGTGCTGGGCAATATGGCTGAAAACGATATCACAATCACAATAAATTTGAATATTTCACGGGAAACAATTTATGCCATTTCTGTTTAATACGTATTTTTCTCAAATAAAGAGACCAGTTTGCCACATCATAAAAAACTTTTGTGGAAGAAACACAGTTTGAAATAATTTAATAATTACAGCATTTGCTTAAATACTGTGGAAAATTACACTGAATCAGACCGTTTTCTACAATTCAGTAAGTGGCATCCCAAAAGTCAAATAAACTGAAAGACCAAAGTTCCTCTCCTTACAGCAGTCAATGCTAAACCTGCTGTGCAGATGACCAAAACATTACATTTTACTGAGAAAAAAACCCTGCCATAATGACTGGTCAGGTTTTATAGACAAGGGCTTCACATTACTGCGTCTCCCCATTTGATGAGAGTATGTGTGCATGTGTGTCTGCGTGCAAATGAGGGGATAAACTCGGCCAACAGAGTTTGGGCACACTGAGTTAAAAAAATATCTAACTGTGAATAGCTAAGTGACCTTCTTTTTTTTTAAACAAGATTAATTCTATATTTTCATCTTTTACATTTTCAAAATAAAAATAAAAAGGGCCCGAAGCAAAAGTTTGGGAACCCTGCATGATCAGTGCCTATTGGTATTAGTACTACTACTTTGGCAAGTATCACAACTTGTAAAGGCTTTTTGTATCCAAGTCTTTCAATTCCTGTATGGGGGATTTTCGCCCATTCTTACTGCAAAAGGCCTCTAGTTCTGTGACACTGTTGGACCATCTTGCATGCACTGCACTTCTGAGGTCTATCCACAGATTTTTAATGATGTTTAGGTCGGGGGACTGCGAAGGCCACGACATAATCTTCAGCTTGTGACTCTCGAGGTAGTCCATCCTCAGTGTTTTTCTTTTACCGATGGTGTGGTATCTGCTTCCAGAATTTCTTGCTATCTAATCTAATCTAATCCATTTTTACCTCTACCAGTGAAATGTTCCCCTGCCACTGACTGCAACACAAGTCCAAAGCATGATCCACCTCCCTACTTGACAGTTGGGGAGGTGTTCTTTTCATGAAATTTGGCACCCTTTTTTCTCTAAACATACTTTTGGTCATCCCATTCAAAAAGTTCTATTTTAATTGTATCAGTCCACAGAATTTGTTTTCAAAATGCATAAGGGAGAGCAGTTCTCTTGGACAGTTTTCTTGGTATTCGAGACGACAACTTGACCTCCACTGTGCATGCTAACTGTCCTGTCATATATTCCATTATGAACTGAGGAAACAGCTACCTGAGAGCTGCTCACTAAATTCTTAAGGCATTCTCTTGCTTTGTATCTCCTGTTATGTCAGTAGGTGGTAGTACTTAGCTGTGATTCCTCTGGGAACTGGAGTTTGAGGGTATTGTTGTTGTTCCAACTCATAAAGCAAACTGCTGAGTATCACCGTGAGCGGTGCTCATGCACATTTATGTATGGACAGAAATATAAATGGTAGCTAACAATAGCAAACTGGTATAAATTACAAAGCCACAGCGCACAAATGCTTGTATAATGTGTTGTGATGACAAAGCTATAGTCATAAGGAGTGAAACTGTGATCTGAGATGGACATTGCAACATGTATAATATACCTGGAATTGTTCATTGGTCATAATTGATATCTGTCAAGCTGAACAGACTAAACAGATTTTGTTATAAAGCAAACTGTTGCAGAAAAGCAACAGCAAACTGCATTTTTTCACTGCTGTTTCTAAATTTTCCAGCTGTGTGCTAGCATTATCTGGCTATCACAATCGAGACCTGTAACACATGAATAATTACTGGGTTAGTGGGTGACACTAAGGCCCTTTTGGTCAGGTCAGTGTAGTAATTATTAGCAGAGCATCTCTGTGTTTTCAATCATTGTCAATCATTGTTAAGGAACGCTTGCTCCAAGGAACAATTTTGGCAAATGCAAGAATCAAGTAAAGGAATTTCGAAGCCTCTGAAAAAGGCATCCATTCATGTGATAATTTGCTGGTTGCATCACAACAGCTAAATGAAAAATGTCTCACTGTTTATGTTTATTGTTTATTGCTCTAACAGAAATGAAACCAACAGACAATACAGACAATTATGTTAACAATTACCTAAGTACTGATTAAAAGTCATGACATCAGTTCGTATGGCAGCATACATTATAGGTGTCAGACTAGATCTAATACACACTGAAACTCAGACAGAACTTCAGTCACTCAGGTATTTATAAAATTCAAATGTTGCAGCAATACTATTGACCAAAACTGTGATCTCATTTAAATTTTAAATGGATTGCACTGGATGGATGCAAATGTATGTCACCATTCTATGATGGACTAAACAATGTTTTTTTTTCTTATTTCAACTGTCAATAACCTGTATTTTTATAACAACAATGTATCAAATGACAATATGAAAAGAATGTGACAATGCAAAAGAACAAGAGATGAACCTACAGAATTAGCACCTGAATATGCAGCTACAGATGTTTATAGTGAGTTTCAACCACTTGTTTAGCTGTCCAGCCCACAGTTTAAATGTTTAATGTTTCAGTTCACTCACTGCTCTCATAACATTGGTTCAACACTGTAGTTTTTAGCAAAAAAGCTAAGATGTTTAAAAGTTAAAGTTTTTTGTTACTTTACACAGGCATAACATAGATTTTTTTAGACTCACTTTTTTTTTTACATTGTCCTTTTTGCCCTCCATAACGAATGCCTGATGACTGAAATGTTCAGATCCTGTCTTCACACCAATCAAAGACAGTACTGGATCAGGACTAGTTCCACTAATGGCCTCAAGAAAAACACAATGTGTATCTCTGACTATACATTGTCATTAATATTCTGACAATAAAGCGCAAAGACACAACGTCCATACTTGCTTTTCAAACATTCCAACTATAGAACTCACCTGCCTGTGAGTGTGTCTGAGTGTGTGTGTGTGTGTGTGTGTGTGTGTGTGTGGCCTGTGTTTAGCTAAAAGTGTTGTGTGGGCTACATGATGGCACTCTGAAAGGCTGTAACTGTCTGTCTGAACACCTTCCTCATGATTCATCCAAGGTCTGCTTACATTCACTGAACATGTGTCTGTGTGTGTGTGTGTGTGTGTGTGACTGAGAGGGTAAGGGGGCTGGTAGTGTGATGCATGCATGAGCAATTACCAGAACAGCCCATACATTCAAACTGCAGTCATCGCTGCTTTTTAAAAGCTGGGGGTCTGATGTATGAACACAAAGACAAATATAGTACCTCTCAATCCCCCATGTTTCAGGCTCCAAACAGGCCAATTTAATGAGAGCCCTGCTTTGTAACTTGAGCTCTGATAAATGACTCACCTGTAAAGTAGTTACAGTTGAGGACATTTTTTATCATCACATTAAACGGAAGCCACAACCTTCTGGTCAGAGCATGAACCAGACCATTGTATATGGGTGTTTTTACATCTGCATCAAGTCCAACACACTTTCACCCCTTCACTTTTCACCCCCAATAATCTACATCCTGGATACAAAGGCTGAAATCACATACATGTCAAATGCGGGTGTAAATTCGTGAAACCACATACAAGTGTGTGTCATGTGGTACATAAACAACACACTTCAATACAACAAGTAAACACACCAATCAATTAGCTCATCTTGTATTGATGAGTGCCTGGAGAATTTGATGGAGATGAGGTGTAAAAATTCAACGACGCAGGCCCAACAGTTACATTCCACACAAACAAAGGTCTGTTGCAGCCATTGCAACCACAAAATAAGCAAGTTTGGTTCACTCAGCAAAATAAAAAAAAAAAACTGAACTGAACTGATAGTCTCCTCCACTGCCAGTCTGTCATATCTGTAAGTGCAAACTATTGTATGATACTAAGGTCAGTATCTCGACAACACAATACAAGAACAATGCTGGTCCTTATTTCCTTGTCTTCTACAATGATCATCAGCTGGAGAGATAGCTGAATTTTTGCCCAGGACATACAACTTTCACCATAAATCTTTTTTGTCATGACACAGTGTTAAGCTAGCGTGACATCGAGTTTATCCCAAATCTCTTAAATTGCATCCATGTTTCCTTCACGTGCATATTAGTCCCTCTGACCAAGGATGCATAAAGAGACACAGGGAAACCATGCGAGGAGAGAAAAACGAGGGAATACCTTTTTCAGGAAATGTGACATCTGTTCCTTTGAAGTGCCCCATGAAGTAGTGCCCATTTCTGATGAGGGTGGCAGCTGATCAGTCTGTCATTGTGCTTGAACAGCTGCAGAAACTTTTGAATGAACCGATGAATTTGTGTCTGCACACGTGCACTGTACTAATACCAATTAGAAATTAATACTAATTGTTATCAGTGCCAGCCTATTACCTGTTTAACAAACACCTGCACATGAATAAAACCCTACATTCTGTATTTATACTGTGAACGGTTTCCTGTTCAGCGGCTCAGGGACTACTTCTACTAGCAGAATGTGTTTAGGCTTTCTATTAATTATTTGCATCTGTATTTATTGATATTCTGATTGTAAATTCATTATTTAATTACTCAGAATATGATTATGGTGTCCTTTGAACATTGGAAATCATTTATTAGGCTGACGTGGTGTTTGAGTTTCATGGAAAATTGAAATTATGTAACCATATCAAAGCCGACACTCAGGAATTATCAGCCTCACATGTGACTGGATGCAACTGATCATACATGATGTAAAAAGTGTTTCTTGCTGACTGACAGACTCTTTTACTCTCTATGACTAATTGTATCTGCAATAAAGTTAATGGCGGAAATAACAGATCACGAAAAGAAATACCATAATTGAAAATTGAAAAAGTATCTTTTGCAGTTCGGACCTACAACTAACTGATTTGTGACTAGATGGTGAATAAGAACACTTACACAAAACTTGAGAGTGATATAGGTGAAGTTACTCTGTTATCTCTCCTCACTCTAGTACGAAACTTCAGTGATGTTGTGATGTATCAGTTTATTTCTGATCAGCCATGGTCAAATCAGCAACTGATATCCAATAAAGGGCCGTGTAAGCAGATAAAAGACTTCTCTGAATCTGATCTGTTTACACAGGTACTATGAGTTGGCTCTGTACTCATAACTCTGATTAGGGTGAAAGCTCGGCCTTGTTGCAATCTAAACCTGAATCTGATTGTGAAATGACAATGGTAGATCGTACATGGGCAGACCGTTTTAGTTTGTATTAAAGGTGCAATGTATAAGATAAGGGCAGAATTTTAGCTTAAAACATTCAAAAAATGATTTAACAATATCAACTGAATATGAAGCGGTAACAATTCTTCTGCCTATTTTTCTTATTAAACAGAAAAAATCCAACTGCACACCTTCTGAATTCAAGTTTCTCTTTTGTAACAAACTAAGACGAGCTTAACTGCCTTCATTGTTCAAGTTAACTCATAGTATAACACTTTATTCCAACTTCCACTGTCCACTGTTACAACAATCACAAACTCTGGTTTTGTGTTAGATGTGAAAATTCTGGCTCTAGACGCTGCTTTTCCACACTGGTGATGATCAACCTTCTTGTCACGGCTCTCCCGGTTCTTGGCTTTCTTGCCCCAGCCTGCAGTGCCCTCATCGTCCCCAGAGGGAGAGTTCTGAGCCTCTGTAAATCACCTCAGCATTGTTTTCCCTGTCGCACACTGGTCTCCTTTGGTCTTGAAGGCTTTGCTCAGTCCAGATCCCCCGTGTTCACTCTCAGGCTACCAACAACCCCCCGATGCTCCAAGGTCTTGGTCAGGGCAGACTCCACTTAGCTCATAGGGCCATTAGCTGCACAGCTAGCTGAGCTAACTAGTTAACAGCAGCTAGCTAGCCAAAGATAGCTACAGCAAAGAGTAGCAGTTACTGGTTACTCTGGTAATATGCTGCTCTCTGTTTGTCTGGAGCAACCTTTGAAAGGTAGCAAGTTTTTACACATTATACCTTTCAAGGCAGGGACAGCCTGTGAATGCTTGTGCATTGCCAGTGTGTTGATTGTACATCCGTTACTCATTACATAGCTGCAGTTCTTTCCAGTCTTTCCACTGGATCTAGTTTCACTTTCCAACAGTATGTACAATCCCTCGATGAAAAGCCACAGTGCTCCACAGACCAGCATGCTAAAACACACAGGGATGGGCCATAAAACTAGTTTGACCCTACAGAAGGTTGACTGTGCTGTTGCCCTACACTGTTTAAGCTAAACATGGGTTGCCTGCTTACACCCTCTCCTTCTAAGACCACTCCATAAAAAAAGGTTAGTGAAAGGGCCAAAGATTTAGATATTGTTTGACTGAAGTATGAAATGCCTATGTGCTATATTTAGTTGTGGTGCTAGTTTAGGAGAGCAAGAACAGACAGGTTGGTCTGTGTAAGATGTAGACAGCTTAAGGGAGGAGGTGTGTGAATCTGAAGCCTCATTCTTCATTTAAAGACACAGAGATGATGGAGATGTAAGAGACTCCTCTCACTAAGACCAGTGACTGACTGCAGTAACACATCCCACAACACCACTGCTGGTTGCCAGGGCTGTATAGTCTCATTAGCCATCTTTCTGTCCAAACGAAGGACAGAGAATCTTCTTTGAAACTGCTGGCTAACGATAAGCATAAATACATTCAGACTATTATTCACATGTGCAGTCATGTAGACGATGTCAGACACTGTAGTTTTCTCTGGGCCCCTGCCAAATGTGATCAATGATGACATGTTTAGCCATGTGCCATAATTCAAACGCTGGCAATCAAGGTGGCGTCCAGCTAATGATGTGGGCTGTGTAGATAATCGGCAGACTATCTGAGGATGACCTGGTTTGATTAGGAGAGACGGCATTCATCCCACATTGGATGGAGCAGCTCTCATTTCTAGAAAAAAATATTATCAAACCAAAACCATGACAACACAGACTTGAAACCAGGAGGCAGAGCTGCGCTCCAAAATGCTACTCTGCAGTTCCATTAGAGCAGTTACCCACCCAAAACTGTAAGGTTAAATGAATTAAATCAAAAGTAAATACATAAAAATTAAATAAAAATTAACAGCACCGCCGCAACAGTGCAAGAAGATAGGAGAGTTAAATGTGGACTCATAAAAATCATGGGATGCATTCATAAAGATCCCTCGTTTAAAGAGTTGCTCTGATTGAAATTCGAAGAAAATTCTTAGAATCATGATGTTTTCTATGAATTTCCCCTTACAGGCGAACATAAAAGTTATCCTCAAAGCTCCCAAGGTGAAAACTGTTAGGAGTAGGGAGGAGGACTTTTAAGGGTTTCAAAAGCAGGGGACAAAATGGTGGAAACAGAACGAGGAAGAAGAAATATTCTCCAAACGCTGAATGACAGAGAAAGTTGAGTTAAGTTAATGAAACACTACAGATTAGATCATGCAGGGATAACGTCTGTGGTTGATCTCATTCGAGGTGTGCTGATATCTCCCACCCAATGCAATAACGCTATAATGCCAGAAATGAAAGCGATCATAACACGAAGATATTTGGCAACTGGAAAAATGCAGCAGTGCAGCAGAGATTACTTGGGTCAGTCACAACCTTCCATCAGCAAAGTGATCACACCAACAATTACAGCACTTTCACAGCCTCAGATTGTTACAGGTCATCTCATCTCACTCTGGAGTCACGAATGGGCATTCATGGACATAGCAGCCTCCCTGCTGTTGTTGGTGTAACTGATGGGAGAGTTATGTCAATTAATGCGCCTACTTATATAAACTGACCAGAAATCACAGAAATTGATGAAAGCTGACTAATTTCCCCCCCTTTAATAGGCCTATCAAATAGATCATATACTAAAATTAGCATTATGGCAAAAAACATAAGCAAATAAATATAACAAATATCTGCATGTGAACAGAATCAACCACGCCTCCTCACTCAGAGACAAGCTTCAGTTCTTTACTTGCTCAGAGTTGCTTTGGGTTAGTTAGGGCTCCTTGTTAGAAATGTTTAGGCTAAGTTAGGAGCTCTCAGTGAGTGTCTGTGAACACGGCCCCAGATGCATTGGTAAATATCAGATTATAATACTGATTTATGTTGTCTCACTGATTCCTGGCTGTGTCATGATATGTCCGCCTAAATGCAACTGCTCAGTCATATAATTCTGACATTCTTCAAAGCACTGGCTGAGGAGGTGGAGTTTCAGCCTGATTGCTTCAAGCCTGTTAGTCAAACCTAAACCTAAATTCAATTCTAAGCTATTCAAAAGCTTGTCCTGGTCTTTCACACCAATCCTGGAAAATGCTAAAGTGATTCATTCTTGTTATAGTGCATGGCACTCCTGATCTGTACTCAGAATTTATATCTGAAATGGATAATTATAGTTTGTAATTTTAATATTTACAGCCTTAATACTGTGTTTACCTCATTATTAGATTCGATAGGCTTTTGTACATAAAACCACTCACTGTTTTAACCACACCCTTGACCTTGTTCTAGCACATTCACATTCTGAGCATTAAAATTCAACATTTAATAGCCTCTTCACAGAATCCTCTTTTATCTGACCATCTTTTAATAATAATAATCATAATAATAATAACTTTTGAATTCCTATTACCAGACTACATTGCAAAAATTCCTCACTGCATATGACATTCCACTATTCTGCCCCTCTAAAAAGAAAAGAAAAATAGTAAAGCAGGTAAGCTCCATGGTACAGCTCACAGACCCACAAATAAAAGCAAAAACTTGAGAGGAGATGGCGTTCCACCAATATGGAAAAATTTTGTTTAGTCTGGCAAGATAGTGTAAAATATACAGGAAGGCCCTCCACAATGGCAGGGCAGCCCATTACTCATCATTAACAAATGAAAACAAGAACAAGCCCAGGTTTCTTTTAGCCTAACTCTGCAGCCATGCTGACAGAAAGTCATAACTCTGTTCAACCATGTATCTCAATCGTCCTCAGTAGTAACAAACTCATGAGCTTTTTCAGTGATGAAATTCTAATTACTAGAGACAAAATTCATCACCTGCTCTCAACTGGTACTGATTTATCTTCAAATACAGGGGCCTTAGAAACAGCCATTAAACCAGAAATACATTTAGACTGTTTTTAACAATTTCTTTATCTAAACTATCATCCTGTCTCAGAGCCCATCCTGATGACACTGCCAAAGAAAGTTAAGAAGTGGAAAAGATACTTCCAGTGCACATTAACTCCTTTCTTAAAGAAAATAATATCTTGAATTTCAGTCAGGCCTCAGAAGCTTTAGCTTTTATTTCAAGCAGACTCAATTGCTGTAATGCACTTTTTAATTGGCCAAAAAACACTGAGAGACTATTAACCAGAACCAAGAGGACACAGAACATTAGTCCAGTTTAAGCTGCTCTGCAATGGCCTCCTGTAACATTTAGAATTGATTTTAAGGTCCTCCTACTTGTAAACAAAGCCCTTAATGGGCTAGAGCCAAGCTCTGTTGCTAACTCCATTTTCACTCTTTGCCTACAAGAACACTGTGATCATCTGCTGCTGGTTTATGCTATCATACATTAAGATATACATATAATATCAAATACTATAGTGATAGTACTCATATTTCTATTATTATAGCTGTTACTATCATTGTCATTACTGTGCAACTCTCTCTCATTAGGTAACTTTTATTGTGATTCAGAGCTGTATAAATTGTAGAAATATATTTACGAATGGTTTTGTAACTATTTATGAAGGTTTTGTCAGGTGAAATATGAGACAAATGAGAGATGTACTAAGGCTGTGTCATTACCACAACAGTCCAGGTTTGTTTCCAACCTGTGGCCCCTTCTGCTCTTTCTAATGAAGTCTAAAAAAGCCCCCCAAAATATCACTGGAAATAAACACAATATCTGATTTCTGCAATGCAGGGGAATGGGATGTTGCAATTTCTGTTCATTAAACTTGAATTTGACCAGAGATACAGGCTAAAGATGATCATATCATAATTCTAAGTCATATTTTAAGTAGTCTGTGAGTAAAGGTTTTGTTGACCCACAAAGTTAATGTTTTGTTATCAAGACCAAGATTACTTTTCTGACTTTGAGAATCCAATAGAAATCTCACTGCTGATTTGCATGAATGCACATATTGGGCAGTCCCAGGCTCAATTACTTTTTACTGTGTGGGTACCAGTCCCCACCCAAATGACTGAAGTGCAGCTCATTTGTAGGAGCTGATACATAATGAGTTATTGTCTTTGTAAATCAGCAGCTAAATACTTACAGAGTGCAGCCACAAGAAAGAAACCTGCAGCACACAGTTTTGCAACAACATTTTCTTTTTAAATTGAGCCCCTACACCCTGACCAACACAGACACCATCAACAGAGAATTTCAATACAAAGGCACTTTACGTGGTCCTCATAACACATATACCATGTTGACCAGCAGCTTGGCAAGCTGCTGAGCTCCAGATAAAATTACTATTTTATGATCATGACACAATTTGACAACATCACCATGAAAACAGGTTGTGAGACTGGCTACACTGACAGTTACTCACTAAAAAAGGCTGCCATATTCAAGTCCAGCTACAAAGCATGTGTTACAAAATCTAAATGAGCTTTAAATTTGTATTTATGCTTGTAAAACACATGTCGTCCAAACAACCCTAAACTGTATTATATATATGGTGATATCAGTATGCTGAAGAACAGACCCGTCTCAGCTGAGGCTCAGAGGAATGTCATTAGTTTTGTAAATATATAGTCATGAACCAACTTGGTCAAGTTAAAATTTTGACCTGATGATGGACATGAATATTTGTTGAGACATTTCACTCAAAAACACATGTGCGCCACCTCATGGTGGTGGTATAGGAAAAGTCAGGGGACTACAGA
This sequence comes from Chaetodon trifasciatus, assembly GCA_037975065.1. Lineage (NCBI taxonomy): Eukaryota > Metazoa > Chordata > Actinopteri > Chaetodontiformes > Chaetodontidae > Chaetodon > Chaetodon trifasciatus. The sequence continues at coordinate 1,046,949 of JBBMOE010000053.1, forward strand.
CCATGAATGTCTGTAGAAAATTTCACAGTCCTCTGTCCAATAGTTGAGATATTTCAGTCTGGACCCTAAAGTGAATGACCCTGCCATCCCTACAGCCATGCAGCTACTGCGGCTAAAGCTATATCGCCAAGTTAAATGCTAGGAACACTCTTAGATTGCTACAATGGTGTCCAACAGAGCTAGTCAGATGATCAGACAGTTTGCAAAAGTTTATCCATATTATTAAAATCACTTATTAGAGGTGAAACTTAAAGTAAGCACAACAGAAATGTTGCTAATAATTACTAATTATAATTATACAGGAAAATTGTACATGTGTAACACTATAAGTATTGTTCTTCTGGGGGACACTTCCTCCCACCTGCATATTAATGTAGGAAATACAGCAGAATACTGATGGGGCTTTGTAATCTATTATTCCAACAGTCATGTCTTCCTGTCAGGAATGTGTGATGAGCTGTCAGTGAGTGAACCACTTCAAAAACTGTGTAGAACACTTGTTCCTAAGATTTAGGTTTAAAGGTAAAACATACCTAAATCGATACCACCTGGATGAGATGATGCAATCCACCAGAAAATGGCCAAAAAACCTTTCATCACATCTTTGAGTAAAGGCGCTGTTAACTGCTTTAACATGTGTGGGTCTATACAGCGTAAAGGATGGAGATGGAGAGCCCGCTGGAGAAACTTCTTGTTTCACCTTATGAACGATACATGGAACCACTGCTATTAATTTCAGTGCTATTAAAATGCCAGTATTTTCTACTTCAGCAGACCTATCAGACTCTTGTTGATTTCTTTGCTATTATACCAAAGGGAATTGAGGCTCTGGCTATTTTAAGGCAAAGAAAAACAAGCCACTCCACAGTGATTTTAGTCTTCTCTCCTTTTACAGCCAGACTACATATTTCTTTTTCAGTCTTGGCAGGACAGATGTATGACTCACAAAATGTATTCTTTTAAGAGGAGGCTGAAATTTTCCAACTGTTGGAGTCATGAAGTAAAACTGTATATGTTTAATGGTGCTGAAATGTAATTTTAAAGGGTTTGTACACCCAAATCACACAAAAATATATATATTTCCTCACTTACCTGTTGTGGTACCTAGCCATTCATACAGTTTCTATTCTATCTGCAGAGGATCTCAGATATCAAATGCTGAGTCTTTTGCAAGCAACAACATACATTACTATAGTGCTGCTGGTCCATATAAAGGGCTGAAGTTGTTTTTGGCAGGAAAACTTTACAGGGGATGTTAAAGAAGCACGTCCAAAATAAACAGTAACCTGACGCGCCAGATGGTTTGGTTACTGAAGTCCTCAATGGAAACTGTTTGGAAAAGGGCAGGCACGTCCAAAAATACTTGCCACTTCATTGGTTGAACCATTTGTCTATCACAGGCTAACTTCAACCAATCAGATCAGCAAACTTGGTAGGAGAATGAAACTCTTGCTGAAGGCAGTTGGGAAAAGAGCAAAAACATCTTTTCAGTGGAGGAAAGTCTTCAGTGCCGTTCTTCTTCTTTGAATGAACAAATACTGTCCAGCTCTGATATAAGTGATGTTCTCGCAGTATCTGCGTGACCTCTTTAGGAGTTCCTTTTTCGAACAAGCAGTAGCTTCTCTCACTGTTGACACACCTAAGCCATGGCCAGTCGTAGCTGTCAGTAGTTCCTCACAGGAAGCTGATTGGCCCAATACACTGTGGTTCAGCCACAGGGATATAATTTGAAGCCTGGCAAAATGGTTTCTCAGCTCATGATCTCACAAATCTAGCTGCCTCACGAGGTAATGAAAAAGGATTAAAAACAATATTAATGAAGCATTACTCCAGGAGTGACAATGGAGAGCAAGTGACTGAATGGTATGCAACTCAGTATGTAGGCTGTCTCTCAGCTCTATATGGTAAGTCATTTTTTTTTTCATTATTTATATTTTTCATTTAAAAATGAAACTAAAAGTGGAACCCAGCAGCTCTCTTCTGAAGCACTTCAAATAAAGTCACTGAATTACTGTGTTCTGCCACAGAGTAACTCTTCATTTAAGCAAAAGCTCAAGGTGAGAAACTATTTCATTTAAGCTTGGCAGTACTGTATATGGTCAGTGACATCCAATGCTGCAGTCACATCCAACAGCACAGCCACATCGAGCTCCCTGTCACCCATATGTGTTAACCACTGATCAGTCATGTGTAGTGATGCAGTGCCCTGGTCTATTAGCATGCTCTGCTCTTGTAAATAATCAGTTTCTGCTAAAATATTCTAAAACTTAACATGACTGTTGTAAAACTGCCCTTTAACCATGGTCTCTTGTACCAAACAAGGGAATAACAAGAATATGACATTCATTTGATGTTACTGAATAATAAACCAATGTTGAGTTGTTACAGAATTGGGCAGCAAATAGGCGTCCATGTAGGAGAACATACGGTGGAGGTGAAACTCATGAAGAACACGAAAAGCACTCTCTATAGTCAGTCTTTGGTTTGTTTGTTCTGGGCTACTGTAGAAACATGGTGGTGGAAAACGGCAGACCCCGTGAAAGAGGACCCCCTCCCTCTGGAGATATACTGTAAGGAGTTTCTTCTGAGGTAACACAAACACAGCTCTTATTTCAGGTGACTATAAGCATAATTATGGATATCATATTCAACTTCTGCCATATTCTACCAATAGATGGCCCTGAAGCTTACACACTGGTCCTTTACAAAAGTTTATGCATAGAAAAAATGGACATCACTTTTAGAATTTTGACACAGTTACAGTAAGACAGAATTTCTACTCTGAGCAGCCTTCTACTTGCCAGCCCTTTTGCCAAATATCACACAAGCATCACAACTCTATCTAAAATGGTCCTGTCATGTTTCAGCGTGGCTGTTATGGAACATTTATGCAAGAGAGGCTAATGTTTGAATGCCACAAAGACATTATTTAGTAGATAAATCCAGTAATGTTACAGATACATGTCTGAAAGGCTCATACTTACAATAGATATTACCAGATGAACAAGAATAGATTAAAATCTGTATTGTCAACAGTTTGCACTACACATCTGATGATAATTCAATTGAAGAGTCAATTGAATTAATTCCAGTGTCACTTGATAGTCATTTCTCTTTCCTCCCCAATGACAATCTACTAAAGTAATCATGTTAGGTGAGATTCCATTATCAATCCAGAACTGTGCTCTACACACATCTCTAATATACAATCTCTGCTCAGTGGAACTTAATCTGTGTCCGCTACAGCCAGTCTCAGCCTTTGTTCCTCTGGTTTCTTTGTCTGGAGTTTCAGAGGCAGACAAGTGGAGCAGCCATCCACTGTCCCTCCTCACTCATGCCATCTATTGGCTGTCTTAATGCTGCCAGTATGCCCGTACCGCATGGCTCGGACAAAGAATGAGGGCTGGCAGCCAGCAGTACTTGAACAGAGCAACAGAGAAGACAGAGTGAGAAGAGCAATGAGTTTGTAACGTCTGATTGCTCAGAGACGTCTGTGAGATGAGGACAACAAGATCGTCTCCCAGCAGAGGTGAGCAGGTTGTGTGGGTTTGAGGGTGGGGTACCCTCCCCCCTGCCCAATCTCCTACACACATACACGCATGCGGCACACATGCACACACATGCACTGGATGTTTATTTAGGCCAGTGACTTTCTAACTTTGTACTGCTCAGAGCTGACCCACCTACAACCTGCTGCTGGAGTTTCCCCCACTAATCAGCAAAGGGTTGCCAGCAGAGCCATTACCAAAACTACCAGTGCATGTACTACCAGAACCACTGCAGGATGGGAGTGATGCCCTGTGCACACATGATGTATGAACATGAACGCCTAATTTACATACATATTATAATGATTAAATGTATACTTGTTTTGGCCATTACTTCTATTGGTTCTAATAACATTACACTGAAAGTAATCGCTGATATCTAGTGACATGGTACCATCACTACAATGAGGTCACAGGTAAAGTTTGATCAAATTATCTAAACAACTTCATTTAAGGTAAAAGTGAAAATGAGTACACCTGAAATGTCATTAATAAATATCTAATTGCACATGAAAACTGTGTGCACAACTACGGCACATGGGTAAAGTTGAAGCAGGAAGTTGCCTGACTTTGTACAAAGAATACAGACAAAGTCCAAAAGCAATCTGACCTAGCACGCCTGTATTGAGTTAAGATGAAAATCATTATTTCTCATAAAGCATGCCTGCTTCACTGGATGTCTATTAATGTTAATATTTTTCTGCTTATTATTTTTTGTAATGTGACACATTGTTCTGCTTGTTTTCAACCTCTTGAAACAGTGAAACCGAACTTAATGTGTCTTTAGCATCTGTGTTACTATGTATGTCCAAGAGAAACAGAATATGTGGGAGAGAGTTAGTTACAGGAGTGATTTAAATCCAGTCCTTCAGATGAGATTGGATTGCTCAAAAGTGAATACGTAGAGCTATCGAGGATCGTTGGCCTCCACACACAAGCACACCTCCCATACCCAACTTGTTAGATTAGGAGAGGAGGAGAATTATGGTTAAAAGAATAAAGTGGATCTCATCCACATTCTTTGTGAAAGGTTTTTGCCTGCTGAAATCCAAACCGCTGGCGTGATTGGCGACAGGTTAGCTAGTCACCCTGAATTACACTCGACTGGATTACAGGATTACATCTTGGAAAATGGATTTTTCATTTCACTGTGTTTTTAAAATGAGCTAAAGACAAACACATTTTATTATCCTTATTTTTTGTCACAGGGCAACTATGTACTGAAAATCTCCAGTCTGCATGTATATGCGTTTTGTTTCTGTTTCCACTGTATTTTGTTGTCGCATACTTGCTGCTTTGACAATACAACTGAATCTAATCTAATTAATCAAATTAAAGGTATCTTCTGACCATGACTAATTGTTACTGTCTCCTCCATTGCATTCAACAGAAACAACTGGTGAGCAGTAGTGATGCACAATGTGTACCATACTTGTGAGCTAAACTTGCTATAAGAAAATCACGTCATATTGGCAAATGTTTTTTATACTTAAAGCTACATAAACTATAGAACTCACAATGGAAAGTTGAAAATGAAGGCAATGATGTGGAGTGACTGTAAGGTTTAAATGAAGGGGAAACCCTCCTCTTTCCCTTTCCTTGATGAATCTCTTTCTTTCTAGTTCTTAATGTGAGCTTCAATGATCTGAAACTATGTTTCAGGAGAAAAAGCACAGAAGAAAAATCAAGATCATAATGACAGAGACAGTGAAAGGCAGACCTAGACAGAGACAGGGCCAGTGAAGGAAAGAGCAGTGAAGGAGAAAAAAGGAGAGGATGGAGGGAACGCGAGGGAGGAGGTGGTCAATAAATTTCCGAGGGGAGAGTGGAGGACTGATGAGGTGGAGAATGTTTCATGGCTGTGGGATCCCAGCAGGGCTCGGCTGGGACTGGAAACTGTGTCAAGGACGACTGGGGAAGAGACGAATGAGTCAGGAGCATCAGACAACTCTCACTGCCACTGCCACTGCCACTGCCACACACACACACACACACACACACACACACACACACACACACACACACACACACACACACACACACAGGCCATTGTGTAGCACCAGTGATTCAATTCAATATCTGTTCACATCAAAGTCAAAGTATGTGACATCCTTCATGCTCCTTTCCCTTTTGTGATGTTTTTCCTCACAGTGTCACAGGCACACTGGCCACTGCAACATTTTGTCAGTGATTTCTAATAAACAAATGTTGATAATGTAGCACTACGACCCATCAGTCATTGATCGCACAATCTGACATGCCTCAAATTGATATTGTACAGTCTGACACAGATTGCAACAAAGATGCTACTACATCTATTTAGCACAGTGTGACATGCAATAAACTTGCCACTTGCAAAAATTCAAAATAGACAGTCTTGCCACAGACGTGCATGTACATCAGCAAATGCACTGATGACATTGTACCTAACATTCCCAAATCAGAAGGACTGGACTAAAGAGAAAGTGCATGCTGAACCTAAAGAACGGATTGATGGGCACAGCTCAGGTAATTTAGATGAATACAGAAAATCCAGGCATGTGTTGCGGAGAGTTAGGGACAAAGTGGAGTCCAACTACCAGGGGTCCAACCCTGAGGAATGTGGTTTGAAGAAAGAACAAATCACAGACAATAAAAGGAAAACCAGCAGTGCTGGAATAATGTCTACAACTCTCCCAGATGAACTGAACACCTTCTACACACGCTTCAAAAGAAACTTCTCAGCTGAAGCCCAGGCCCACTAGTAATATCCAGGACTGATGTGTGCAGATCATTCAAAAGCATCCATGCAAGGCATCTGTACCTGATGGTATCCCTGGCAGAGTTCTGTGCAGATCAACTGGCGAATGTCTTCACAGTTGAAATCTCTCACTGCTCCGGTCTGTAGTCTCCACGTTTCAAAAGACCACCACCTGTCTCAACAAACACTGAACCTCTCTCCCTGAACGACCCCTGCACAGTTACACTCAACTCTACCATCATCTCTTCCTGACCCACTGGACCCACAACAATTTGCATACAGGTCAAACAGGTCAGCAGAAAAATGCCATTGCCTTAGCATTTCACACTGCCCTCTCCCACCTGGAACACGTGAGAATACTGTTTATTTAATATAGTTCAGCATTCAAAACCATTGTGCCCTTCAAGCATGTGTTCAAGCTCAGAGACCTGGGACTCAAAACTGCTCTGTGTGACTTGATCATGAACTTCATGACAGGCAGGCCTAGGCCCAGGCTGTGCTACCGGGCACCACCACATTATCCACCCTGACTCTCAACACTGGCACCCCTGAGGGCTGCATGCTCAGCCTTTTCCAATTCCAATTCTAAAATAAGCAAACTCATGTTTCCCAGTGTCTGCATCATCAGCTGGACATCAGCAGCAGTGCAGGATTTCTCCCACTCTGTAAACATTAACAGCTGACCCCAGCTAACAATCAACATGAAGCAATAAGCACAAGTTGAAATATATAATATATAATATCACTGTATAGTAGAAGTAGTGATACAAATGTGTTAAAGTTTACCAGGATGTTGCTGAGTAATGTTAGCTAACTACAAACATTCATAGAGCTCATAAGTTGCTGTGAGGTCTGACTCGCTGTTGCTACTTTTTCACTGAGATGCCCCAAAGGGAGCGGACAAAGCGTAAAATGGATAGGAATGACGCAAAACTGAATAGATATATATATAAAAAAACCTGAGATCTTTTTTCACCTGGTAAGTTACGGCCAGTCTGTATACAACATTCAAGAACATTCAGTGTACACAGAAACACTAGGTAAGTAGGTAGTAGTAGTGTGATAAGGTTGTCTGACATTCATTGACTTCTTAACGAATTGTACTCAGCACTATGCAGTAAATGATCACCCTTTGTGTGTGTGTGTTTTTAAATGACCTTCCTAAACATGATATGCTTGATGACGTTATTAAGGACTCCTCATGAAACTTGAGAGCTCAGAATTCTCATTGCTCTTTTTTTAGCTTCCCTTTCATAGTCAAGTCATAACAATTATTCCTCTTTCTGTAAGCAGCTGTGTGTTTGTAGTGTATTTACAGATTTAGAATTTTATTTGTTTAATTTTCAGGTACATTTTCAACAAACATGAATATAGCATCAACTAGAGTTAAACACTATAGGCAAAAAAATGTCAAGTTTGATTGAGGACCAACTCAATTGACCGCATGGGCCCCCATCATTCACGACATTTTAGAACTACATGCCCTACATTTTGGCCCTGACGCCCTAACATATTTGTATTTATCAAAGGTCAAAGTGGTCTGGCCCTAAAAAATGACATAATTCAAGGTCTGATAAGCCTAATTGATTGTAACAAAAAATATACTCAGCAACTCACTAGCCAGCAGATTAGAATCAGTCATCAACCCCAGAAGCCTACCACAAAGAAAAAAAAAAAAAAAAAAACCTCAACACCATAGTTGCATCACTGGATGCAGAAAAGGCATTTGATAGTCAACCGGATATGTCTTTTCATTGTGTGGGTAGTCATTCAGTCAGTGGATTAAAACTGTCTACAACTCATCATCTGCAGGGTAAAAGACACGGATGTCCACTCTCTCAATTATTGTTTGTCATTTTCATTGAATCTCATTTGTATTACAGGTCATTTTCAGCACAAAATTTGTTTTTATATAGATGACACCCTGTTATACCAAACAAACAATCAAAAACCTTTACAGAAGTCTTCAATCTTGCATTCATACCCTCAAAACTTCCTGATTACTCCATAAATTGGTCTAAATGTAAAATTCTACCACACTGTTAGCAAGACTAATGCTGCATCGAAAAACTCCCTCTGACAATAACAACAGGTCACATGAAATACCTGGGCATCAGTGTCTTCACACGCTGTCAGAGCTTTTCCTTCTGAATTAAGCACCATTACTAAAGGAAGATCTCACCAGCGAGAACGTGTGGATGATACCCCACATCTTCAAATAAATTCACACCAATCTGTCACAAGATGGATTTTCAGGTAAAAATCAACTAATGGCATTCAATTTATGGAAAAGAGTAGGAATTACACATGTTGAACACGTATTTCATGACGGCTCACTCATGACTTATGAAACACTAAAACAAAAATGTATCAGTGGTAACAGCTTTGTGCAATACTGACAACTGAAACACAGTTTAAAAAGAAAAAACAACACATTAAACAACATTACACAACTGCCACTACCACTGCCTTTACTTTTATAATTAATATTACTATTGTTTCATCCTTGTTTGCTTTGTTTTATATGTGCCCTATGTGATGTCAAAATGTTGTAAAATGTCTGTAAAGTCACCAGTTTTGCTTTTGCATTATGCAACATTTCCCGGAGTGAGCTTTCATTGGCACAGTAACAGATACAGCCTTTTCACTTGTAACGTTAAAAGAATATCTATGTTAGCATTACTCTTTTGTGGTGTAACTTTTTAAGTGATTTACATCTGAAACATTTTATGAGAAGCTCCCAGTTACAGATGAAGTTTCCTTAGTGAAGGGGAATGAGCTAAATGTCTTATTATCTAATGGCAAACATTCTCAACCCAAGGTCCACTCAGTTGTCCATTCTGGAGCTTTTAACCACATGACAGTTCATCCTTGATTCAAGAATATACAGTCAAGCTCAAACTTTTAAGCCAAAAAAGTGCTCAGAACGATAGAAAGCTTGAACATGTGCAGTTCCACAAAAGCAGAGTTGACTCCATGTGTTGATGAGGACCCTGTGTAAGTGCTGTTTTTTTCAAGCTCAAAGTACAGTTTGTTGAAACTTAAAGGTATTTTCATTTTAGGCAGAATGTGGCAGTTAACCCCTGCAACTAGTCTTTATGCTAAGCTAAGCTAAACACATCTTTGATGTAGATGAACAAAGATGATACTGATCATACTGATCTTTAAGCATCACTGGTTTCTAGCATAAACTGAAAAGTAAATAAATGTATGACAGCATAAAGACTACATTGATATCTACTATCTGAATGAAAGTGAGAGAGCAAAACAATTTAAAAATGCTGGATTATACATTTAAGAAGAACTAGAATTATTGTCTTGCAGGACCTTTTTAAGCAAAATGAAGGTTATCACTACATTGACGTATGATTCCTGTGAATCATTTCCAGTGAGAAACAATCTGTCCTCACTTAGAGAATATTTTTCCAGAGGAGTACAGAGGACTGATAGAGAGCGTCATCACATGGTGCAACAACAATCACCTGAAGCTCAAGATCAGCTAAACCAATGAGCTTGTGGAGGACTACAATGCTTCAAATATGGATGCTGCTGCAAAGACGCTACAAACTGTAAAACATGGACGTCCACACACATCTTCAACCCAACAGCACAGACAATCTAAACAATCAGCACTGTTTCAAGGTAGATACCCAAGATTAGAGTCACCAATTTAGCATCTAACCAAATCTGAAACATGGTCACAAGCTCCCCGTCTGTTAGGGTTCGAGTTAAAACATTGAATAATGGTCAGAAGAATGTTTTTGCACAACATTATGATGTCACAACAGCAACGATGTGAGGTCACAGTCAGCTTCACTACGAGCACCAAAATCGAATCAGTTCATACTCGAGTCCAAGTGAACATTTGTGCCAAATTTGAAGAAATTCCATCAAGGCATTCCTGAGATATCCCGTTCATGAGAATGGGACAAACATGCATGAATGAACAACCCGAAAAACATAATGCCTCCAGCCACAGCTGCCGCCAGCAGAGAGGCATATAAAACCAAGATAAAAATGCTCTGAACATAAAAACTATTTTTGTTCTTTAAATGCCAAAAATCCCAGAGAGAAGATTGAAAGCAAAACTACACTGCAGTGATGGAGAACAGGAGTGTGCTTTAGAGAGACATTGTACTGTCTAAAGTGGAGTTCTACAAGAAATGGTGTCATTATTCATGATCTGATGTGCGCTGTACTGAGATGAACCCAGCTGGCCTCTGCCATCACCTCTGTGTGGTTGACATCAGTAAAAGCATTCAGTTGGTGTGTTCTGCTAAAGATCTGGGTCGCTAGTCACCGCTGGCACGCAGAGATAGAAGCCTAATGCAAAACAAATGCTTTCCTAAAGTCAACCAGTGTTGAATCAGCATCACTCATTTCACTCAGACTCCTTTTTTCAGTCCTTTTTCCCTTTTTCCTCCCCTGCCTCTGACTTGGATGACTCGGGCTGTGGCTGCGTCTCTTCAGACAGCTGCTTCACATTAGGCCCTGATGATGAGAGTTTGATGTTGCCCACGTCTTTAACCCCTGTGACAAACTGCTGGCCTTACTAAGCTCACCATTAAACACCACTGAGCTGGTTGTGTACTCTCCCTCAGCTGCAATCATAGATAAATCCCAACGCTGGCTGGGTGTATGGTACTAATCAAAAACACTGAAAAGAATTAAACAAAGGACTTTTGTTAAGGTAGTCTGAGAGTTTCCATGGCTCAGAATGTGTTAGCCACAATACATGCCATTGGGGCAATGGATAGATATTAGACTCAACTGTTCAAAGACGCCAATTTACTGGGAAAAAAAATATATATATGTGTGTGTGTTAATGTGCGTGTAAAACCGAGCATTGCATTTGAAGAGACAATGCTAGCAAAGTAAAGAAGTACTGTCAGCCACTGTTTAGCTGTTGTTTAGCTGCTGACTCACATACAGTTGAGCTCCCGTTCATTGTTGTCACCCAGCTTCACATTCATCATGGTCCAGCTCTCTCATCAATGCACACACATATGACACCACTGCTTCAAGCCAGAGCTGAATCACAAACCTTAAACCCATTCAGGTAAAACAAGCTGAATCAGACATGCTAACCAATTTAACATTATTCAACTGTTTAAAACAAGTTGAGAAGAAACAAATGTTAATCAAAGGATAATACAACACAATATTCAGAGTTTGGGCGACTGAAGTTTTATTGTCATTCAACCTGCATGTGCTACCATGTGACGTGACTTCCAGGTGTGTTTGCAGCATTTCCACAACATAACCGAGAGCAGCCTATTCAAAATACTCTCTTCGATAAACTGCCACTTGAACGTTAATTTGACCCTGAGCATAACTTAGCCCTTTCAGATGGCAATGTTGTATGTTTTGGGCAGCTCTGATATATAACCTAGTAGTTCATTCTCAGGACAACACAAGATTTTTGAGGACACTTTACTTTGTCTCTCATTCCCATGTGTTTTCCATGACTGGAAAACTAGTCAACTGTTTTCCAGGTTTTCCAGGATGTATGGAACCCTGCAGCTGTTGGACCTGTTACACTAATGAGCAGCATCTTGCAGTAATTTCAGTAATGTTATGTCTCTGCCAGTTATGTTAGCTAAGATTACCTGTTCATGAAAGGAAAAAGTAACACATTTACAGACCAAATTCATCCACAATATCACTAAAAATAAGACGGGAAACAGCAGAAAAACAGGTGAGACAAATGACAAACACATCCGGCATGCTGACATTTATAAAGAGGTAATATTAACATACCATTATCAAGAACCATACAGTATGTGGGTGTAGCCGGCAGTGTGGGCTTAATGTCAGCTGTCAACTACCTAAATCTTCCTCTAGATGTTCGCTCAAGGAACAGTTTACAATAATGCCAATGTATAAATTTAAACTTAGACAGTGAACAGCACTTTAGGCAACAAGGGAGCGAATCAATGCTTTGCTTTCATTTGTAATGCTATGCTTTGCGCCAAGTGAGCAGAGAGTGAACAGCTCTGCTCAAACAGCTAGTTTAGAAATTAAACTGCACTGAACAACACCTGAAACCAACTCAGGATTGTCGAAAATATCACTGTGTGCTGTAACTGAACAACAGACCCAGCCCAAAAGCATACTACTGTCCACACAGGTCATCTCTGAAAAAGATTTAAAGAGCTGCTGTTTGACATGAATAACTAAACAGAATATATCAACAAGAGATATGCATATTCTATAATAAGACAAGTCAAAATGACTAACCTATGCTTTTACCCAGAGGGCTGACGAACCTGAAGAAATAATTCTGCTATGTCACTATAAACTGTTAGGACACCTGCCAAACCAGTCAATTCCCAGTGTTCATCTAAAAGACAAGATGAACCAGACGACACATGGAAATGTGAGCTGGAGGCAACTCAGCATGAAGAATATGATCTGATGTGGTTAGGCTTTAAGAGACAAAATCTTTAAGTCTGTCTCCTGCTGGAGCTGTTAATATGAGCCGATGAGCGAGAGAGATACAGAGAAAGAGAGAGAGAGAGATCCTTGGAGTTGTGAGTGAGCAGGGTCACTGTGGTAATAACTCAGCCATGGAAAATAAGAACAGTGACAAATACTGCAGCTGTCCAACTCATTAATATGATTACCATGACAAGCTTTGGACTTCTTTCTGTGTCTGTATGGGTGGAACTTCACTTTTACAGGTTCCTAAAGTTCAATAAACATTTTCGGTTAATGAGTGCTTCCAAACCTTTTCTGATATACAAAGTGTGTAAATTTCACCAAGTTTATGCCTAAAGACCATGTAGGTATTCATCTGATGTTCTAAAATGGAAAAGCCTCAAAATAAAATATATATGGGTCACTGAAACTCCCAAAGGCAGGATGAGTTTTTCTTATGTGAGGTGTTACACAGCTAAATACAAATAATGGAGATATTGTGAAACCATTATGTAATGTTGGAAAATCCCTTACTTTGGGACCATGTAGTAATAGTGCCAAGAATAAACTGTATAATTTGTGACCATTGTTGTTTTAAAGCTGCATAAGTTGTTTTTTGGTTTTGCTGTTTTGGCCACTTGGGACAGCAGAACAAGCAAAGAACACAAATAACATATTATCACATCATAAACAGATTTTGCTAAAGTGTTAGCAAGCAGTTGCAGAGTGACACACACAGAACATTACCATTTATTTGGAGTTGTATTTCCGGCCTGATGAACGCAAGTACAATATTCTTTCTCCTTTTAGCTCTTTATTGGTCTCCACCAACTTGTTTACCTGCCAAATTCTCCTCTATGTTCACCAGCTGCTGTCTTTGTCTGTCTGCTGTTTGGGGTTGGGCAGGTTGCGTACTACAGTGGCTTTATCAGTTTTCTTTTTTTTCCCCTTTATTAACTGAAAACAGCTGCTGCTGAAAACATGGCTGATGAGAGCCAAGTTGCAGACTGGAAAAACCAAAACAGTTAGCGATAAGATGTTAAAAAGCTCAGCACCAACGTCTCGTAATTATTCTCTGTGGGTTTGTCTTCATGAGTGACTCCTTTAACATAACAGTCATTTCATCCATTGATTCATAAAAACAATAAAACCACTATGTACAGTACTTTGGTGCCATCTTATGGTCCTTACAAGAATGACACAGTGGCATATGGCAATGCATGTTACCTACCAAACGATGCAGTCATGTTTTTCATTTTCATAAAACAGCTTGCAGATGCATACAATAGTCTTGATTCAGTTGTGTATTCGATGTGAATGTGTATGTAAAACATCCTCATCCTTGCTGCATTCATCTCTTTATTACAGCTCATCCTCACCAACATCCTGATGTTCAGTGACACCAACCTCTCACCTGGAGTTGAAAACCTTCTCCAGTGAACGAACACACACACACACACACACACACACACACACACACACACACACACACACACACACACACACACAGCACTTTGTCATGCAGTCCAGTGTGCTGTCATGTGGTTAAGTAGAAAATGATGTTTTTGCTTTGTGCGTATATTTTTGTGAAAAAGCTGTGTGTTGTTCTTTCCCTTTCCAATTACTTGCTCCAGCCGTCAGAAAATAATGGGAGTCTAATCAAGCCGAAGCCTGGTGGGTTTACACACTGGTGCTCCAACTTCCTCCCTGCCCGCAGTCCACTAACAGGACAGGAATGATGGCTCCCATATGGCCCAGACACACAGGGAGAAAAGCAGAGTGTGTTTTCTTGGATGTGTGCATAAATTGTTTGCACACAGCATCAGCCTGCCAGCAGTTCAACTTTCTGCTTAGTCATCAAGCTTCTTAGTGCAATGTACTGAGACCTCCATCTTACTTCATCATTACCGAACCATCACAGTTAAAAAGACAATAAAGAGAAACTCCTCCCGCAGGCGTCTTTCAAAAGTATCAATCTGCTGTGAACGCTCAGCGGCCCACAGCTGGCTGCACTGACTGACAGACAGAATCAGAGTACAGCGTGGGAAGACTGATAGCAATAGTGAAGTCAGGCTCTTCAAACTACAAAAATGTCACGTGGTCTGAAGTTCATGCTACGTACATGAAGCCTGCATGTCTGTATTCTCCACATATGTTTAACAATTTAAATGTATCTGTAACTTTGGCATCAATTTGTTCATACTACAACTTTTTTGTTGGTCTATGCTGTGCAGACAACATCTACTGCATGTCTGTCCAGCATGGAGAGGGATCCCTTCTCTGCTGCTCTTCTTGATGCTTTGTCCATTTTTCCCCATTTAAGGTTTTTTGGGGGGAGTTCTGAGAGAATCGAGGATCTAAGGACAGAGGGTGTCATCAGCTATAAGACTGTAAAGCCCTTTAAGGAAAACTTGTTTGTTTTGATATTGGGCTCTTCAATAAAATTGACTTGACTTACTGTCAAAAACAACCCTGAGAGACAGGGATTCCAACTCTCAAGCAATGACCATGAGACCAATGTAACTGACACTTTTAACATGCAACACATCGCTTTTCTCATGCATTCCTAGCTGAGAACATTGCTGTGTGGAGAGAGGGCACAGACAGCACCGAGGAGAGAGAAGCACAGCACAACAGCAGCAGTGGGCAAAGAGGGAAATATACACAAATGTACTGTATTGCTGTAATCTCAGTCAACAGCTCTTCTGGCAGCGGCGTCTCTCCCTGACAGTTACTGTGGTTACAAGGACGCTCTAGTTTCTCTGAAACTTTCTCATGAACCTTGGTAACAGGTTTTTAGGTTAGCATGATGCTAAATTATGGACGTAATTCTATCAATGCTGTAAAATAATGTAACATATTTGGTTAACAGTTTACTGGGTTACCAACACACTCATCTCTGTCAAATCTCACACCACATAAGAGGTTGAGTTTGTGTGGCTTCAGCAGACAGAGACACACACACATACACCACTCCAACATCAAAAACACACATTTCATGTATGTAGAGTTTTGCCCCACTTTGCTCTTCAATTTCACATGTGACAAGTTCATAAAAAATTCAACTTTTAATGCCATAAAGATAAAGACAGGTTAGGTCAGATTAATTCATCTCGACAGTGACACCATAAGACGAGCCCCATAGATAACATCATCAAATCAACATATGTTGGTATTTTTTAGCTCTTATTTATTAGACATTGCACTGGTTAATAATTTAATTTCACTGCCAAGATGTCAGAAGACAAACTGCCTTCATAGTCTTCTCAGTGTGTGTGAGGTGAAAGCACCTCTGACATAATGAGAAAAATAAGACAAATGCAAAAAAAACAGTTGAGCTAAGAAATGTTTCCTCCTCTTCTATTTGGAGGCTGGTTTCCTAGTTTAATCAAATCTAGCTTGTTTCCTGGACAACATCATCCAGCAGGATCATCTGTCTTTCAACAATGTGCTTTTCTTCTTCATTTACTTTTCTTACAACATCTGTTTACTGTTTGTAGGTGTAGCTAATTCTAACCGTCCATGTTCCCCTGACAGTCCCATTTTTCAATGCCCCCCCACCCCCATCCCAAATCTCTCTGCACCAAAATGACTTAATAAATGGAGTAAATGAATACAATGCACAAAAAATGTCTCTGAAATTTAGAATGTTCTGGAGAAAGGCTGCAGAGATTTTAAGTACTCTAACTCTGCGCTTCATTTTAGGCCACAAATTTAGACTACCTACCTTCAGGTAATGAAGAAAAAATAAACATGTCTAAGATTTTATTGCCATGCTAGTGCTGGTGTGCGCTGGGCTGGCTCCCTAACATGCACTGTTGGTTACTGTTTGTAAAGACAGCGTTCAAACTTGGCCCTCCTCTCCAGCTCAATGTCAGCAGACGTGCTGTTAGAATGTACACTGCAGGCCTCCTTTTGTAGGAATGTTAGATTTGTTGTAATGGAAAAACTGATACTTTAGCAAGCTAATGAAGCTAACCGCCGACACCCACCTACCCAACAGACCACAGGCCAACTCCATGTTGTTCCCCATCCTCTCATTCAGTGCCAGTGGGTTGAGGTCAGATTCACTCTTGTTTTGTAACAAACTTTGTCCACTTGGCATTTCACTTGCTATGTTTGTTTTTTTCTACACTGTCCACCATTTTTGTAGCGTCTTCTTGGATGCATGCTGCTACGGCCTGCCACCTGGTCGCTACCTGTTTATAAAGTCCCAGCTTCACCTGCGCACTGTTATTGGCTAGTGGCTACACACCCACTGCCCAAACGTTGTTTGCCAGAAATGCAGCGAACACAACAAAATAATAAGAAAACAACACAATCCAGACATGGGCAGAGTGTCTGCATATAAATACACTACACGAAATAACAATAAATGTTTGGGGTTTTTTTTTTTTTAAGGAAAATCTTACATAGTTTACCTTTAAAAGAGTTCTGAGTTATTGATTAAAGCTATCTCTGCAACCAGCCAAAGAAGTCTTGGTTCATCCAGTCTCTGTGCTGTGTGGGCCACTCCCAAAAGCCATTTACAGCCCATCTGTGAGCTGACAGTCCAAACTAAATAAGGAGCAGAGGGATCTGTGATGCTCACTCAAGGGCGGATCGTCTTATTGATAACTTGTTCCTGCTCTGCATTCTGCCCCACACCCATACTGATTGATGACCGTACGTCAATATCTTAATGCACGTCTCCTTCATAATTCATGACAATGTCACTGGAGGATATCACACAGTCAGACTTTCATTCAGTATTTGCAGCATTCTGCTCAAAGTGCCAAGAAGCATTAATGTCAGGTCACATCAATAATGCACAAAGTAACAATCACGACATTACACATTACACATATTCTGTACAAGCATAGCGTGTACAAACACACTCATGCTAGAGAGCATTATTGTTGTTATCATTATAAACAGGGAATTATTAAAATGCCTGTTAATTAATTTTCAGCAGGGTTTAATTAATTCTTTCAGTCATCTGCCTGGCAACACACAAAATGTTTTCATCCCTGTGATCTTCATCAGTGTGTACAAATGCAGGGCTACACCCTCTACGTAAGGGTGAGGGTGCCAGACAAGTAAAGAGGTGACTGGAATCATCAATCACTGACAGTCAGTGTGAAATTTTAGTGAAAAGATTAGTAAAAATCAGTGTCTTGATACAACGCTAAGATAGGTTACATTCTAAATAACTTAAATCTTAGTTATACACTAAGTAGTGTTTGTAGGGTACCGCAGAGAGGGTATTTGTAAGGAATTAAAATCTGTTCAAAGAAGCTTTGTTTTGTCAGATGTTACATGTGGCTTGGGTTGCAAATTATGTGTCTTTTGGAAGTTAAAACGATCTCTTGTTAGACGCCAGAACAGTTGTTCACCA
The DNA here is from genome assembly GCA_037975065.1 of Chaetodon trifasciatus. Classification (NCBI taxonomy): domain Eukaryota; kingdom Metazoa; phylum Chordata; class Actinopteri; order Chaetodontiformes; family Chaetodontidae; genus Chaetodon; species Chaetodon trifasciatus. Next base: position 1,065,034 of record JBBMOE010000053.1, read on the forward strand.
ACTATTGGTCTGATCTGTTTAGTGAACAGCGAGAAGCCTGACGTCCACACTGATGACGAGAGTTGTTTTGTACATTTCGTGTTTTTATTAACATTTGTTATTTGAAAGGTCTGCCTACCTGATGAGCTACAGATTAAATTATAGACAGTCTTAATGCACAGCAGTGTCTCACTTGGAGGTTAGTGAAGATCTATGTTGGGTGGAGTCACAGTGATTGAAGGTCATGTTCACCTGTTAAGTCTATGAGGTTCCATTCTAGGTGAAATCACAGTGATTGGTGATTCAATTCACCTGTTTACCTATTCGCCTCGCAGCGTTGAGTAGAGGTTGTATCCCTGCATTTGTCTTCACTGATGGAGAGTGGATGGCCGAAAACATTTTGTGTATGTATGTATGATGACTGAAAGAACTAATTAAACAATGCATGGCTGACTGTGACCCTCCCTTCTATATACATGGACACAGATATCTACCATAATGCAACGGCTGGTCAGAGCACAGTCGCAACCTGATGTATAAAAGTAGCTCTAAAATTCCACCCACACATTGGTAGCCAGCAACAGCTAATGTCTGTACAGTCAGACATTGTTTGTTTGTAGCGAAAAAACACGGACTGCAAATGGCATCTCTTTTCATCTTCATGGCATCTCTCAATTGCCTCTTGATCAATCTTACAGTTAAGTGCATGTTGAGGACAAACCTCAACATGCACTTAACTAAGTGATTCTGAATGTAAACCAAAGGACAGATGTAATACTGCTTTTCAAGTCTGCATTTGGATCCATGCCGTGCAAATCACTGTTACGACACCATCATTGATTTCTTAAAACAACCTAAAAACTATGTGCGTGAAGAAATACCACTAAAGTTCAGAGACTTAATATATTTTTTGTTGTTGTTTTTGTGTAATCTGGGTAAACAGACCATTTAACAGACAATTATCAAAAAACAACAGCAGTCCTGAACATCCATAAAGCTTAAATCCAGTCAGTAGTCATGGCACAGTTTTATGTCAGCCTCAAAATTAAGGGTTACCAAAAATGTTAATGTAAATATTGTACTATCATATAAACAAGGTAATATTACTGGCACACTAAAGTAGAAGCCAGTTACAGAATAAGTTCGACACATTGTACAGTGGAATCTACTGTGGAATTTAAGCTAAGCATGTCTAATGGTCTCAAACTGTGCCTGAGCTACATGTGGATTACTTGGCCAGAAGATGACTCATAAGAGTATATGCACATCAGAGAAAAATCATCTTTACAGAGTTGTTAACTACAAGGGCTACAGCCTGCAGGGAGTATACATAGTGGCTAATTAACTGCCATATGTGTCTTAATGTGTAGTCTAGTGAAAAAGGTCTTTCATGGATATGTTTCAGAGAAAAAAGAAAATCAATGTCGTGGAATATAAAGCCAGCCAGCAGGGGCTACTAAGTCATATCAGGAATGCATGTAGAAATGCTGTATGTGACTTTCACAGACATACCGTGAAAGTCTGTTTAATCATTTAGCCAGAAAACATACTGTTATTTGCTGAGCTGAATCAAGAGAAGAAGGTGTAGGAGAGGAGGTAGAGGTAGGAGCTTTCACAGAAAGCTGGACAATAGAGAGTGGGCTTTAAAGTGATGATGTGGGAATCTAGGAAGGATCTGGGTATGAAGCAAAATGTATGAGTTTTAAAAGTGAGGCATGCAGAGCAGAAAGACAGGCCAGGTAGTGATGGTACTACAAGTTAGGACAAACATTACTATGGGACACAGTGCTGCACCAACAGCAAGCAAGAAGGTTGAAGCATGGCAGCCTCTGCAACCAGTGTACGAATGTGTATGGGAATGGGTGAATGCTGACGTGTTGGAAAGTGCTTTGAGTGTTTGGTAAGACTAGAAAAGTGCTATATATATATATATACAGTCAATTTTTACCAAAATATTAGGAATTCTTTCCACAAATAAAACCTGGGCAGCAGAAGTCAAGATATCCCGAATGGGTTATTTTCATGAAAGACATAAAAACAGAGGATATTACCCAACTGAGCAGTTCTCCCCAAGACAAGTCAGCACTCACTGGATGTAATGTAATGGTGTCACTGCTTCTAAATTGCCTCAAACATATCTTTGTGGATACTGATATATTTGTGACAAGCTACAATTTATCTGGTGATTCAAGTAGATATGGTGTTGTGCTCATTGATGGCCATTTCTGCAGTTGCAGAAACACAGAATCCATACTGGACAAACAAGAGAGCAAAAATGACAGCAAGAAGAGAAGCTCAACTAAAGAAAACATTTGCTGAATTTATCCACAATTGACCCAGAATCCAATAGTGAATTGATATGAACTGCTGAAAGTTTTATTGGATTTCTGCAAAGTGTAATATTTAGCTCCAGCTCAGTGTTAGCAGCACACAAAGAATTTTTAGCTTGGATGTTGAACTGGATGTTTCTATCAAAATGCTGTTTGAGAGTCAGCTGTCTTCTCTACTTTCATTTGGTACCTTTCACCTTTTTAAATCAAAGAACCAAATATTTTCCAGTACAGTTGTTCATCTTTTGTGTTAATGATTCAATTACGAGTTAATCAGAAATTCCAACTGCCAGTCACCTAACATTATCCACCAGAAAACTCAAGGGGCTCTATTTTCGTACCAAAGTCTGCGCCGCCACGCCCCATTGGCGAAGCGGACCTGACTTTGCGCTCTGCCGGCGGCGGAATCGGAAATAGAGCCCAAGAGTCCAAGTCCAAAAGACTTCCGACAACTTGAAAAATGTACACCACATGATGGACACCACAAGCCAATCATGTCAAAGTTACAAGGCTTGAATCAAGTGTTTTGACTGCTCATCTTATTCCAAAACTAAGCCGGTGAGTTTACAAACTGTCCAATATAGCAGAGAACAGCCACAGTAACGCAATGAACAGAAGGAACAGATATTTACCCAGGATATTTCCTGCAGGCACCTCCTCCAGCTCCTCTAGCTCTCTGCCCATCAGCAGGTAGAGGCTTTCCATGGAACAACAGGACAGGTGAGGCACTTCAGGCACACAGTCTGAAGCACTGCAACCCTCTGGCAGCTGGCATAAGACATAAGACATAAGAGAAGGAAGGAGCATGAGGAGCGTCATGACTCAGAAACCTAGGATTTCCAATGGAAGGCTTTTGGGTTCACAATACATGGACAGCTGGGTCAAAATTCCATTTCCGATTCAGTTTGGATATAAAACGCAAAGTCAAATGAAAACAGTACATTTGAATGATTTGTCTAATGTCAATGGCTTTGATGATCTGTGTTACAAGGCCGATGTCAAACTGGGATGTTGATCCTAAGGGCAGAGACACACCACTGAAACCTCCCACACTTGGCCACCACTAGATCCCGTAAGCTGCTGGCTCCAATGCGGTTTAGTGCTGAGTCAACATTTTGATGGGCAATGATGAGAGCTCAGTACAGATGATAGTGATCTCCAGCACCATACTGTTTATCTTAGTTAAGTTTCACTTATTCATTCATCTCTCGCTGGACTACATATGATAACAAGACTGTATGTAGAGCGAGGACAACGAACTGACGAAGAGAGACAGAGACTGTTGTGTTTGATCTGCAAACAATTATTTTCATTATCAATGAATCTGCAGATTATTTTCTCAATTAAGCAATTAACTGTCAAATCTACGAAATGTCAAAAAGTGAAAAATGTCTTCTTTTTTTTTTTTTGCTTTATCTTTGAGACCAAAACCAAAAGATATATTATCCACTCTCATATATGACAAATAAAAGCATTTCACAAGTTGAAACCAGTGTGTTACCTGGCCTCAAAAATGAATTTACTTACATCCAACTTATCAATATTACAGTGTCAAAAGCTTGCAAATTTACAACAGATGTGTACATTACAGACAGAAAAGAAAGACAAACAGACAAAAGAGAAGTGTGGAGTCTCTACAGTAAAGGATGACTGACTGTGGGTTTACCATGCTCAGGCCCTGGGTGGGGTCATACTTTGGTCCAAGTACAAACACGCTCTGTCCTTTCTTGACCACTCCACTGTAGACCCGTGCAAATGCTATAAAGGTCTCCTTATTCTCCTCTTCCTCCTCTGGCTTTGAGTCTTTCAATGTCAGACTCTCCATCTTACCTGACAGAGAGAGACAACACACACAGAAAGTGTTCCAGTGACAGTCAATCACAGGAGACAATCTCACTTGCACCTCGTTGTCTTCTCTCCTATGTATTTGGCTGTCTGAAACATTGAACAAGTTCATCTGGATCCAAAGAATGACTAATGCCCCTACCTGCTTATTCTTTACACCAATCCAATTAATAGTGCTAACTTATTAACATGTATTAAAGTGGCAGAATTCAGTAAACAATGCGGCTGTGCTCCTCTTGGTTGGTCTCAACTGAGTTTTAATATCCCATTCACTAAATATTGCACTTTTACCTAATATTTTATCCCAGCCAAAATATTGGCACTAGCCTTTCGTCCAACTGTTGTGTGTTTAAAGAAATAAAGAGATGAAAAGTGGAGAGTTGAGCTTGCCTGTACCTGTACTGTGTCCTGTCAGTTGGCCTTCCTGTGACATACAGCTCTCTGCTGCTGTCTGTTCAGCTGTCATCCTGTCAGCATGTCTCTGTCTAGCCAGCTCCCTGCGCTGGGCAATCTCCTCCTGAGTCAACGGCCTGAACATGCACACACGTGCATACACGTGCGCGCGCACACACACACACACACACACACACACACACACACACACACACACACACACACACACAATTTAATTCAATTCAATTCAATTTTATTTATATAGCACCAAATCACAACAAAAGTTGTCTCAGGACACTTTCCATATAGAGCTGGTACAGATCGTACAGAGATACACACACACATGCACGCACACACAGGTCAGTATCCCATCAGACCTCCACATAACACCTGTTTCCGAATAGTTAGAGATGCAGTGTGACAAGGAGACAGTCAGCTGAAACCATGGAAAGAGTTGAAACACATTAAGGGAAGTCTGTGGTCGTAATGATCATCATTAGTGTGTCACTCCAGGTGTAAGAGAAGATGAAATACGCTGCAGCAAATTCAGTTTGAGCAATAGATGCAGACATGGGACTGCACTTTTTTTGGCTGTCAGCCTGAGTCAGCTAACTTTGTGCTAAATCCAGGCTTTCCAGTATCACAAAGCTGGAGTATGTTCAGTTCAGAGGATCGGATCAAAACAACCTTCCACCAACCCTCTGGAAAAACACTGTTTTATGTGTTTCGATTGGTAAAGGTTAACAAAATCAGTTTTTAACCATCTTTGAGATCACCAAATTGTGGCTAATGTAAGCCTGATAACTCAGACAGTCTCACTACATTCAACTCACTTTGTGATAATGGCTGCTCAAAACCCATGACTGTTCATCTTCTCTTTTTTTGCCCCACCAAGCATTACGAGCCTCTACCAATCAGAACGGCCACTCAACAAAGGTAAATTCCACTGTATAACCAAACTGATATGGCACTGTATATTAACAACTTTGACAAGCACTGCATCTTTGTGGACCTTCTGAAACATTCTGCATATCTCTCTGACCAGACACCCTTTCTAAAACATGACCTGTGTGTTTTAGTGTATACGTAATGTGGTCTGTGTGTGCATGGGCAGTGTGGTAGGAGTGTTAGTATATGTGTGCGTGTGTATACCCTCTTCAAAAAGACCACAGTGACTATAGCAACACAGCTGCTTACAATAGGCCTGAGTGACGGCAGCCGACACAGAGTTCAGCTCTATGATGACAAACCACTTAAAACAGCCCATAATTTGCCCCTGACAACAGCAGCAGCTGACTGACTGCACCTCTCTTTTGCATAAATTGGATATAAATGGGGCCACAGCCTGAATTCAGGATTCTACCAGGAAACCACAAAAGAGCAAACCCCACTGGATGATGGCCTGACCTTAAGAAGAAATAACTTCTAAGTGACTTAGAGCTTCAAAATGCTCACTCAGTAAAGCTCGCTTCTCTCACGTTACTTCCTTCAAACCCAGTAAGACAAACAAACCAAAAGCAGACAGATGCTTAAGTGAAGGTTATCAATTTATCTATTTGAACCTTGAACTGCGCAAGCATCTAAATAAACACACCACTGTGTGGTTCATACAAGGTTTTATGCTTCCCATCAGACCACAGCTAAGTCTCTGTTTTTTCCCTCAAGAGGTCAAATCAGTCGCTCATTGGTAATAAAGGGAACGCCAGGACTCGGTTTCTGGCTTCGCCTGCTGCGGTTATGAAGTCATGGCTTCCAAACACTGGAACCAGATGATCACAACCACAAACAGACCTTTTAACATTGTGAAAATGGAGGAAAAAGTGTGCTGGAAAATGAAACAATATATTGATATTAAAGTTGTCTGCAAAACACACTTCATCGCTTTTTACCGTAAAGCACTTTGATTGAGGATGTTTTCCACTCTGTATCAAGTGTATGAAAATGTAACTGAACAGGGAGTGAGATGCTTTTCATTACATTACATTTGCATGTGTGCCATATGTTGAGAAACAATATGTTGCAGGCTATAATGAAAAATACTCTTCTTCTAGAAGGCGTCCCCACTGAAAGCATGTTAACACTGGACCGTCCTGCAGGTCCACAAGTGCATCACACCAAATAAGAGGAAACTGCAAAGCCTTCCCTTGATAAAAAATATAATTCTACGCATAATATAATCTACTTTTGCACACAACAACATTTAAATATAAAGTTTTTTCCCTCAATTCAGCAATAAGCTGGTCAATTAGCATTACAGACAGCACGAAGGCAAAGGCATGCACACAGATCTCTCCAAAATCCCAAAAGCTTTCATAAAGCTGCCATTTCAAGCTTATAATGTTCAGAAAAATGTAACTTTTAAGGGAGAGTGTGTAATGGGTTTTACTAATAACGTTCACGTCACTGAGTGACAAAGGTCAATATTGATATTCTGGTAACTGCCCACAACCATTCAACCATTTAATCAACCATCTACTGGCATTTCTGAATGTTTTCATATTTTCATAAATTAGTAACAAAATGATCTTCTGTGCATCCTGAAAACTGCACGGCAATGATGTTTTATTGCCGCCTTCATCTGAACCAAGAGTTCCATCAGTTTTAATAGATTTATCCATTTCTTGGGCTGAACGGGTCACACAGTTAAAGCAGCTCTGGACTGCAGACAGTCGGGCGATGGTGGCACACAGTCTTTGTCTATGAGCCACTCCTCTGAAAGCAGCTGTAGACACGGCTGCCACAGAAATGTCAGTAGTGTGTATGTGTGCCTGCTGCAGATAGTGGGCAAAAAAGAATGGAAGCTTTTGCTGGCTCATTAGCCGAGATTTTGGACAGGCTTTTTGCTTCGTGGCTCACAGTCTGAGATGACCTTTCCTTCCTTATTATACTATACCTTTCTCTACTCTCTCTTTTTTCCGTATCTGTATCTCCTCTTCCCTATCCTCTAACCCGTCTCTGACAGCCAGTCTATATCTCCTCTCCTTGCCGCTCTGTTTCACTAGGAGTGTATCAGCAGACTCTGCAATTAGGGTTCAGTACTGTGACAGGAGGTGGAAGGAGCTGAGACAATGCCAGCCAGAGGGCTGAAGTAGCATCTTCCTACTCTGCATCAGATAGGCTGGAGATCAAGAAGCTGAACAGAGGGAAAGGCAGGGCGAGGGAGCGCAAGGTACCACCAGCACATGTGCTATATGTTCACCATGTATTTCTGGATTTCAGTGCATTCAGAATACAAGAATAAGATCTGCTTTTACACAGACTTCCAAAGTTCTGAATGAGTTCAGATGTTTCAGATGTTCAAGGTTTGTTTCATTTCATAAGAAATGCAAAAAATGACCCCAGATCTGGCAAATATAACAATACTGCAATGTCTAAACTCATAAATCTGCATTTTCAGGTTGGATAAGGCCTCCCAGTCCTTAAAGGAGAAGTCTGGTGATATTCTGCACATTTGCTATTTTCATCAAATCCCACACATTTTTATGGATGAGAGGACAGAAACACAATAGGTTTTACTGGCAGGCTATTGATGTTAACAAGCCTCCAAGTGCACCCCCACTGTTCACAAACATGTGTCACAAATCACTCTTTCTATTATTACAGTGAGGTTAATAAAAAGTCTTCAAAAGCTGTATCACTAAATCATTTCCATTTCACTTGTGTGCGCTGGGAGTCAGCCGGCTCAATTAGAGGAAGAGTCCAGAGCTCATGCTCCATGGGCAAAAAACCACAGGAAGGCTGAAGAAGCCTGAAAAAATGTTTTGGGTATATGACCCAGTGAGCAGCTTTCATTGCAATGAATGAGGCGCCATCTTGGAACAGTGGATCCCGCTCCCTTGATACTATATCTACAGATATTATCAACGTTTCAGGGGTGCTCACTTTGTATTTCACTTTTAAATTAAACTGTCTATATACAACCTGGCTGGTTTCTTCACTTTTCCACTTGTTGCAATGGAACCCCAAAACTGCAAAAGGCAACAACATGTTATCACACAAGTCAAATATATAACTGATTCCATTATTAAATAATTGTATTACTTAAAAAAACAAACTGGAGCAAATGGAAGTCATGTACTTTCAATATATGTAGTAAATAAAGCATTAGTGTTAATCAACATTTCTCATCACATTTCCAATATTCCTTATGCTGACATGGCAACGAGCTTGTGAACGTGTTTTAGGCAAGGTTTGGTCTGGGATGTGGTGAGTGTGTGACATCAGTCATGAAATCAAGCGTATGCAATATGGCAAGCTACCTGAGAATTAAACATTCTACACTTAAAACACACTGATGACCAGCTCTCTCAGCTAGCTACTTTACAGCTTCAGCACGGTTTAGCAAATGCACCACGAGGCAGAGTGAAGGCGGTGAGCTCTCTGGCCCATTATAAACTAATACATGTGCTCCACAAGTCAGGTCATTAAACCAACACTGGGAACAACACTATAATGGCTCTCAACATCAATCCCAGTCTCCTGTACACATGTGCATTCAATGAACACTGGCAATACTCCACTCTCTACAATAATATGTCATCCAGCCATGTCTCCAAGCTTCATAAAGGGCTTGAAAACAGAAACTGTGACACTGGGCTTAGATTAATGTGCCAGATACTGACAAAGGGAGCTATGTGATGTTTGAATGTATTCAGATCCTAAAGCAAGACATGCTGGTCAGGCCAAGTCCATCTATTTCTGACAGTGGAGGAGTCAGGGATTGTGGTCTACACACCTCCAAGGAGGACAGACAGATCAGGGAGGGCGAACAGCAACAGTATCTCACTCAGGCAGACAGACACAAAAAGCCTCCTACAGTAAAAGAGACAGTGGAGGAAAAGGTGCACTGAATTATACTAATACTGGACTGTCCACAGTATTGAGGACACAAGTTCTAAAGAGACATGTTTCATTTTCAGTCCTTTATGCTGTGAGCACCAGCAACTACATTTCACTCACCTCCATGGTACATGGCCAAGGGGAAGAGAGAATGTATGTTTTTCTGTCATTTGTGTGAAAGAACTCTTTCTGTGTGGACTACTGCTACAGCAGTTATTTCACCCTAAATGGCAAAAGGATTTGACCGTAAAGAATCAGTGATGGTGTTTGAGCATGCTCCTAAGACATTCTGTGTCACTCCAGGCTAACTGAGCGCCCATGCTTCCTTTGCATCCAATGCAAAGCAAATATATTAGGCATGTTCACAGCCGCGAGGCAGAGGGAAACATCAGGACTGCAGCACCATCTACTGACCGCACACACACAAAGAAGAATCAGAGGGACAACATCCACTTGCACACACACGCCATGCACTGGTGAAATTTTTCCTCCGCCTTTAACCCATCCTGGTCGTCCTTCCTCTGTGGCAGACCAGGAGCGGTGGGCTGCCATCCGACCGGCGCCCGGGGACCCAGTTCTTCTTTGTCACCATTGGTCAGATGGTGATCTTCTTGTATGTTTTTAGAGGGGGTTTCTTTTATGGAGGATACCCCAGGTGAACATGGGGAGAACATGCAAACTCCGCACAGAAAGGCCCCTTTCCTCGAGCAGGCACTGAAGGCATGGTGGAGGACACGCCCCCAGCGCCCAGAGCGGGAATCGAACCCGGGACCTTCTAGCTGTGAGGTGACAGTGTTACCACCGTGTCACCGTGCCACCCAGACACACTTATGCGTTCATACATGTTCAACACGCGTTCACACACACACACAATTACGTACCTCTGTCTGTTCTGAGGCAAGGCCTTGGTGTCAACAGCAAACATCTTGGACACAAAGATGATGGCTGGAGCAATCGCCCCACTCGAGCACTGGAGGAATGCTGGAAAACAATCAGGAGGAGGAAAAAGTTAAATGTGCAATCTGGAAGCACGACATAAGAGCCAGATAACGTCCGGTCCGGTCCTGTTAGCTGCTTCCAGTACGCACTGAGGCAATTAAATATGTTATCCAAACATGGTAATCATTTCACATGACACACAAAACACACACCCTCAAAGCGAACAGTAAGAAGAATAAGAAATAAACAGCATTGTGTAGAATATTAACAACCATCTGGGGGGCCCAAATCCAGTATTTCTTAAACATCTTCTAAATGATCATCATCCCACTGATCCAAGTTACAACAACCCATACAAGTGATATAGTCCTCAAAGTATATCACATGTTGCGGCAAACATTTTGAAACATTGAAAAAATATGAAGGAGATGAAGGACAGATGGGTCAGCTTCTTTTTTCTGCTTATTGAATATGTTTTTTGTCTTTTCTTTTTGCACATTGTTGTCTTTCAGGGGGAGCTGAACAGCCTACTTTTATACTTTGGACATATTAGACAAGTTGACAATACATTTTTTTTCTTTCCTGAAAAACCTCTCTATTGCACTTAAAACTGTGTCATGCATCTGAGAACTTTTCCATCCTGTACGTCTGTCACTAGTTAATTATTTGTATTTTTTAAGACTGATTTTTTATATAATAAATAGTTATAAGCTATAAATAGCCACCACTGTGTGCAATACACACACATACACAAAGTTAGCACTAACTGTCTCTTTAACTGGTTAAAGTAAGTGAGTAAATAATCAGAAATTATTGACTTATTATATATTTAATCATCAAATACCAGATATCAAATATGAATATCTAATATTATTATTAGTAGTAACATTCTTAATTATAACATGTCATTGTTAATCATTATTAAATAATTATTGTCTACAATAATTTATGCTTATTAAGTTAATAGTTTTGAACTTTTCCATATTTGGATGAAGAAGCTTGGGAAAAAATATGGGAAGAGTGAAGAGCAAAAGGGAGAGTTCTACCCTTTGACCCTCAATCTGGATAAAGAAGAAGTTAAAATACAAATCTGATTTTGAAATTGTTAAAATTACACGCGCACGCACATACGCGTGCGCACACACACACACACACAGAAGTGCAGAGAGAGAGGAAGCTATGTGAATGTATCAGTTTTTGACAGCCCTGTTGACCTTTTTTGGAATTTCATGCAGAGTTTGGGCGTGTGGTTATGATGTTATTGATGACCTGGATCTCTGATTCTTGTATCTGTTCATTTTTCCAGCCCTCAGTAGCATGCTAGTTTTGTCAGTTGGTTCAGTCAGCCAGCTATGCAGTCATGTAGTAACAGTTGGTGCAACCTGCTGCAGACATGACTGTAAAATGTTGTTATTTAAAAGGTATTCCAATAAGCTGAGTAATATTCTTCACAAATAGTCTACTTAAGCAATACATCACGACAGGCCGTGACACTAAGTAGGTTTCCGAAGAACGCCCCTTGGCTGTGGTATAATGAGCGTATATCACAGACTGGAGTGATGTATTGCTTTTATAAAACAGTTACCAATGATGGCAATATGAAAGAGAATACACAATAATTTTCATGTACTTTTAATTAAACAGAAATACATATTATCTAATAAAATGGCCCCGCTGTGAAAAAAAATAGTCCCACCTCTCCGTCCGTTAGCTCTGCACGTCGTCTATTCCTCGCCTTTTTTTCGGGAGAAAGTCACTGCTCAATCAACTCTACCATTGTTAACCCGTTAATCTGGACGTGAAAGTTAACCTTAAACATGTGAATTCAACTAATTTAGTCTATTTGTTAGCGTTGTCAAAACACCGCAGCAACTTTCTGCTACCTACTGTAACAGTTTGTTGTCATGGATACATTGTTGCTTCTCTGACAATCAGCCCCGTAACGTAAACATGCGAGGCCCCCCCGCAGTTCACTATGAGTGAGTGGTCCAGAAGAATCCACCCAAAACATCAATGAATGAGAGGTTTTTTTAATAGTTTTAGCTTTGAGTGATCACTGACTTTATTAAGCTGACAATATGTGACATCGCGGCAGGCACCTGGAGACGCAGCAGCAGCATCTGAATATCAAGACTTTAAAAGCACCTTAACAAATTTCGTTAGTAAATAATGTGAAGAATTGTAAAATATCATTTCCATGAGGCTGTTCAATCAGACAGTGACAGATCACCGTATAGAGCCCTCGGTGTCATAGTCGCTGTCAAGGTGCTGATCCTGATCAAAACCAGATACTTTTTGCTGCGTACTGTAACAGTTGGTTGTTGTCATGGAAACATTGTTGCTTCCCTGAAGCGGAGTGATATGCTGTGATAAGACTTTTTAGAATAGTAGCTGTAGTATACGCTCATTATATCACAGTTAACAGCCAATCAGATTGCCAGATTTCACCTTTCCGTTTTATAAAGACCTTTATATATAAAATGCTTGGAGGTCCCCTTTAATTCAATGCTACAGATCCAGTGTGTGCATGTGTCTGTGTGCATACCTCTTTTGAGTTCCTGTGTTCGTTTGGGTAACGAGTCAAACTGTCGCGCTCCGACACTCATCAGTTTCTCCACCCTCTCAGCCGTCATGTCTAACGGACTGGGAAGCTTCTCACACACCATTGCTACAGTCTGCGTTAAGAAAACTGACACTAAATGCAGAAACATCCCCGGAAAGTGCTCAACTGAGGCAGCCAAACAGATGAGGTTGTGTTCCACAGACCTTTAGATGATAACAGATAAAGACACAAGGATACAAAGGACAGCCTGGGACACAGGTAACCACTGGCTGCAGATGGCAGAAAGGAGGACTTTGGGGTCGGAGTGTCGAGAGTCTCTGGCCATCACCTTTAGCCCAAGTGATGTCACCACCTTCTCCACCTTCTCCTTGTCTCTAGTCGCAGAAATACAATACACATCTTTACATAAAGACAATGGGGCATAGAAAGCAACACTTTCTAACATGTACCTGTTCCATTTCAGCTATTTTGGTCATTAAGTTATTGCAACCATTACTGATGGCCAAATACAACACACAGTGTTCTTACATCTGAGTGAAGGCCCCTAAATGTGACACATCCTTTGGTCTGATGTCATTCTAGTCTGCTGCTACTAATGTTTGGAAATTGTTTAAAAAACAATAAAACTGGATAAATATATCTTAATCACTGCTTTTTAGGGCCTTCTTATGGCTTATTTTAATGGCATCTGTAAATGTTTAACTTCTGCGTGATTTGATTAATCACGCATTAGTCACGTTGCTTTATTTTTTGGTTTTTCTTCTGGTTTCGTTTGTCCCCTCCTCCTCCTTTCCCCTTACAAATGTCTTGTGGCACTTGCCAGGCGGTCATTGTGAATGAGAAAGCCGTGCCGTTTTTGAGCCGTGTATGAAGCGGCTCATTGAAAGCACATTGCTTCCCTGGTAAAATTTCCATACAATAATAAAAACGAAAATAAATAAAATCAGTAGAAAGTGTCTTCAGGGTAATATCTTTCACCCACCTCCTAGTTACAACCGCGTCATATAAACTCCAAATGTTATCCAGAACAAGCTGCACAAACAGTTGCTTCTTTCCTTTGGCCTGCAGCAAAGACAGAAACAATGCATATCAGATGAATGTGAGAGACAGGGAAAGGAACAGCAGTTTGACTTTCAGTTGATTACCTAACACCACAAATTTAGGCAGCGAAAAAGGTGTTCTAGAGCCCACATGTTGTCATTTCCACAATCATGTGTTCACAAAGTGGTGAACCTCACTCCATCCTTGCTTGTGCATGGCTGAGCCTTTCCAGGATCGTCTTTTATTGCTCCTGTCCCAACTTGTGTGAAATGTGTTGCTGTATCCGTTCAAAAAAACATATATTTACAGAAATCTATGTTGTTCATGGTGTGAAAGAATAAATATATTGCCTTTTTGCTGTTTTCAATTGAGTATCAAGAAGGATTAGCAAACTATCACATTCTGTTTTATTTATGTGTTACACAGCATCCCAACTTTTTTGGACAAGGGGCTGTGCCTTAGATTTCAAGCCCACTCCAATGCACTAATATGAACTTAAATTTTCTTTTTCATGTCAGACATTTTGCTAATATTGTTGTCCATGACAAAATATTTCCTAGTAGGGCTGGTATAGAGCAATATATCTGTTTGTAAGAGAAGCTACACAATAGGGTTGGGCAATACACGCTGCTCAAAAAAATTAAGGGATCACTTAATCATCACAGTATAACACCACCAAGTCAGTTACACTTCAGGGATATCAATCTATACATTTAGGAAGCACAAGTGATTGTGATTCAGTTACACCTGCTTTGAAAATGAAAGAGACAACAGGTGCAATGGAGAGGCAAAAGCAATACAACCCCCAAGGGAATGGGTTTGCATGTGGTGGCCACAGACAATTGTTCTCTCCTTTATCCTTCCTGACTGATTCTTCTCTATTTTTTTAGTTCTGTTATTGTCCTTGTCACTACTGGTAGCATGAGGCGGTGCCTGCAGCCCAGTCAGGTTGCACAGGTAGTCCAGGTCCTCCAGAATGGCACATCCATACATCCGGTTGCAAGGTTTGCTGTGTCTCTCAGCACATTTTCAAGAGCATGGGGAGATACCAGGAGGCTGGCTGTTACACAAGGAGAGCTGGCGAGGGCTGTAGAAGGGCATCCACCCAGCAGCAGTACTGGTGTCTGCTCCTTTGTGCAAGCGGGAATAGGAGGAGCACTGTCAGAGCCCTACAAAATGTCCTCCAGCTGGCTACTGGTGTACATGTTTCTGACCAAACTGTCAGACTCCATGAGGGTGGCATGAGGGTCTGATGTCCTCTGGTGGGACCTGTGCTTACAGCCCAGCACCACGCAGCTCAATTGGCATTCGCCAGAGAACACCAGAATTGGCAGTTCCACCACTGGTGCCTCGTTCTCTTGACAGATGAGAGCAGGTTCACACTGAGTACATGTGACAGGCGTTCAACAGTCTGGAGACGCTGTGGTGAACGTTATGCTGCCTGTAACATCATCCAGCATGACCAGTTTGGCGGTTGGTCAGTGATGGTCTGGGGAGGCATGTCCTTGGAGGGTCGCACAGACCTAAATGTCATAGTCAGTGACTGGCCTTCCCATTCAACTGACCTAAATCCAATTGAGCACTTATGGGACATTATGTGTCGGTGCATCCAACGCCAGCTAGTACTGCCACAGACTGTCCAGGAGCTCACCGGGTCTGGGAGGAGATACCCAGGGCACCATCCATCGACTCATCAGGAGCATGCCCAGACGTGGTCAGGAGTGCATACAGGCACGCGGGGGCCATACACACTACTGAGTCACATTATGACTTGCCGTGATGAAATTCATACAAGTTAGATCAGCCTGTGATTTAAATTCTTTACTTTGATTTTCAGTGTGATTTTGAATCTTGCCCCCACTGGGTTGATGATATTGGTTTCCATCAACTGTTGTTACATCATTTTGTTCTCAACAAATTATAAAATGTAAATCAGTAAATATTTTCAACTTGAATATTTCATTCATCATGATTCGATGTGTGATTGAAGCGTTCCCTTAATTGAGCAGTGTATATAAACATATTACTGATATGTACCCATTTTGCATCAATATGATAAAAGTCCCTGGTTTTTCAGGAATTCAACTGGCAAGATGAGCCTAAATTTCCAAGTGGGTATTTAATCTATACATGGTTTCTTAGTTTAACATCAGAAATGACAATGTGAGATAATATTCTATCCATATGGCCCACCTCTACTGGACAACATGTTTACTCTTCTGGATGTTGCTTTGTAAACCGGCTGAATAATTAACATGCATCAACATGAACATCATGCACAACTCAGACAGCGAGTTTCATTGTGGCAAACCTTCGAACATTCAACGGGCTGTGCCTCTCTTATGTTGTGCCAGAACCTAGATGCCCTCCATCCCTTTAGCTTTTATTCAACAAGGTTTTGCATTTGAGCTTCATACACAAACACTAAAATGTGACTTGTTTTTTTTCATAGAGTTGTATTCATGGCAGGGTTGGACATAGGATGGAGCACACATTTGTATCACCGACTCACACCAACACTCCTAAGTGAATCCCCAACAAATGTAATTTTCCTGGGGCTTCCATTCCTTAATGCAGGATGACACACTCTGCTTAGTCAATATAAGGAAAACTCCAGGAGACAATTCTGCTTGCAAGCAAACAAAAAATGTACCAAAAGAAAAACTTTTGAATATGTGAAAATACGCTCAATTTGCATGGTCATGCTGCACTATTCAGCTGCTCTGATATTCTCTTTTTAACAGAGATGTCAGTATATAATAAAGAAACAAATAATGTTTTCTTTCATTTATTCCAACTGCTTCTACTGCTGTTTTTAATTACTGTTAAATTGCTATCTTCAAAACTCACACATTCTGCACAAGGGTTTCTCATGAAATGCCAACAGGGGAAAGGAGGATTTATGTCTTTGGTATCACTGGAAGGTTTTTGATGTGAAATGTCTGTGCAGGAAAGAGCTGAGTCTGGCTGAGTCAACTGTAGCAACGATTGAAAAAAAAGGCAAAGTCGAGGTGATTGGAATTAATGAGTGAGCGAAGAGAGAAGTTCTTTTAAAAAGAGACTCAACTCAGAGCAGCAGAGAGGTGAGTATGACATGAATCTATTGTTGTGCCCAAGTTAACACTGTGGAATATATCAGAAATTTATCAGGACAAAGGGTGAACATGAATGCATCAACAGCAAACAGCACTGGCAGCAAATTAAAAGAAGAGCAGATCAGAAGTTTACAAACAGAAAAAACTAGGAATGAAGGCTTGTCTGTAATATAAGCCTGTTCTAAATGAAGGTGTGGTTCTCTCTGCAGGCAAGTAAGTAAAAGCCCCAATCAGTAATTCTTCAATCCTTCACTATCAGCAATACAAGCAGCCAAAATGATGGAAGCACCTATATTCTCCTGACTACAGAATGGTCGCACAAGAATCAAATACCAAAAGTATGTGAACTAATGAGGGAAATAGAGGACATTTCTGTCTCTGCACTCCCCATGCAAACACAGAAATACACAAACAGTTCAAAGGGTCAACCTGCACAACCCATTTCCATCCTGTGAGTGTGCTTCTCTATAAAAGCCTCTCCGTTTCATTTCTGACCCCAGATGCCAGTGAATGGGCGAGTGAGCTTGAATAAGAGGTCAACCTCTCCATCTCTCTGCTCAGCAGGCATTGTTGCCTCCTCTGCTCTCCCCTGGCCAGACAGAAATGCACTGAATCACTCATCTTTCAATATCTGGGTGATGAGCAACAGCAGAATATCTGTATTTAACCTGATGAACACACAGAGGAAGCATCACTGCTCTGGTCAGTGACTGTTTAAAATCAAATGGCTTGAGAACAATCACAAGTGACACCAGGCATGACTAACTACCTGTCCCTGGTTATTACAAGTCATGGGTTATCCAATAATGAACTGGAGGAAATGATGAGAAATTATGAAATCAACAGAGTGGGCGTTAAAGGGGGATCTAACAGGGCAAGAATCATGTTTCAGATTTGGTTTGCTGTTTTGTTATTGTTGTACATTAGATCAGTTTTGTTCTAGATTCAATCTGAAATGTCAAGTTCAGCGAGGAAAGGAGTTATGAAAAGGAGTTGAGCTCGAAATGGATTGACAGGTACATTACTTTAAACCACTACAGTGTCTATTCTAGTTATGGGTTGCAATGCATGTAGTGTTATTGCCACCCAACACAAAACTTCCATGAAGTCGGGGGACGAACAAGAGACATAACAGATAAAAAGAACAGTCAAAATCAAAGCAGGAGAAGCTGACATATCCTGATGCTACAGTTACTGTAAAGCAGAAACTGTCATCTACTATTGTTAGCCCCCCCTCTGCCTGGTAAACGCTCATCCCTTTTCCAACTGCACACCTCCACACAAGGTAGGCTTTCTGTTACAAATATGTAGTCTACAAGCCCAAGCAGAGATAACCCTGATGATAATACTTGGCAAAGCACATCCAGAGCTACAGAAGATATTATCTAAGTGTTTTGTAGAGGCTGAGTTGTTCTCCCTAGGACTAGTAAATTGATGAAGTGAGATGATTTTGATCTGTGAAATCAGTAGAGTTCCCTCTTAAGTGGATATCCTGGTATATGCTACTGTGTTTTATACAGTGGACTTCAATTCTTACTCTGTGTGGGCAGTATGTGAGAAACCTTGTCTAAAGCAAGCATATTTCTTTGTCTTAGAGGAAGAAATCACTAAAATATAACATTAGGTTAGGTTGAGTTCAAGTCTCAAATTTCCCACATGAGGATGAGTTCAGTCAGGTCAGTTTGAAGCGAGTACAGTCCGGGCTCAGCTCTTCTCCGGTGCACTCGACTGAGTGGGCAGCAGCATGTTAGTGTGCAGGCAGAGTCCATTAGCATCTAACAGAACTATACTCTACATTCATTTCAGATTAAATGAGAGACAAGAGGAGATACAGACTGAACATTACAGGCAGAACTCTTGCACTGAGTGGAGGGTGAGAGCACAAACACACATTTATACACGTGTGTGAATATCCATCAGAATTTCCATTTGCGAGTGTATCATGATAGTACAGGGCTTGACCTTTCCATTAGTCAGCAGGTGTCTTACACCATTAATATTAATGAAGTTCTGGCCTGATCACAGCGGGACTATTAATAAGGATTTTTTTCATATACATCACCATCATATACAACAATATGGCAAATGCACACAAAATTATGGGAAACAACTGTCATTGGTCATCAGTACACATCTCCTCTACGCATGTTTTTCATCCATAGATACGACCCAGTGAAGTAACCTATCGTGAGAGATATCCTACAAAAGCGGCTAATTTGGCATTCCGCCACCTACAAAGACACATCAAACCAAACCTGAGCAGAATAAAAGACTTTTCTCTGAAAAGTGGCTCCAAGGTGCACTGTGGCTTGAAGCTAACAAGGAGTGCACTGAAATATGGTGTAAGACGTTTCTTTCGTGTTCTCATCCAGCAGACAAAACAGCTGTGTTTCATACAGGCTCAAACAATTTCAACCATCCACTGTTGATAAACACCAAAAGAGTAAGGAGCACATGAATGCTAACAAACAAGCTAACAGAAAGTAAAGTGAAAAGAGGAGCCAAAACACAAATGAGCTGCTGACTACAGTATATGTCAGTCTGAGAAAAATAACATAAAATAACAAATCAGCTGTTATTTACATGACAAATCTGGCTCTGTGAGGTGTCGTTCCACTTGCAATGGCTCAACAGCCCTGTCAGTGTCTCACTTCACTAGTATTTGGTATACCGCAGATTTCTCTCTTCAGTTCTTTCTTTGGCAGTTAAAAATGTGTCAAGAATACAGCATAGGAGAAAGATGAAAACATATTTTAAGAAAGACATTCAATTGTGCACAGTTACATTACCTGAGCTCCTCTCATGATTTTCTTTGCTTTTGCATTGAGGTAGAAATCTCCCCACAGGGTTTTGAGTAGCACCTCGGTCTTTATACCCATTCTCTGGCTATAGATGTGGGCAAACTGCTGGATGCTGCAAAACACAAAATCACACTCTTAGTCTTCCACTCACTGACCACTGAAAAGCATTGGTCTTTATTGCAAACCATGATTGGCCGTATTTTTAAAATTGGGCCCACTGAGTCTTGAGTTCAGAGGCGAAGAAGCCTCAGCTGTATCGCTGAGGCTTCATTTGTTTATTTATAGCAGAGAGTGATCACAAGGCCACGGCTACCCTCAGAACTAGGTCTTCATGTCCTCATTATTGACTGTCATACACCAAACTGCTAGTACATTATGGACACTTGACATCACTGTTTGAAAGTAGAACAAATGTTGTGAAGTCACATTACAAGTAATGACAGCTTAGGAAGAAGTCTTTCCTTTGAAAGTCCTGAACTGAACAGAAGAATGAGGTCGTTAGAGGTAACTAACAGGCTGGAGTTTGTTCTGGTCTCTCAATGATGAGGGTCATATGGTGTCACATGTATTAAATCTAACTTAATAGCACCATCTTGTGGACATTTGCAAATACATTCAGGTCAATCTACCATTGGTGAATGAGAGCACAGTGAAAATAGTTTTGGGTATTGATGAAGTTAGTGTTTCTGGGCCATATAAATCCATTATGAGGCCCTGCAGCAAAAATAAAGTGGGGCCCACACAGACACCGCCAACAAGGACTCCTGTTCTGGAACACTAGCCCAGTCCAGGTTTGCTGTGTCAGTTGGTTTCAGTTGCTTTCTTTAAAGTCTTATCTCTATTTCATACCTCTTCATCTGAGGACCTTTCCTTCCACTCAGACCCTCCACACTGTACCACTAATGTCATCAGTGTGACTTAAGAGGGGAGCAGCCTCACCTGAAACCCCATCCATCTATGGCGCTGGCAAAGACCACATTTCCTTGGTCAGGAGAAAAGTAGAGGTGGGAGTCATCAGCCTCCTCCAGCCCAGCACTCCAGTCGTACACCTGCTTTCCACTTGACGTCTTGCTGTCTTTCTCCTCCTCCTTCTCTTTCTCTGCTCGCTCTTCCAGCACTTTGGATGTGAACAAAGTCCCTGTTACTGCGTTCACCTGCAAGAAGAACACACACACACCAACGCTGAGTTACAGTGGTCTACAAAACTTTACTGACATTTTTCATGTTTCATATGAACTAATAAAACATTTACAGCCACTTCAGGTGAGTCAAGGCAGCTGAAATTTTCTTTGTAGAATAAGATTACTGCTGTAAGTACAACAGAGGATTTGTGGTAAAATATACTGATATCTGTGTAAGATGAGAGCTGGGCCCCTCACCTGTTCCAGGATCTTTTGCAGGTGTGTGTAAGCTTCCTGAGAGGTGAGCTTCAACTCCATAATGAGTCGGTCTATCTTATTAATGACCAAAACAGGCCTGATGTTCTCCAGCCACGCCTGACGCAGCACAGCTTGGGTCTGTATGCAACACACACATTAAAAAACAGAAAAAAGAAATCACATTTCACATCACTACAAAGCAACTACACAGCATTTCTATCACCAGGAGCATACATATGGTACAGTAGTAAAAACTGAGGTTTTACATTGCTGATCACAAACGTATGTAATCCCTACATTTAATGCACCATCTGTGTTAAAAAGTAAGAAATCAAAGCATAACTAAAATAACTCTACACCAGGAAGCAAAATGAGAGGACCTGTAAGACAAAGCATTACTTCCTATAGCTGAAACGTCAGTTAAAGGCTAAACAAACAAATCTATGAGGAGGTTTTCGCTTGTTCTGCTGATGGGAAAAGTTTGAACTAATATTGGTTTTAAAAGTACTTGTACTGTTCTTTACTTGAGTATTTCCATTTCATGCTACTTCTACTGCACTACATATTACTTTTGCTAGCTTTAGATGCTATATACTTTGCAGAATACAAAATATAAATCAATTAATAAATCATGATATATTATCATAGGTTAGGCTACCAGGCTGTACGCAAAGAATTATAAATTAGCTCCACATTTACCAACGGCAACATTAAAATTATGTAATAATCCAACGATATGAGAAATAAGATTCTAAAATGGGCCACTCTGCATAATCAGTACATTTACTTTTGGTACTCAAAGTATATTTTGATACTATAATACTTTCATACTTTTATTCAAGTAAAATCAGTTTTCAATACAGGATGCAGGAGTGCTATAATCCCTACACTATTCATCTAAAAACCATGTTAACACTCTCACATTAAATCTGTCAGTCAGCACCTTAACCTCATAGTCACTGTTTTATTTCTAATATCAAATCCAAACCAATGTATTGGAGTACAGAGACAAAAAGAAGTCCAAATATTTAGACTGACTGCAAACTCAGTATGTTCACAGGGAAGAACGTAGATCTGCAGTAAATAAGATGTCTTCTTTATAAAGAAACAGCTGACAGAATGAATGAAACATTGAGTCAATGGTGATGTTTACCTGTGGACACACTCCCTCCACAGCATCAACAACTACTATGGCACCGTCACACAGCCTGACAGCAGTGGAAACTTCAGAGGAGAAGTCGACATGACCAGGAGAATCGATCAGATTTAGTAAGTACTCCTGATCTCCTGAGGAGACACAAGGCACACAAACACTGTTTAGAGGCTCCTCCTCAAAAACCCTTTCCACAGACTGCAGAGAATTTGAGCATGATAAAGGACAGAGTCGTCGACAAAGGATCACACTGAGTGGTACTATACAGAAATGATAAAGGGTCTCACTCACAAGACTACTCAGAGATACAAAAGATTCTCCAGACAGCCATCTTTTTTTTGTGTGATAAAGGAAACTAAAACAGTCCACTAACACATCTTTCCAGATGGTCCCTGAACACAACAAGCACGTAGGGGTTAGGGTGTTGTGACAGTCACCATGACGAATATCATGGCGAGGTAGTTGCAGAGTGTCACACTTTATAAGAGAAATGGACCAGTGATTAGTTTCTTTGTTGATGTCAAAGGCAAGCCAGTGTGTCTAAGTTAGTTTGTGGGGACACATTCACAGTGATGAATAAGGGTGATCTCCAGTGTCATTTAAGCTCTGAAACCTGCTAAAGAGGATGAGCGACAAGGACAAATGTGTTTGGAAAAAGTTAAAGCTCTTCGGCAGAGTCTGTGCTATGCTCACACTGAGAGAAACGCAGCATTCAAAACGCAGAGTGCCTGGGTTTTTTTACTGTAGTTACTGACATCACTACTGCTCTATGCTCCAAAGACAAGAGGACACACAAGGCTCTGGTTTTCTCTCTTCAATCAAATGGAAATGTAAAATTAAAAAAGGACTTTTAAAGATCGCACACGAAATCAAAAGAAGGCCAAGTGGGATAAAAAAAAAAAAAGAAGAGGAAATACCAGCAGACCACCACAGAATTAGTCCTAGAATGTACTGAAGTGACAGCTTGGAACAGTAAGAAATATTCAAGTGTGGATTTTCCTTCAGGGCTAAACAAAGCGGCCTCACCGTGTCTATAATGCAGAGAGATGGCACTGGACTTCATGGTGATTCCTCTGATCTGTTCGTCCTCCCTGCTGTCCAGATACCTCAGCTGGTAGATAATAACACATCACAAAATGACAAAACAACTGAAACTACAGCATGTTCAGGTCAGAGAGCATGACTGACAGAATCCAAAACAAAGTCACGTACCTTCCCAGCCAGTCGGCTTGATATGATACCATTACTGGCCACTAAGCAGTCAGCCAGAGTAGTTTTGCCTGCAAAGATGCAGAAGGTTCCAAATGATTTCACTACCTAATCCACCTTTGATCACCATTAAATGTGAAGACTTGCTGCTTTTCTCTCTTTAGATCATCTTACGCTGAATACCTTGGAGTTTTGGACTACTGGTTGAACTAATTTTAATGACTTTATGTTGAAATAAGAATGCAGTGATAATTATATCCATGACCCAACATTACATCAAATCAATTTTCTCTGAATTTCAAATGTATCTAAATAACAGCACATAAATATGTTGGGGTTTTGTTTGTTTTTTGGTTTTGCCATACAGTGTTTGTCAAGCAATAGCTACTCACACGCACTGACAGTATCAAGCTGGCACAGTTAGATAACACTCGGTGGTTGCTGACAGCTGAAGTTATCAACGACGACGCCATAATGTGTCCAGCAAAGAACTGTGAACTCACCATGATCAACATGTGCGAGAATGCACAGGTTTCTGATGTTGGCAGGGTTTCTCTGCAGTGCAATGATCTTCTCCAGGCTGGTGAGTCCCATGACAGGCACCTTAAACAAATGACAACACTGAACACACCGCTGGTGGTTAGCGTGCTTTAGACTGCTAACTGATAGCACAGCAAGGTGAAGTGATACGGTGACAGCACTGAGACACAGTCCACATGACAGGACATTCATTCATATCACAGCGCTGTCTCTGCTTGCTCACTGGCTAACGTTGGAGCTAACATCGGCAGAGCAGCCGGACAATCCAGTCTGAACAGAGAATGATTTGAAAACGTCAAGTTTGGTTATTTAAGTACAATAAACACAAACTATTAACGAAGACTGGACACAAGGTGCTGACAGTAATGTCTCTGTGAATTCTAACAGGTGATATCTGCTAACACTGACTAGCTTGATCCAAACTCCTCACAGAAAGAATAATAAGACCTCACCTGGTTTCTGAAGTCTCCACACAACACCACAATCACGAGATACGCCGCTGTGTCCACTTAAATACAACAGAATCGTGAGATTAAACGCATATTTTGAAGACATGTGGACAGTGTCCACTCACGTTGTTTTCCCGGAAGTTCGTATGGCACATTGACCATGCCGTTTGCTAACATTGGTGCTGCGTTCAATGACGTGTTACAAACGACGTTATCCTGCCACTTCATTTTTCAGGTCGTCCTTGCAGGGTACAATTACATAGATACATTCATGATTCATTCATTGAATACTGTTTAAAACAGATTTGAGGTTGTAAATCTTGCAACATTACGACAATAACTTGTTTCAGTATCAAAACCAGTTCGAGAATTTCTACAGTTAACAACGTCAGCTAACAATTCGCTGACAGACATTTTTTTATATGCGGCCGTGAATGCAGCACATCGCTCAGTGACGTGACGTCAGTGAAATATAGTTTAACTGTATCACACATAAAAGGTGTAGGCCTGTTACATAAGGTAAGGTTTCTACAAAAGAAATCGAAACACATAAACGATGTTCTTATTTTAATATTTGCTTTTTCCGTTGAATTGCATGATGGGTTTTTTTGTTTGTTTGCTTGTTTGTTTGTTTTGTTTTGTTTTTTGCTTGCTTAATTTCAGGAAAAAAAAAAAAACATTTTCAAGGCGATCATGCCATGCTACATCCTGGAGACATATAACCATTGACAAAGAGTTGCAGGTACATTTCATTTCATTTTCTGGCCTCGGGATCCCCCAGGAGGAGCTGGACTACTACTACTACAAAAGTGCAGCTTACTTTTTTCCTGGAAAAGAGGTGATATCTAATAATCATTAGATAAAAGTTTCCCCTCCTAAAACACAGCTAGAGTGGTTTACAATCATCCACCCAGGAGAACTCAACAGGAATGGACATCTTATTTAAAAGTATAGTCCTTAAATGATCATATAGTAATGAGCTGAAAAAAAAAAAAAAAAAAAAAAAAACATTAAATGTCCTTGTTGTCTCACCTAAATCAAGTCCTTTCTCTTTTGGGACACCATTTAACCATAAAAAATTTCGACGAAGTTTTTGGTAGACTGTTCATCAACTTACCTGTTTGCTGATTATGGGCACCATAACAAACATAACAGTGCTGCTTTAAATTGTAAGAGTTTAGCTGCAGTATGAATAATTATTTTCATTTTCAAAAATAAGGCTTGTCTTGAAGTATTATATGAAAGTGTTATTTACTTAGTTTGACTGATGTAGCCAGTTTCTGGAAACAAGTTCAGATGAATTGACATTCATCCAGTATATAGTGATAATGATTAGCACTATGGCAATATTATCCCATGAACTAATCAGTCGCTGGGCACAAATGAATGTCCTGCTTGTCTGCACACTGTATACAGAATGCCTCTGCTGGATTATCACATGGCCCAAACACAAGATCAAGATCAAGTGATAAGGGACCCACATGAAGAAAATTGAGGTTATAATAATTAAAATGACCACAAACCAGTTGTCACTGTGAACGTGCTGTTCCACTTGTCCACTTTGCTTTCAACTTTGTTTTAACTTACAATGTCAGCCAGAACTACCTATGCCCCAGTTTACCACTGATGTTTTTTGGAACATAACAAAACCACAGATGAGTTTTAAAACAGCAAGACAGTTTGGGATTTGGAGCTGGTCTTGGTCACTAATAATCAGGGAGACAGATTTTAGGAAACCCTTATTTATTTTACTTTTTTTTTTTTTTTTTTTTCAGAGCTGGATCAAGGTTTTGATTCCCAAAATAAACACGGATAAAAAGTGGAACCCCATTTATGAAGTGATCAAACTGTTTTTATTTCTTTGAGTTGTTATCTAAAGCATGTTAATGATTTGTTGCACTGTCTCACGTTGCCTCAGTCAAGCTGCAAGTCCACGAGCAGTGTAATGTCACCACATCAGATATACTGCGTAGTCATCAGTAGCCTGGGAGAAACACTGAACTATGCATGTTGCCAAGTGGCATTTCACAATGGAGCTACAAAACATTGGAAATATGCAAATAAAACCAGGTGAGTGGTAGCATATAGCAGCATACCACCCAATCCAAAACATGTGCTTTATAATCTAAGATCTAGTTTAAAGACACCTTAACCATGAATAAGTACGAAAATAAAAGTCTCACACAATCTACATAAATTCAACATACAATATTGCACTTATAACACAGTATATACAAGACATTTTACAATGCAGCACATCTGTATGAAACCCAAAGGTAACATGAATTGATCTGTCAGTCAAAATCAGTGTTGTGCTGGTGCCTCTCACACCAGAGTCAGCGGACTGTTCTTCAATTCACTGTAATATGAAAATTATTTTACAAAACCCTCTGTACTGTCACGGTTGAGAATGGTGTTGATAGGAATGTGGTTCTGAATTCATGTTTCCCACTGAAGCCACTCACAGCAGCAGCTCTTTTCTTCTCATCAGTGACATGTGACTACAATCACAGACCAGTACCTTCACAGGAGTGAACGGTCTTTAAGGATTTTCATCCTAAATTCTGTTTTATATATATACATGACCTGACATTACTTTTATAAATTAAACCAAAGATTGCTTGATTCTGTGTAATATTTGAGTGACATGTGCTGAGCTTTGTCTTAGCTCCCTATTCCAAACTACCTAGTTGATGGATGCTCTCTAACCCAATCACAACCCTAAAGTGCTCATGATCCCAAACCTTCATCAAGTATTTTAGTTGCTGATCCTTTTAATCATACATCATCCATTGCATATAACCTCTATCTTTCCCTAACCATAGCTACCCATAATCACCACACAGATAGAGCAAAAATAGATCATTTCAAAAATTTTGGCACTGAACGTCATCTGAGCTATTGCTGAATCGTCCAACATCAATACTCCATCTGGCGACAGGGTTAGTTTTACAGACATGGGGTTTCTAGGGTCAACACAACCTTTTGAATGAAGTCACCAGTACTGGGTTTTGTAGTGATGTTTTGTGTTAATATCATAAATAGAAGAACAAGAATTCAGTGTGTCTACCAAACTTTTAAATTAGGATGGAAAAGCCTTCTAAATATCATCATGGGACACTAAAACACATGCAACAACAGAATCCACACTGAAGAAATTCTCTCAGGGTTAGCAGCTTTTTAAAGCAAACTGATATAATGTACTTTTTCATGGTCGGTAAAGTCAGGGATAGATAAAAGGATAGATTCGGTTTATTACAATTTGGGTCTTTTTTGCTGTTTTGGCCATTATTTCTAAGTGGTAAATGGACTTACAATACAACACAGATTCATGATGGCTAGGCCACCAGCTCATTTTTACTATTAACCACCACACTCAGACACCTATGGCACAGCATTGGGGACAATTTGGGGTTCAGTATCTTGCCCAAGGAAACTTTGACATGTAGACTGCTGAGGCCAGGGATCGAACCACCAACCTCCTGATAATGTCATTCTGAGTTCACTCACTTTCAGTTTTACCTCCAGAGTAAGTGATTTGGACAGTATGGCTAAGCTGACTGTCTGACTTCTCATTTAGCAATGCTACTGTGTTGCCAGACCTCAGAAATTACAACAGATAGTAGAAATAATGGTCAAAACTATGAAAACGGGCCCAAGTTTTAATAATACAGAATTTCCCTTTAATATTTTTGAATGAATCATTTATAAAAACACCTCTAAACATTTACACAAATAAATAAAGAAAAGTTAAAAGGAAGAAAAGTATGACTGCAAGTTCTCTCAGCTGTTTTTATGTAGCTGCTGATATGGTGAACTTCACACAAGTGGCTGATATCTCATATCTATTCAAGGTCAGTACTGGCAAACCAATACCTCAGTCTACGTCTTGTGTACAGGAGAGCAGTGGTATGCATTCTTCAATGAACAACATCATTATATTCATTTTCGCCCAGGCTGCCTCGTTTGAATGTCACTGAAAACTAAATTTCAGTTTTTGCAGTAAATTCCAAAAACTGTACTGATCCACATAGTGAACACTTATTATTAGGAGGTTGGATCCAAATCAGAAAATGAAGCCCACTTATCCTTCCTTCCTTTTGAGGCTCCATTGAGTTTCCTTTTAGGAAGGTGCAGAATTTGACTCAAGCTTTTTCCCGTTTACATAATGCAGTTCTTGAAGCATCCACTCTCAGATGATGTCCCTGCGGTCTTCGTTCAGTCACATGTAGCCCATCAGTTACAAAAAAATGCAGGGTGGTTATAACAGCTCACTGCCACTAAGTGGAGACAGTGTCCCGTGAACACGACCCACAGCATCTCTGTTTGTACATATCCATGTTGCACAGCTTCAGCCTCTTCACCACGCTGCAGTACTGGGTGGTGTCCTTGCATTCACCTGCATGAGAACAAAACACTCCATATAATCACCAGACTACTAATTAAAGGCAGTGGCAGATTTAGTTGGTCTTTCCTTAACTGAGACTTCCATTGATATTAGGAAGGAAATTGATTGTCTTGAATGTAATAATTTTCCCTCTGCTTCCCTGACATGAACTGCTCATTGGCCCATCCAGTGGTGGAGGATAATTAAGATCATCTACTCAACATAATCTTTATCTTTCTTTAACTTTATACTTGTTCTCCAGTACATTTTGTAGGCAAATAAAGTCATTTTTGCTCTGCTACATTTACATGATAACTATAGTTACTAGTAACTTAGCAGATAAAGACTTTAAATACAAAGGATAATAATCGCTTAATATGATAAAACCCAGCAGTATGTAAAGTAGTTCTGCAGCTGCTCTGTCTGAAACTGCTAATACTTTAATATACTGCTTACATGTTAATGCATCAGTATAAATAACCCAATAGCAACATATATGCAATAAGGTATTTACATTCCTATGAATTCCAAGTTAAACAGATCGTTTCTTAGTCAGTGCATAGCATTTGAGCTGAACATACAAAAATGTAAAGTGGGTCTTATTGTGAAGTTGCAAATTTCAGGCAAACATGCAGTTACATAAAAATGGAAAACAAAGCTTCCACTAATAAACTGGTATGTTCCTGGGTTTAAATGGACAGTCAGTAAGATTTTAAAAATTTCTTTGAAATTGATTGACAAATCCACCATTGCTTAGAAACTGTACATTATTTAACTACTATATAATTTCTTTAGCAAAAAAGAGTTTCTATGTCACAAAATCTGAGAACCGACAAGAGAAGGTGCATTGAAGCTGCTGACTGCTGTAACAAAGGTTAGTTGTTATAAGGTTATAGACACACCCACAAAGACTTACCCCCACAGGTGGTGGTGCTGCAGTGCTGCCAGGTGGAGGGCCGCTGGAGCCAGGCACAGTGCTGGTCAGCCAGAGTCCTGCCACTCCTGCGGTGAACACAGTCCACCCTACGGGACTGAAAGCCACTACCACAGACTACTGTGCATGCCCGCCACGCACCAGGCCGCCACTGGACATCACACAGGTCCGAGGAACAGTTGCGTACTGATGCTGGCCTGAAAGAGATTCGTTTTTCGTACTACACATTCATTGCTGTGAAATGTTGTTACCATTCTTTCTACACATCTCCTGGCTTTCCCAAAGCAGGTTTATTGTGTTATCTAGAGAACCAGGCAGGGTGCAGTCTGGAACCCCCATAAGTTTGCAACATGCAACAAGTTGAAAAGACCAGATTTGTGTTTCACTTGTGTTTTTTGTCCATATAGTTTAGTTGAACAGGCCTGTGTCACAAAGCAAGATTAGTGGGTTAACTTTGGGCTTCACGCAGCTCTCTCACCTTTAACTGGGGTAAATCACCATGATGTATGCTAACCTTCCAGTTGTGTTCCCTATCATAATATTGGCGGGGTGGCCCAGCCCGGCTCACCTATCAGACCCCCGCCACCTGACCAATGAAGAATTATTGATTTCATTTGTTTGTTTGTTTTTTTGTGTGTTTTCTTTCAATTTATACATACCTAGATATTAAGACATAAATGTTCATTCATTCATTCATCTTCATCCCCAATTATCACTTTCGGGGTTGGGGGGGGGCTGGAGCCTATCCCAGCTGTCAACGGGCGAGAGGCGGGGTACACCCTGAGCCGGTCGCCAGCCGACTGCAGGGCAACACACATACACAAGCGTTCACTCTCACATTCACACCTAGGGACAATTTAGAGTCACCAATTAACCTGCACGGGAAGAACATGCAAACTTCGCACAGAAAGGCCCCGCCCGACCCGGGGATCGAACCGGTGACCTTCTTGCTTTGAGGCACGTGCACTACCTGCTGTGTCCCTTAATCATGCATAGTTCAAGTATTACATTTCTGAATGATGAGATGGTATTTCCACATATTAAAAGGTTAGATTGTTTATCTTCCATCTTTCATTATTTGCATTATTCAGTTCAGTTACAGAATCTGAAATTGATGGAAAATGGTAAGATGAACACCATCAACCTGCCAACTGAGGAAATGCACAAAGACGCATTTCCTCAGGAGGACCGTATTTGAGCAAGCTTGGTTGATCAAATGAATTACACAGATCAAACTCAGGACAGCAGTGACACCAAGTGGTCAGGAGGAGATAGATAAGTCATTGAATAGAATTCATAATAAGATGACACCAATTTGAAAGAAAATAATTGTTCATGCATACAGTTTTATTGTTTTAAGGAATGTTCTGCTGCATATGTAGGCATACTGTACTTATTAGCTGTTACTATAACGTGTCCTCACCAGCTAAGAGAAACGCTGCCCTCTATGGAAGAGGTTCAGTTCAAAGGGTCAGATAAAAGTTGTAAAGAGCCTGCCCACCAGCAGATCAGCTGACCGAGCAACTGATGTCATTGATGACATTGGAAGAAAGACCACCAACGCACCATCACTTTCCTCTCCATGGCTACGTAATATATGTGTGCAGCAAAGTAATTATGAGTTTTAAGTGTACTGAGGAGGATAATTAGGGGTACATTATTTCTTATTAAAAGAATAGCTCATCATTTTGATGAAATGAGGAAATCTTTATCAGTGTCATGTCTGTGTGTAAAGCAGAACTGGTGTCAGAAAGTAGTTAGTGGTTTGACAGGAGCAAGTCCTAGAACCTCAGTGCAACAGCTAGACTTCAACTGGTCCAGCTGCTTGCTAAGCAATAGGTTCAGCATGTAACTAACATTTACATTTCTATTTGTGTATAGATTAAACAAACAAGATAAAACATCTTAATGGTTATGTTCGCACTTTCAATTTCTCTGTGAGTGAAATACTCACATGCCCATAAGTACATTGAAACAGCTCTGAATATAATTGTTTCTCCTGCCTGTAAGTCTCCATTCCTTCATAATACAACTATACTGTAAGAGATGGGAGACAAAATCCATGAACCTTGTTCTGTGTAAAAATGAAGTTCAGCAATAGCTAATTGGAGGCTGAGCAGCCTGTAATAGACAAGTGGGTATTTTTTAAAAGTTTAACATTAGTGCTGTCAAAAATATCGCGTTAACGCAAATCAATTTTAATGGCGTCATTTTTTTTATCGCGCGATTAACGCTCTTTGTGACCTAGTGAACTTGTAGTTTTTTATAAGCTGTGGCCACTGCTAGTAACATTAGGAAAACTACAGGACTACAGGAGGATTCTTTCTGGAGAGAAATAAGAGGCTGGGTTGATAAGCCTCTGGTGAATAAACAGAAGAGCATTATAGTCTGACTGCTAGTATGTTCAAAGGAAACTTAAGAAAGGAAAGTTTAAGCCATGGTTTAACTGCACTATAGGCTGAGTCCTAGTTTACAATGATGTGCACTTTGTAACTTTATCTTGTATCACCCTGTTTTGATCCCTTAGAAAGGGTTGTTGAAGGGGCTTTTTTGTAACAAAGTATTTATTCTTTTGTCATCTGTTTATTGACAGTGTTAAATTGTGTGAGATTTGATTCATTCAAATGTGAATGACTGCTCAAAGTGAGAATGTTAGTGTGAAATAAAACACTACACGTTGTTGTTTTCAATAAAAAACATTTGCACAAAGCAAGCCTATCCACTTTTCCATGTTGATAAGAGTATTAAAATGATACTTCAAGGGACATTTAGAATAGATAAAAATGTGCGATTAATTTGCGATTAATCGCAAGTTAACTATGACATTCATGAGATTAATCACAATTAAATATTTTAATCGATTGACAGCACTATTTAAAATGTTTTATTATGAACCTCCCTCCTTGTGTTTCCCTCGACTGTGTTCCACTAGCGCAATTACTGCTACTGCTATATAACTATTGCTTCATGGGCAGTATGGACAGGAGGAACAATTACTGCAGTCAAAAACTGTTTGAATTTGCAGAATGTGAACTGATCCTTTAATCAGTAAACTTTAGAGGTGCCTGCTTTCTGTCTTTACCCAAAGCTTGGCCTGTCCTGACTCCAGCTGTCTACTTAACACACAGACAAGGCATTAATATCAATCTGCTCATCTCACACTTGGAAAGAAAACAGTTAAGCCATATGTTGAATGTATAAATTTCAACTGAAAGAAAAACAAAAACAAAAAAAGTCATTTCCATCAGGGATCCTGGCAATGACTGACAACTTTTGACAAACAGAAAATCTTAAAGATACATGTATATCTACACTTAGATGCATTAAATCAACTACACTGTAATTTTGTCACAGAGGTTATAGCTAGTCGTGGTGTACTGCATTAAATTGAAAATATGTTACTAATATTCTTCCTCCCTCATGTTTGTAAATTGGGTGTTTTATAGTTGAGCTGTTGATGGCATTATTTTACAGGTGTACCCAATAAAGTGGCCAGTGAGTTTATATAACACATTAATTCAGACATGTGTGTGTAGTATTACTACTACTAGAGTAAACAGATTCATTTAACAACCAGCTCTGTGAGAATGTAGACCTGATGTATAGTATTTTCTGTGTGTGTGTGCGTTGCACTGTATGTGTATACCTGTCTGTGAGTACACAGTCTGTGTACAAAGAGCCATTGGCATATTGGCAGATGACAGATCTCTTCTGTACTGTGGTGGTAGGGCCTAAACATCTCCCTGAACACTGAAATTGAAAAAGTTTACACTTAGCAACACATGCCAGCACGTGAGTATAATATAATATCAATTCAGTGTGTACTGTACCTTTCCCCATGGACTTGTTACCCAAGTCGGACAGTTATTGGCGGTGCACGGCTCTGTGTGTGTTGGCCGGCTCATCCCCTCACAGGCAGCTGCTGTCAGAATCCTTACTGCACCCCTGGCATCCAGCTGCTGACAGGAGACCTGTCTCTGTTTCCAGCCACTTCCACATGAGGCTGAGCACTTCGACCACTCTGATACCAACCATCTGACACGATGACATGAAACAAGATATGCAGATACCGTGCATACATTTCAAAAAGGGAGATAGCTCTGTTTGTGATTTGCTTTATGAGAAATAATGATATGCAACCCATAATTCTGTAACTTTCTGAAAACAACAATCCATCCTTCATGTCTGTTTCACATCAGACAGGTTGTGAACAAACTCCAGGTTAGCACTTTTTAGTCTCTGGTTTGATGTTTTACACAGTTTTACAAATAAACAGCAGAGCTATCATGAATCTGGATCAGTGTTTATTTTGTCACATGACATCTTGACCATGAATTTATGATTTGGTGTTAACCAAGAAGAGATTTAGCCATTTTAATGTTGTTCCGATTTTTCCCTGTGGAAATAGGTCTCCACAAAAATGTCCAAGAAACGCTAAGGTGGAAGGAAATTGTTTTCACATGAAAACTGCATTTTAAAACTTCAACAGTTTAATGGAAACATCAATATCCATCGACTGTCTGCTGGTGCTGGGCAGGTAGTACATAGTGGGTTCATCAGAGTGGTGAGACTGAACAAAACATTAAGTTGTATGGTAAAACCAAAATAATGAGCTAGAAGACACTAAAAGGCTTTGTAGAGCTGAGGGAACCTGTAAAGTTGGGTGATAATTCTCTAAGGGTTTGTCAAGCGACACCTTTAATATTACACAGTCATTTGATGCAATGTAAATTTAACAAATATCAATTAGTGTAGCTTTAAAACATACAGTGTCTAAGTCCAGTCAGATACATGTACACTTAAACATATCTATAAGGTTCTATAATGGCAGGACAAAAGCTGTCCTAAGTTACTTTTTATTATGACAAAAAATTACCAGCGCAGAACCCTAATGATTTAATTGGAAGATTCTTCTTTTTCAGTTTGTGTGTGTGCATATGTCAAAGTTTTTTATTTAATTTTCATCATTTCTTACACTCCCATACTCCATGTGCCTGTAGCTGGCTCTGTGTCTGACATAAACTTATTTTATGCTTCCAGAAATGCATGACATCCTGATGTACCTGGGAGGGCAGTCTTGTCTGTTGCAGGGAACTGGGGAAGTGATGGGTTTTGGTATGTGCTGACACATGATGGGGTGGACATCCTTTCCATCCAGAGAGACACACTGACTCATCCGCAGCCAGGTCCCTCTGTTCCCACAGGAAGCACTGCATGCGGTCCACTCTCCAAAACGCCAGCCAAACTCTGTGGACCCAGATGTAAAAACCAATCAGATTGATACAATCAAGGAAACAAGCAGGAAAAGAAACATGTAAATAAGTGGGGGAGTATGGGTTACATTCAAAATATGTGGTCACTTTCATGTTTATTTGTGGAAATATTATTCTAATTATCATCATATTATTTAGCAGTTGTTATTGTAAGCATTGTTGAGTACTGACTTTTATTCAGTCAAAGAGAGGCAAAGAGATTAAAATATAGAGGAATTAATTTTTTTATATTTAACTTGAGAATAACCCTTAGTTTATTAGGAAGGAGAAGAGCAGAACCTATGACCCCAATGACCTCAGATGGGTTGTGCCCAAGTTTCCCTAAGGTGAGTGCTTCTGCCCTACCTGTGTTTGTCAGGTCAGTACAGACAACTACCTCATAAAGCTAAACTTTATGTAGCACAAGTGTGGAAAGTTTTGTCATTGTGTTTGAGTGTCTAGAAATGAGTTTAAAAAGTAAGATTGTAAGGTTAGGTACAGCTGTATTTTCAGTGAATGGCATCTGTTGTCATGGACTCTGGTGGAGCTTCTTAGCCCCACCCTCCTGCTCACACCCCTCTGCTCAGTCCTCCACTCAGCCTGCCAGCTTTTCCCGCTAGTGCCTTGCCCACACCCTACTGCACTCCCCCTGCATTGACTGTCAGCCAATCTGTGTCCAGCCTGCTCTGCCACCACACACCTGCTTCTCATCTGCTCATTTGCTCCTCAGTATTTATACCAGTCAGTGTTCCTTTGTTCTCTGCTAGATCGTTGTTAGTGCCTATGCCTGCTTTGTATCTTGCCTGTTTTTCTGTTCTGCCCTGTTGGATTTCTGACCTGTGCCTGTTACCTGACTCGTGTTTTTGCCTGCCGACTCTGTACCTCTGCCTGATCAACCTGCTTCCCGGTTTTGACCCTAGCTACGAACTTGTATTTTGCCCTGCTTGAAAGAACCAGTAAACTTTCTGTTTCTGCCATATATCTGTTTCTGGTTGCTGTTTCTGCGTGTAGATTCTCTCTGATCTCTGACATCTGTTATGTCACGGACTAAAAATAGCATTTACACTTTACATAGTTTCTATGCGTATTATTAATGTGATTGTGTACACTAAGTAGTGATATTTTCAATGTTGTGGCCCCGAATACTTGATGTTTAAATACTGAATACTTGATAGATATTTTGCGTAACATTATCCTTGTTAATGTAATATTTTGTATTTTGCTCATTGCAGAGATGCACTTATTCTAATTAAAAAGTGTTATTTCTAAACTTTTTAGAAAATTTCCCTAGGTGATGTTTTGACAATAGTTACATGTGAAATGTATGTGGATGCATGTTGCTCTGTGAGTAAAACAAAGTGTAACTTTAAGTTGATTTAATTGCACATGTGGTAGTAGCCAGTACAGATGCTGGAAAGATACACTTGATGTAAAATACAATTTGGAGATGGTTCAAAGAAATTGTTGAACAGACAATACAATAAGAGGAAAAAACACACAATTGCACCTTATGGACACTGAAGCAAAGTAACTAAGCTACTCTGGGTATGTGTTTTTCTTTGCGGCAATGTCTCCTCTCCCGGTGTGTGTGTGTTTATTTCTCTCTCTCTTCAGCGTGAATGGAGCATGATGATGACTGCTGCAGCGCGATTGGTCAGGGGGCAGATCCCCAGCCTATTTGAACACCAGCGGCCTACACTCTGGTCTCCTCTCCAGCGTTTCCACCACAAGGAACTGTGAGCATGTGAATTGTTTGGGCTTAGAATAAGCTCTGTAGAAGCGTTGACATAAGATTGTTTGTACCGGGATCGAGTAATTCTTTGGTAGATCGCTGAGTGTGTAAAAATCAAGTTGAACTTTTGTAAATATTGTAAATACTTGTAAATAGTTTGGGCAGTTAAGTAGGGGGGAGAAGTCTTTTTGTTTGAACCCATTTTCTCCTGTTTTTCATGTCAGGAGCTTAGGTTATAAATTTGTCATTTGTTTTCCTTTTGTTTATTAGGTATGTGTAGGGAGATTTTAGTTTGTTTTGTTTGTTATGTTGGCCTGTTCTTCCCCTGAAGCTAAATAAAACTGCACCTTTTGTTGATCTTGTCTTACTTAGATGCTGGCCTTCTTTGGAGTGGGAAGACTGGGGAGCACATCTGTTATGTCAAGGGTTCCCCTAGCCTGGGGCATAACAGAGGAAATTTGGGAAGAGACAGCATGGGTTGTGCCTTCAGTCCTTCTAACATCTAAGCATGGTTTTTCAGGGATTTTGAAAGACAGTCAACCTGATCCTTTTAGCTACTGTGGTCCTAATCTTTGAGATCAGTAACATAAAAAGCTAAGTTTCTAATAGTTTCTAATTTCGAATGTAAATTGATAAGGGCCATCTAGACTGGGAAAGGTGGAACAGCAGCAGAGCAAGCAGAGGCACAAGGCAGCCAGTGGAGCTTCTCAGTGCACACACTGCCTCTCAATATGTAGTGTAAACAATAGGTCCTGTCTATAATGATGGTCTGTATGAGGAACATGTCTGGTAACCAATCAGTCATGCAAAGAGGACTGTACAGTGTGCTTCAGATTGACCACTAGCATTCAGTGACATTCTACCTACCCTCTTGGGCTGAAATCCATCAGTTTTGAAGAGGGGGAAGATACCAAAACCTAATTTGAAATCAAAATAGTCAACAAAACCTATATTCTGAGCTCCGCAAGTGGTCTGGAGCCAAGTGTGTTGACTGAGGATTAATCTGAAACACCCTGCTCCAAGGGTTGGTGGAGGGAGTGGACCTCAACCACTTAAAAAGTTAAAAAGGTCATTTGACCCCCCATGAACTATTATTTGTTTGGTTGAGGACAGGAGTGAACAGAGCAGCAGCCTGGGAGCTTATCCAAGATGTTAGGGACCGTGGCTCAAGGGAAGCAGTAAATTGCTGCGTTGAGGAAACAGATGTTCCTGATTATGATCCTCCATTGTTAAATTGACTGGGGAGGAAAGGGGATAAAGATATGATGTTGATTCTCTGGACAGGACAGAGCATCGTCTGCATCTGTCCTTTGTATTGAGGTTGCTGACTGAAGATATGGTGCTCAGGTAAGTGGTTGTTGTGGTATAAGGTGGCAATATCAGACCCAAGACAAGGATTCCTTGCAGTAACAGGGCACTGCAGGCCCCCAGAGTGTCTGAGCACAGCCTCTTTCAGGATCCTGTGATGGGAAACAGAGGTCATTGCCTGGGTTGGGGGCTGTTGATCTTACCCCACAAAGGAGCGGCGAGCCATTC
The DNA here is from genome assembly GCA_037975065.1 of Chaetodon trifasciatus. Classification (NCBI taxonomy): domain Eukaryota; kingdom Metazoa; phylum Chordata; class Actinopteri; order Chaetodontiformes; family Chaetodontidae; genus Chaetodon; species Chaetodon trifasciatus. Next base: position 1,103,430 of record JBBMOE010000053.1, read on the forward strand.
GCACTCGCCACTCACACTTGCCACTCAGCCACGAGGGGATGCCACAGTGTCAGCACTCACCATCATTGGAGAAGGGTCTAGATCAGGATAAGCCAGCTGGGTGGACAGGAGTGTCATCAGACCGAGCTGCATAGAGGTTGGAGACGCTTCTGCGAGGGGGTGGGCGATCTTTGTGTTTGCATTGTATAGGAGTGACTGCTTCTAAAAAGTCCAAACTAAGGTCTGTGCTGATGCTGGCACAGGTTCTTCAGCAAAGAGCATCATTGTGTTTTCTCTTTTAATACATGCTTCTCTTGTGATTTTTCAGTTTTTCTTTTAATTTAAAACACTTACTGCTGATTGCCTCTTCACAGATGAACCCCCCCCCCCCCCCAAAGGTTTTCGATAAATCCGGTAAAAGCAAGTAATTCTAAGTATTTGTGAATCTGTAAAAAAATGTATTTGCAAATGTATTTTTAGTGGATAAAGAATTTTACTCCACTAATTCTGTGCTAGCTGTGAAATGACTTATCTGGTGGTGATGAGTGTGCCAGTTAAAGTCGTCAGATGCTTTTGAAAATGTTTAATTTCAATAATGCAGATTCTTGTCATATTTCTTTGGTGTTTGTTTAATGCCTTTTTTATATAATGTTTATTATTCACTTCACACCTCATTATTGTATTCTTTAAAATCTTAATGCCTTGCAGAAAAACACATTGAGTAAGTTCCTTGACTTAATTTTGATTTGGTTGCAATCTTTTGATTTAGTAGGAGGAGTAGTTGTAGAAGTAGCAATACCAGGCCTCACACCCCCAAATAAGATGAAGTGCCTGGAGAAACCTTTAATGGTTAGGAAATGGTGCTTTGAAGCACCCAAAGTGGTTCCAAACATGTTGGAATAAAGGATCCTCAAGGAAACTGATAAAATACCTCAAGTTCCTTGAAGAACTGATGTGTTAAAAGGAGTTAGTTGAGGCTTGCAAAAGGGCTATGCCAGTGTGGCAAACTAAGGAACCCTTAAAAGGAGTCTCAAGCATCCTTCATTTTTTTTTTTTTAGCTATGCTAAACAAACAAATGACTGACTTACTTTTCTGTTGTCAAAACCTAGTCTCTTGAAAGCCTCTTCTTTGCACAGGAAAATTTGTTTTGATCTGGAGATGCATTTCTCAATTCTGCACAGCATCTGAGCTAAACAGACTGGGGTACCGAAAAGAAATAATTTCTTGATGTTACTCCAGTTCAATGAATATAGCCCTCTTTTGTGTTTTAATCAGGAAAATGGATTCACTTATGATAAAAATGTAATGCATTTTACTCTGCCAACTGGCAACCCAATAAAAATTGATTTGTTACACATTTTGAGTCGTGATCCTAAGTTTAGGAAAGGCTGACAGGGCAGACAGACAATGGAACAATGTGCAAAATGAGTGAAAATTACATTTCATGAGCAAATTATAACATGAATGAAAAGTATATTAAAAATTATGTTGCAATCACTGTACATCAGACCTGTCAACCCTCCCATTTTTTCTGGGATTCCCGTAATTTACCCTTCTGTCCTGATGTCCTCCTGTTTAAATATTTCCCTGTAAATCTTACATTAATAGTAACATGTGGGGTGGATTGATCATGCTTTGGGCTTGCGTTGCAGCAGGTGGCATAGGGAACATTTGGTAAAATGGTAGAGGGAAGAATGGATTCAGTTAAATACCAACAAATTCTGGAATCAGACATCATAGCATCTGTAAGAATGCTGTTGGATAGAGGGTGGCCTCTACAACAGGATGAGGACCCTAAATGCACCTCAAAATCCATAACAGACTGCCTCGAGGCACAAGCTGAAGGTTTTGCCATGGCCCTCACAGCTCATCAGAAATGGATTGATCTCAAAAGAGCATTGCATGCAAAACAGTCCAAGAATCTCACAGGATAGAAGCCTTTTGCAAGGAAGAATGGGACAAACCCTCCTAAAAGAGACATGAATGCATTTACAAGCTGTGATACTTGTAAAAGGTAGTGATCATACAAGGTGCCCAGATCTTTGCTTCAGGCCCTTTTCCATTTTTGTTATTTTAAACCTGTAAAACATGGAATATCAAATGTAATATTTGTAATTAAACATTAAAGAAATGTGTCAACCTAATGCTGTTTGGAAATCAGACCATCTTTTTCACATTTAGCTATTTACAGTAACAAATTTTGACCAGGGTACAAAAACTTTGGCACACCACTGTCAGCCATAACTGAAACTGGGATACACTTATTCATGACTGAAATGAATGTGAATCAGGGAAGTGGAGTGGGTCAAAGGCCTCTTTCCTACTTTCTACACACCTACTTGTGCAGCCCATGCTTGGACCACACCCATCTTTGAACTGGCCTTCATTGTAATCTCATCTACACACCTGTGAAGTTTTATGATTGCATCTTGTATGGTTAGGATACTATCACACTACAGAATCTATCCATAGACATATAAACACCTTCGAAAGTACTCAAAACTGCTTCTAATTGGTACGCCCTGTTGCAATAGATGTCTGCAGGACCACATCTTTCCACAATAACACACACCCACACACTTACTCATTTAACTTGCTTACAAAACATGATTATGACTATGCATAAAGCATAAATTGTACTAATAATTCCAATTCAGAAGTGTGTCGTAGATGAACGGGAATAGAAATCAAATCAAATCAAACAATCACAAGGGTGGGAAAACCCAGGAAGCAAAGCAAAAGATGACACATGAGAAACGCTTTCAACATAAAACAGGAAAAACAAAACCAAACAAACCAGACCATGACACCAATTATTTCATACGGAAGTAGCAATCACTTTTTTCACTCACTGTTTTTTCATGAAAAAAACAAAATGCTAATATCTGAATAGGTCTATATTTATATTTACGACACACACCCTCCACACATGCATGCAGATAAACTTAATGCTCACCTTCAGTGTGAATGTATATCCAGGCAGCCAGTGTTTGTCTGGTACTGTTGATGGGGGTCTGGCATCGGTACTGGCCCGAGAACTTCCCTTGGAATGTGTTGACCTCAAGGACACGGCCTCGCACCAGCATCCTGTAGTGCAGACCCTGACCTAGATCAGGATCTTGCGTCTGGGCTGGACCTGAAACCTCCTTCAGGGTCTGGTTGTTGTAGTCCCAGCGCACTGGCAATTTGTGGTCTGCAACTACTGGACAACCTATTGAAAGACATGAGCAGACTGACAGTAAACATATGAAATTTTAATGGACTGTTGAAGATGTCCACTGATTTTACACATCAGAGTCTCTTTAAAGGTGTTTGGAATACTACTGCATATGTGAAAAAAGCAGTATAGAGGCTCTAGAGGGGGCTGCACAAACTGTAAATTGCCTCAAGTGATGAGTCGGAATCACTCAGGACTGAAGACTACAAGTTTGAAAATGAAAAAAAAAAAAAAAAAGTGTGGGTGTGGAGTTAGACAGAACTGAGCTTCCTGGATGTCTGTAGCTTGGTTCTTATCTCTGCTTGAGGCTAGCAGCTCAAGGTTACATTAGCTGCTATTAGCATGACACATGAGGAGATTAATCAAGAGCTAATTGCACATTTACCTTGTGCCATTTTCTTAGTATGGCCCAAGTCCTGTGATTCCTACAATTTCTTGCATGTTTTTATGATTTCCAATTAAATAAAATGTCAATAAGTCATGTAAATTATTTTTCCTGCTTCAGTTGACACTTTTTATTCATAAGAAATCCAAATAATGTCAAAATCAGTTAAATCCCATTGAGCTTTATGGTTCATGTTGAAACATTTTTCATTTTTCCATTAAATGTATTAAATTATTTATTGCCTTGTTAAGTGTCAATTCATCCAAAAACCAAAACCATATTTTCTCACTTCCCTCTGTTGGTATTTCTCCATACAAATACTTTTGGTTTTGTGTACCTAGGCTTTAGAAATATCTCTCTCTGAGATTTTTGATCCCCACAGAAATACAATGGAGGTGGATGTGATTTCGCTTGTCTGCTACTGTGTGAACAGGAGGACGTGCCAGCTATGTACATGTGTATGCTTGTGTGTGTACCTATACGTAGACTGTCTCCGGGTTTGATAAACACGCTCGTTCCACGACGTGACGCCATGAGGACCCTTCGCCTGTTCAGCTCTTGTGAGACTGGAGCAACCCTGCTTCCTCCAGCAGGGTAAGGTCCTGCACACACATACACATTCAGACACACAAAGAGCACAAACCCCAAATGTATCTCAGCTTTCAGATGAAGACATCCAACCATGATCAAAGTGAGCAGTTTTTCATTATCTGACCATACATGTGGATATTTGTGGTATATGATGACAAGTTATGTATCATTTGCGTGTGAACCCACCATAGACCTGCAGGACAGTAGAGGCAGTTGACTTTCCTATGGTGTTAGTGGCGGTGCAGGAGTAGATGCCTTGGTTGTGCAGAGAAACATTTCTGATCCACAGAGAGCTTGGTGGCAAAAAAACAGCACCAGCACCTAATGGTCCATTTTTCCTGTGCCATGATACTCTGGGCTGAGGAACACCTGACAGACAGAGAACAGTGTCTGGGTAACACTTAAGATTACAGGCCACATTTTACACCGTGATTATTCAGTATATACACGGCATGAATAAAGTACTTAGTAATTACTGGATACCTATACTGAGTAGAGAAGTATGCTAGTACATGGGAAGATGACAAGAGGTTAGTGAATAAGGGGGCAAGGATTCTGTGTTTAAGATGGACAAAAAAAGAAATTACACGAAGTATATTTTAAATTGCTGAGTACTTTTTTAACGATCAGTATAGCACAGTAATGTCATTCCTGGGTAACAAGGCCCTGTGGTGTGGCAAGAGGGGTGACTCTTGATATAGCAATTAAATGAATTATTTTAATGGAAAATGGTGACAAAAAAACAAAAAACAAAAATATTATTTAGAAAAACTGGAAATTAGTGACGCAGTTTTGGAATGCAGCGTTTGATCCATCAGACAGTCAAAACTGATGTTAGAGAGCAGCATCGTCATAACCAGAAAACTTTCTCTTAACGCAAAATGGCACTGAGGCTGTCCCTGATAGCAAGCAATGGTATTTTATGCCAATATTAGCATATCAGAACATATTATCATTGAGAGATGATGGCAAGTTTACTCTTGATATTATAGGTTTTCCACTTTAAGTGTATGCACAGTAGAGTCAGCATATCACAGTGCATATTAAAGTTTTTTTTTTTTAATAATAAAACATTTCATTTCTCTTTTTAGTCAAAGTCTCACACAAAGTTTGACTCATTTTTTATGACATACCTAACATGAAGGAACATATAGGCTAAACCTGCTTATCCCCCATATTTAATATGTAGTAGGTATGTATTTTATATTTAACCCATGTCCAAAATGTATCTATTCATGCGTAGTCAATAAACATTGATAGACAATATTTACTATACATTTGCTATCACCATAATAACATACATTATTCTTGTTATTATGCATTTTATTTTTTTGCAGTATATAATGGTAACAGGCTGAGAACTGTTTTAAGCTGAGTGTTCCTTTGAATACAATAGGGTCTTGTACCTAGAAGTGTGTGAGTGTGTTTGACATCCATTTCCATGAAGATATCAAATGTTGGGGAGGACAGACACCAATAAATTTCGCAGGGCAGAGGAAAGCACCGGAAGTGAAAACATTAGGCTTGACAGGCCAAAAGTGAAAGGGAACGACCTTAGATTGAAGCTCCACTTTAGGAGGAGTTAAAAGTATGTTTAAATGAGTGTGATTTCTGTTTCTGATCCAATTGCTCCCTGGAACCAGCTTGGTTTTGTTGTGCCTGCTTTAAGGCAATGAAACCTATTTTAAATTGAACTCTAAAGACTGCAAGTGCTCATTGCATTTATGAACCGTGTGGCTAGGAATCTGAACCAATAAAAAATATATATATATTTATATATTTTTTTCTTTCAGATTAATGTAAAACAGAGCAGATAATAGGAATTCATGGTGAATATTAACAGGGAAAAAAATGAAAGTATGTAGTAAATAGGGACAAAAATAGACTGCTCTAAATTAACCTCCCTCCAACAAAGCCAACATGAGACCATGTAGGAATAGTACATAAATGTCAGTGGAGGCACAATAAGCCTTACCTGAAGCTGATATTTATTAATAAGATAAATCTGAGCAGTGGAAAAAATACTTTGGCTGGACTACATACAACTACATCTCCTGCCAACTTTCCAACCAATTCTTGACATGTAAAACTACGACATATACAATGTGAAAATATAAAACTACATGAGATGGAACAAATAATAAAATCCTTAATACCTCACTGAAGTAAATTGTGTATTGTATCATGCCTTTGTATGCAGAGGCAGCGACCAGTAGCTCCTTCAAACTATTTTTTTATTTTTTATTTTTTTGTATTTTGTTATTAATAAACAACTATCTCCATGACAAATTCAATGCTGTTAATAGCTTGTCACTCATACTCTGCAACAACAATACATGCCATTTTGGGAGTTGTTGGAATTTAACCTATTCAGTCATTCATGTGTGAGAATGTGTTCCCACAGGGCTCCGTCCACTTATCTGTGGGTTTGATCCCAGGCCTTGGCAGTCTACAATATGTTGAAGTATCCTTGGGCAAGTTACTGAGCCCCAAATTGCTCCAGATGCTGTGCCACCTGTATGTGAATGGTTAATGCTTCTACTGAGGTAGCTACCATTGTATGAATGTGTGTGTGAGTGGTTGAATACAGATTTGTGTCGTAAAAGCGTTGTGAGTGGTTGTTGGACTGGAAAAGCACTATATAAATACAGTCCATTTACCATTCGGTGCAGCAGTCTGGGATCCAGTCCTGGGGAGAGGTGTACACCACCTTGGATCCAGCCTGGAATGCTGAAACAGTGAGGCCCGAGTAGAGCTCTCCATTCACTCCACAGCAGTTTACTGTCACTGCTGCAGCCCTCAGTCCAAAACAATTTTTACTGTTACCTTTACAGTCCTGCTACAACAAGCTAACTGTTGCATTAGCTAGGGCAAGTAGCTAGCTACTGCTTGATAAAAAAAATGGTAAATGTAAATCTGAAAAAAGGAAATTTGAATTTTCAATTTGCACATTATTTCTTTTCTGATGTGCAACTGAATGAGCCTATCTATCGCTTTATCATCAGTTTCATCACACTCATGTACAGTACAGTGGTAGAGAAGTGAAGATGAAATTTGGAAATTATCATTTGACCAACTCAATGTCAATTTTGTATTCCTGTTGTTGACTGATTATGGAGGATATTCTCTGAGGGAGCATTTTGTAGTTTGGTCAATAACAGATCAGCAAGAAAAAAAAGTATATTAAACTGATATAAGAGATCTCACCCTAAGGATGATAGCAGGAGCCTGTTCTCCTCTGACCACCACTTCACACAAGCTGCTCTTTTGCCTCATGGATGCCCTGCAGGTCTTGCTGTTAATGTATTTTAATCAGAATTACAATAATGTATTTTTTCCAAAGAAGAGAGAAAAACATATTTTAAAAGATACTGAGATTTGGAAATGGTTTATTTCAACCAATTAGTCTTTTTATATTTTGGTTTTCCCCTTGCCTCTAAAAAATGGAGAGGGAGCAACCTCCTCTGCCTCTATGGACCTGCATCCTCTGCTTGACATCTTATATAGTTTTATATAGTTTGTATGACCAAAAAAGAACTGCTGTAAGTCTTGGAAGACAAATCATTTGTAAAATTGTGGATACCATGGGCGAGTTTTCGAGTCTACTGACCTTGTGCTTGCAGGTCATGTGACCCTCCAGGTGTCCCTTTTCTTGCCACCAGAACACATTGGCATCAAGGCTGAGGGGCAGCACTGTATGCAGCATTTTTACAACATCCACCACAAATTAACTGTTGGCCCAACTTTAATATTTTATACCACTGTTTCTTTAAAACCTGACTGAAAATATGAGTGATACCACTACAATTGACTTCACTGCTGCCACAGGCATGACAGCGAACCTGAAATGACTCCCAGATGTTAGACCTTGCATGGTAGCTTGATGAGCCAGGTGTGTAAATTGGTGAATGAGAGGCAAACCATAAAGTGCTCTGGATAGAAGTGCTACATACTGCAAATGCAGTCCATTCCAGTCCATAAAAAGGGAAAACATGCTTTTTCTACATTGGTTTAACCGGCCATATATTAATATTATGTATGGCATATGGTACTATGACCTACCAGTGACAGAACAGTCCAGAGTGAGGTTTGCACCTGACCGAACGCTGACTCGTCCCCCAACTGCGGTCCTCAAGCTGTGGCCCAACACCATCCCATGGTCTGTAACATTCCTCCATGACACCACAATGGCTGGTGGCTCTGAAGTTTCACATACAGAGTAAGAGTATCAGTCACTCAAGCAGTAATGAACAGTGTTGGGTAAGTTACTTTCAAAAAGTAATATAAAACATATTATTAGCTACTTTCATTTGAAAGTAATATGTTACTTTTCAACACTACTGTAATGTGTTCCAGATTACACTACTTTAGATTACTTTCACCAAAGTAACTGCAGAAATATACACGGCATTATATTCTATGGTTATGTTGCTGTTTGTAATAATAATGCCGTCTCCTACAGCCCCAGCATTACCCGGTCTCTATAGCAATGTTAGCTTACCTTATGACTGGTTTTCACAGGGATTTTGCTGACAAGCTTTATCAGACATGTTTTTCCTACTTTTTTCCTACTTGTTTTTAACCATTAGTTAGGTAGCTGGTACATTTCTTGGTGCTGGCTGCATTGAACATTAGTGTGTTAGAGTTATTGTCTACCCTATTCAATATTATTGAAGGGCTGATTATTAGCTGCTCCACTCTTAATATCTGTCAATAACAGTGTGTTATATTAATTGTAATAAAACGATGCATTATGTTACCAGGAACAGTATATGACTGAAATGCATTACTTTTGCAACCCACAAAACTGGTAATGGATTTGAAAATTTCATCTTTTGCAGTACTATTGTCATTTGTGTGACATCTTGCTTGTGCATGTATTCTAGAAAGCTACTAATATGAATCCTTGTTATACAATGCATACACAATTGGAAACATGTTAAAGGAAGTTCAATTAAAATAACTTTTAAGATCCACATTAACCATTACATTGTATTTAGCCTTTGAGCTTGTAACAGCACTGAGCTGAAAAACTGTATTTTCAGAATTCTGAAATTCAAAATTGAGATATCATCCCAAACTTTTATGTTTATGTTACATCTAAAAAACAGATGGGAATGCATATGTTCTTTAGCCATGTTAGCAGTGTGACTGCCGGAATGGTAATGCTATTCTGTCAGTCAGTCCAGTACATTTTGTACTGGGTGAATTCTAATAACTTTGGTGATCCTCCAACTTTTCATCTAAAAACCATGTCAAAGTTAAAATTTTTGTCCAATACTTTTTAAAAAATTATTATAACTTTTTATTTAACCAGGTCAGTCCAACTGAGATCACAAAATTGAAATCAAGCAACATACATGCAAACATCAAAAACACAAAGCAAAACATACAGTATCAACTCCAAATACCTTCAGAACTAACGATATTCCAATCAGACATAGCTGTACTTCGTGGTTAGTACTAAGATGGTCAACATGGTAAACGTTATACCAGTAAACATTAATCTTAAAGGTTCTAATTCATATTAATTGCCTGTTTTTATTAGTACTGTTTTTAGGTGCATCACTTATAGTCAACATATTTATTTACTCATAGTGAAAGTGGTCAGCTTCACTGATAATTATGGACATGCTTAATAAAGTCCCCGTGGGAGCTTTGTGTGATTTGACTGTCTGTTTATGGAGATTGCACTTTTTTTTTTTTAAATCAAACTTTATTTATGTAGCACTTTTCATACATATTAAAATGCAATACAAAGTGTTTTAAAACCCATCCCTCCCACCCTCTATATGTACTAACACATACCCTCAACTACATGCATACACACATAGACATACACACACACAGACATTCTCACCACAGACACTAGCGAGAGTAGGGAGACACTTGACCAGCCAGACAAAATAAAATAGATTCAGAGCATTAAAAATGGTGCTGCATAGTGAGGCCAACTGTGAACATCTTGGTATCTGTGTGGATTAATATATTTGATAAATGGAAGTGTATGAGTATTATTCACAGCATGCACAAACTTCAACTTACTGTCAACACAATGTATATTTTATTTCAAACGTTCTCAAAATGTATTATAGTAACAGAAATATTGAAATGTAAATTTGGATGATGTGCACAATAATGACACTTGAGACGAGTGTACTTAAAACAAAGGACACACCTGCCACCAGTAGCTGAAATGTCTCTGAGTCTGAGCCATGTATGTTGGCAGCTGTGCACTTGTACTGGCCTCTGTCAAATACTGTGGGCTGAAGGATATGGAGTTGTCCAGAGCTATCCCAGAACACCCTGCAGACAGACAGGAAAAACAAGTTTTCTATGTTATTTATTTATTTTTGGCAGTTTTTCCTGACCAAGTGAGGGAGAACTCTCAAGAACCACATTGCATCAGGAAGCTCGGAAGTGAGATTGTTCTTTGTCCTTCCCACAGCGGTCATGTCACATAAAACCTCACATTCAACAGGGACTAAATGGCGATTTGTTCAGAGTATAAACACACATGCATATGGTTGGGGTTTAGACCACATCTGAGTGTAGGTACCAGGTTAGAATATCAAACAAAAGGTTTGGGATTAGGACTGATCTTGAATCAGGCCTGGGCTGTTAAAACTATGCACTAGTTTATGCACCACCTATACACATGTAAGTGTTCTCAACAACCCCATATTGCTCCCCACAGTTGTACCAGTGCCTTGCATAGTAACTAATATCAATGCAGTCTATTTATTATTATTATTATTATTTTATGTTTATTAGGTTGAAGCATATGGTTGGTCTGTACACTGCATGTATATATTAAGAGAACAGGATATCGTGTTTCAATTTGCCATCCCATTCATTACAGTGAAAGCTGCTATGTGCATACATGGCCCACAAACAGTTGGTTTTGAATGTCTACATAGGACATTCTGGACAATAATTTTATCATTCTCCTTTGTTCTCTCTTCCAAATACATTTGCCTAACCTGGGGGTTTGTTTTCAACCTGTCTTAGCATCTAACTGCTCATGTTTTCTGCCTTGTTGACTTCTCAGCAATTTTGCTATATTCACAGACATAAGCAATTACCTTGTTTAGTACAATTATTACTGCTCAATAGACCAAACTGTGATACACCATAATTGTACTTTAAACCAGTGAGACTATATATAGTGCTCTCCTCCTGGTAATATACACCTGAACACAGAGAATTGATTACTATGCTGCAGCTTTTAAAAGGGTGGGAAGGACCACTAAAGCTGTGAAATTCAGTATTTCAGACACTGGCTAAAGGTGGAAACACATGAACTATTAGAGAATGAAAAACATGCTGTCACAATATTGAAAAAAGCAACAGCCTGGCTTTGTAGAGGGTGACTGGAATTGTTAAAACTGTACCTGTAACAACACCAACTTAGGATAGTCAGTGCACCAGTTTTTACATTCATTCATTCACAATTAGGCTTGCATTCATAGCAACACTATAATTAATAAAGCAATATAAGGAAAAAAATACAATTGTTCTTAGCGCTTTCCTTCCAGCGATGACTCAAATGGACTCTAGTTAACATCATTTCCTGTTTTATTTTGTAGTTACCTATCTTCTTGCATTCTAGTTTTACTTCCTGCCATTATTCAGTTTCCTGCCAGTTTTACTTGTCACCTGCTCTCTATTATCCAATCAATGTTCCCAGTATTTATACTGTATTTATAGCTGTTTGCCAGATTGTCTTAGCTTTCCTCACAGACTAGCCTTCCAGTCATTATTATTACCTTGTTGGTTCCTAGGATGTATTCGGCCATATTATGAACATTTCCATCTTGGCAATAGTTGCATAAATAAAAAAATAAATGTGAATATGACTGACTGGCTGGTTAGCTAACCACCCCTGCAAGCGCTTATAAAGGTTCTAAACTCCAAAAACATTGGAGCACTTATTCAATTCATCATTAAATTTTGTAAAACTACCAATATTTGAAATATACATAGCTGATTTCCCACCTCAGAAATTGTCAGAAGTGAATTTAGGAAACAGCGTATAAAAATTGTAGAAACTCCCCACTGCTCCCCACTCCCCAGTGCTCCAGGACTTTGTATTATGGGTAACAGAAGGCGAGATAGACTGGTCCACTGCATCTGGAGATTTTTGCTGAATCCGTATGACATCCTGGTATTTTTTTTTGGCATACTGCAGATTTTGCTTTTGTGTGCATACAACAAACTACATGCTAGATTTTGTCCAAATCAGTACATACTGCTAGTATTATAGGTGGTTTTGAATACAGCCTAAGTGTATGACCTCTGCCTGATTTTGGATTTTGATTCTTGCCCACCCCTGTGTAGGTCCCATGCTTCAGGCGGTTTTTCCTTTTGGAGTATTTTTGTAGTCAGCCTTTTAATTAAGTGTTTTTGTGTGACCTTCTTTTAAAAAGTAAACCTCAGCACAGCGTGTTGCAAACAGCCAATTTCAGTTGCTATCATGAGTTTCATTGCTTTGGTAAAATGGGGTCAAGAGAAAATGTAGAATATTGTTTTTTACTCTATAGCCTATAAGTCCTGTGAATGTCAATAAAGTCTCTGTCTCACTTGGCTTTGAAATTGTGCTTGTCTTTCTCTCTCATGGCCAGATTACAACAGCAATCTGTCATTTTAGGGAATATATTTGTTTGCCATCTTACCCAGTGTCAAATTAAAAGATCAAGTCATCTGAAGTCATCATTTAATAATGGGAATGCCAGGGTTGAGCACTGTCCAAATTCTGAACAAAACCAACGGGACTCTTGTATTAAATGTGTTCTTGACTAACTTGCAGGTAACAATATACAGTGTATAAATGACAGCTTCTTTTTTTACATGGATGAAGCAAGGCTAGCAATTTGCCCTTGCTTCCAGTCTGTGTGCTAAGCTAGGCTAAACATACCATTGAAATCCCTGTACTGAGTGGACAGATGAAACTGATATTGATGTTTTTATCAGGCTCTGATTCATGCAACCCAGAACTTTTGTCAGAACAAGTGTGCCTGAGGAAAAGCCAGGCAACTTAAAAAGGCTTTATTATGCTTTAAAAGAGGTAGATAGTACAACAGACCACACTGAATGGCAAAATATCCTGACTGGCTACATTCGAAAATGAAGTGAGAAGCCTGCCGTCATAGCCTTCTCCTGGGTGCATTACACACCAAACGTAACAACAGTAGTTGTGTGATGGAAAGAAAAAGGGAGGTTAAAACCCCTGCCTACTTTTTCCCCTCTGCAGACCTGGCCAATCACTGCGTAAAGTGAACATGATTGTCAGATAGCAAAACTGGTTAGCACTGACTGCACATTGTCAGTGACAGTGACATCAGTATGTGATGAAAAGGCTAAGAGGTACACATGTATGACCCTTCGCTCAAAGTTTTTCTTATATCTGGTCAAGGCTGATACAGTTTTCAAGTCCTATGTTATAGAAAAAAATCTAAACATTTGCATTTGATTTTGGGGGGAGAGTAGCAAGAACACCGTAAAAACAAAACAAAACAAAACAAAACAAAAAAAGATTTTTATCAGGCTCACAGAGGGAAGGCATTATCACATTACTCCTGAAGCAAGATCCAGAAGGGCGTTACAAGGATCTAATATGTACATATGAAACAAATCTGAGATGACACTAACACTGCTCTGCTGTGGTCCCCGTATCCTCTCTACATGTATTGCATTGGGAAGTAAAAGAATTATTGGTGATATAATAGAATATGATCAAACAGATTTCATACATTTACATTCTGGTGATAACATATGGCATCTTCTAAATACTATAGATTGTTTTCAAAATTAAAAATAAAAAATGTAGCCTTTTATTTGTTGCTGGCATCTAATAAACTTAGATGGGATTCATCCAAAAAGCTCCTCAGTTTTAAAATTTAAAATGGGTGAAGATCTTGTATAATCAAGAACCAGTAAAATAGTAAACAATGGGTATTAATCTAGTAGTTTCACCTTGTCTATATTTGAAAGAAATTCTTGCTTTAAGAATTAGAAATAGCTCTTGCAAAACAGCTCCTGCAGAAAGATACATTCTGAAAGAAAAATAGGGACAATTTGAAAAGTTTCACAATTGTGGATAGGGAAAATTCTGTTGTTCCGAGTAGAGATTACATAGAAAAGATAACACTCTCATAATACCTCAGTCCATTTATCTCTTCCCTCCCCAGAGGCATCATCCTTTAAACATGTGGACCAAGAAATGTTTCAGTTCCTTTGAAATAAAAAGGCAATACATATGCAATTCATGTGGCCAGATCTTATCTTCTTTATACTTATTCTTTGATAGAACATTTTTCAACCATTTTCAATTAAAACCTACAGTTTGAGGGGCTATTTAAAGAAATATTAGCAAATCTCTCTCTCTTTTTTCAAGATGTGTTGAACGCTTGGTTGAATTTCCAATATTGTCCTCCAGGCACCCCAGAAGATATCCAAAATCAAGTAATATGGATGAACTCAGAATTATTCATAGCTAAGCTGTTTTATGGGAAAAACTTCAGAGAAATTGAATTTTTTTTTTTTTTTTTTTTTTTTTTTTTTTAAATGATGACAGCCTGGATGGTTTCCTGTCATATCATCAGCTTTACTGTATGTATGATCAGATATGCGATCATTTTCATATTTAGGATAAAATAATAAAGTTTTTCATTTTGCAGAGGCCAGTCGGCTGGCGACCGGCTCAGGGTGTACCCCGCCTCTCGCCCGTTGACAGCTGGGATAGGCTCCAGCCCCCCCCCAACCCCGAAAGGGATACAAGGGGTATAGAAGATGAATGAATGAATTTTGCAGAGGCCTTGCTGTTTTTTCACATTCTGTCTATTCTTCTTTAGATGATGAATTTATATTTTAATAATCAGAATTGTAAGTTAAGAAATAACATTGAACAATCATCATTGTGTAGATTGTGTAATGAGAAGGGGAAGCGCAGTTGCATTTGTTTTTCTATTGTCCATATGTTAGGAGTTTGTGGACCAATATCCAAAATGGGCTGAGGCCCATTAAGTTTAAACATACACCTTTGAAAATTATGTTGGGGGTTCTAGGGGAAAGCTGTCCCCAGATATAATTATTCTGTTAGGTAAAATATTAATACTTTAAACTCAATCAAGAACTATTCTGAATCTGAATTTATTAAAAATACATTCCAAAGCCAATTTCTTTAGGAGAAAATAACTGCTTCAAACCATTACAAAGTAGCACAACACAATATGACACAGAAAAAAAAAAAAAGCTCTAGTGAAGACTGGGATCATATACAGTAAAAATCTAAATATGCTCTACTTGTCAGGAGTATATTTCAGTTTTTAAATGTACTGGCACTGTCGCTGTAATTATTTGAATTACTGAAGGGATCCTATTAATTTTATTTTGTCTTTTTTAACCTCTTCAATATGAGGCCTATTTTGTCTGCCTGCTGTCTGAAGTGACTTACCCAAAATAAACATATAGTATATCTTCACAACTACAAAGGCTGTATAAATAATCTTGGTCTCAAAAGAAAGCTAAAACCTATGAGATTACTACAGAAGTGTCAAGATATGTGTCAGAGTAAATTCATCTGGAACACAATAGAAAATTTACATTTTTATCTCTGCCTGAAAAAAAAACCCACAACCCAAAATGAACCAGAGTAGTTTTACAGAAGTTATAACACAGATATGTGTTAGGGTTAGGGTTAGTTTTTTCTGCTACTCTTTGGCTGCTAGCTCGCCGGGTTTTTATCGCAAAATGAGAGGGCTGATCATCAGACTCTCTGCTTTCATATGATACCAGGCTTATGTGGTTTGCGTGAAGTAGTGAAATTAGCAGACGCTCTTAAGTAGACATACGCTATTTTCGTGTTTTGGTTACAAGCCCATATAATTTATTGCTGTATGAATTATGTTTTGTTTGGGTGGCAATGCTTGGTAGAGGCTTTTGGCTAAGTTGCTCCCCGTCATTCTGGTATGCTACAAGCTCTGTCCTGAGCTGCCCACTGGACTCCATCAAGGAGGTGGCGTACAGAAGGATATTAGCCAAGCTGACATCCATCATGGACAACTCCTCCCACCCCCTGCATCACTCTGTGAGGACCCTGAGCAGCTCCTTCAGCAAAGGACTTTTACATCCTATCCCAGCTGTCAACGGGCGAGAGGCAGGGTACACCCTGAGCCGGTTGCCAGCCGACTGCAGGGCAACATACATACAACCATTCACTCTCACATTCTCACATATAACACGTGCAAAATTTTGTTTTGTCATCTTGTCCTCTGACTTCTTGCACTTTGTCTTGTTGCTGCTGTAACGTGAATTTCCCCCATTGTGTGATAAATAAAGTCTATAAAGTCTAAAGTCTACAAGTTAGGATCAGTGCTTCCTAGTGTGAGCATTGATCGACTGTACAGGGGGTGCTCATATTAAAGAGGTTTTAATCTCATTTATTTACTGTTTCACCTGTTGTCCAATGTTTGGTGATGCATATCTTATTGTGGTTTTGAAGATTCTTTGTTGTCACGTACAATCATACTCAGTACAACATAATAAAATTTGGTCTCTACATTTAACTCACCCCTGAGGAGCGACGGGCAGCCACTCCAGCTCTACACCAATGACAGGAGAAGTGACCTAAGATGTTGGGGGAACTGGACCCCATGTAGGAAACTCATGCAAGCACAGGGAGAACATACAAATTCCAACAGCATGGCCCTATCCCAGCTGAGAATCGATCCCAGGACCCAGGACCTGAACCACTGTGCTGCTACAAAATAATCCTGCATAACACAGGCTAAACAGATAAGGGAGATTACTTACTTAAGAAATCGGGATATGGAACTTAGTATAGTGTTGAGTAAAAGGTTTTAGCTTTCGAGATTTTGTCAGATTTTATTGCATAGATGGAATATGTTTAATGCAGTTCCTCAAGTCAATCTTAATTATTACACATTGATAATTAATAAACATTTGAATTGGAAAAACAAAGTTATTTGATATCAATAAATAAGTAAAATATCACTGTATTTTGATATGTGCTTTATTTGACCTTGTCTACATATAAAATGTAAAGAGATATAGCAGGACTTGCTGGGGAAATGGCTCTAAATTGAATATTATGAAACCCTAACATTTATTGGAATGAAGGCAGAACATGAGAAATTCAGATGCAGTCTTAGGCTTGACATTAGGTGTTTCATCATTTCAAGAAAAACTTCAAAAATTGTTTTTACTTGGCATTGCATCAATGCATCATTCCCAATAGAATTAAAAGAAGCTCTCTTTAGCAGTCATCCCAACCTAGAGATGGACAATAGAGGAGTGGAGGAATGCAAGGACATCATGGAAATAAGTCTGAGATCTCTGATTCTTTAACTTGTTTATTGAAGTGACAGTATGAAAAGTGCTGCTAAAACATAGAAAAGGTGAAAATAAGTGAAAGATCAGGTCTGTCATTCATCCTCTTTTACAACAGAGAGTAAAATCTACAATATCTCACATGTGAGCATTGCAGTGATTGTTTCACCTTAGATGTTTCATACAAATACATCATCATGGGATGTTTTTGTATTCATTCACCCATGAGTATTTTTTGTTCTTTTGATTTGGACTCTTTCTATGGGACATAATTCAATAAAAGTATTTTCACTCTCTAGATCTATATTATTTGGCATATGGTGTCATGATCAAAATACCCCTATAAGGTTGGTAGATATCAATACTTCAAACCCCTCTTTGATTGGTGCGTTAGTGCTAGCTCCAGTGTGTTACCTGTCAGTGTGCTGCAGCAGAATGCCGTCTTTGGTCCAGTTGATTTTGGGAGGTGGGAAGCCCTCTGCAGGACAGAGTATGGTCAGGGTTTGGGTGGCGTTGGTGAGGAGGGCGCTATTTCCAATGCTAATATTGATGTTCCTTTGAAAAGTCAGTGGTAGTGTCTGCTGCTGTCTGATGATCACTGGTCTCTTTGCAACTGTATCTGATGAAAAGCGCTCTGACCAGTTGGGCCATCTGTCTGTGGAAAGGATCAGATAGAAACACAGCATAAGGAAGAAAAATGTTATTCATATAATTAAGACCAAGACCAATATACTGCCTCTGCCAATATCATGCACAGATGTTGGTCTTTATTAAATATTATCCTATTAAAAAGATTTTATCTTTATTTTCTTTATTTCTTAAGACAATAGTATGTGTCAGTACTGACATTAAAACCATTTAGTTGCATATCAAAACAGATAATCAAAAGAAGGGGGACAAAGAGTGCACACATCCAGCCAAAAATATTCAGGTTCAAGGTAAAACATTGATATCACTGCAGGGCACAAAGGTAAAAGGTCTGCACACTGTTAGGCTCCAAATAAACAGTTTAATTTTATTATAAAGGCAATGTTTCAATCTACTCTAGATCTAGCATCTAGATCTTCCTCGAACAGTGCGTAAACCCTTCTCTTTTGTAAAACAGATGATGGCCCATGTTTATCATCCACCTCTGATTTGATGGTAATGAGAAACTTAACATGTAGTCAACATACATATGTTATCTTGTACAATGATCAGTGAGTCACTAGTTGTCTCTACAATGGTCAAGTATTCAATAAGGCCATGGGGGAAAACATGTTTCAGTTAAAACCTTGTTCCAATAAACTGTTGTTAGTGTTAGTGTCCTAAATGAGTCTGCATGGCACAGCATATTAGGATGGTAGAGCAACAACACATATACTTTCAACTCTATTAGTGAACTCTCACTGATGTAACTAACTCCTTAACTCCTTAGAGGCTCCTTGAGGTAGTGCAGATTGGGCCTGGAAGGGCAGTAGGTGCTCAAGCACTGGCTGAATTTCTTGTGCTCCATTTTTTTTTTAATGATAATTTGGACTTGGACTGAATACTTTTTTTGTATTTTTCCATTTGGGGTTTTTTTTTCTATAATTTGCATTTCCTCAGCTGCACTGTGCATTTGACTGGTGTCACAAACCTGACTCTAGGCCATGACAAACAAAGGGAAAAGACAACAAAAGGCTGGCACATCCATGTTTTATTGTAAATCAACAATAATCCAAAAGAAATGGGATGTGTTTCAATCAGTATTATCAGTAGTGTTCGTGTTATACGCATAACCTTCCTCCTGTCCTTGGCCTACTGCTCACTCAGTACAAAAAAAACAGCCTCTCTCTCATTAAAGTGTGGCATCAACCGCAAATTTTTAATGTCAAACAGATTCCAGATCCAGGCCCTTGTCCGCCCTGATCTTCACTAGATCCTTTCCCCTGAGATATCCAATATCCCTCAAACTCCAGCCTAGCTTTTTCTGTCAGCTGGTGAATCACAGCCATCTCAATTTGTATTTTAATATCTAATTCATGTTTCCATTCTTCACAGCAAAAAAACAAAACAAACAAACAAACAAACAAACAAACAAAAAAGCACACGGTAAGGATTTTTTGAGTCCATATCTTCTCCTTTCAGAACTGCGCCAAATTCTACATGTGGTGTCTGAAGTTAAAGCAAACCAGAGGACACCTCTCAAGAAGGCCCAACAGCAGCAGCTAGAAGCTTGTGAGGAGGAAGGTGTCACTAGAGATGCTGTGAGAGATGGCCTCCAGTCAAGAATCAACCCTTGTATGTCCAGTCTGGTCTCCTTGGATAAAATGTTTGAGAGCTTGAGAAATCACGGGAAAAGGAAGATGCAAAGCAGGAGCAGATGTACTGTGTGCTGAATCATCAAGTCACACAACTCCAGTTGGACCCAGAGACTGCCAAGACTGGTCTGGCACAGACTGCTAGAGCACTGAGAGGAGAACCTAAGCTGTAAAGGCTTGAAGACGATATGGAACATTTTATCAGAACTTTTGACTGACTGAGGTTTACAACTACAACCATGGCAAGAGTGGGTTGTTCATTCGATTCCTTTCCTGTTGAAAGGGAAGGTAATGAACCTTGGAGATAAAAAGAACTATGACTTGTTGAAGGTTGCCGCACTGAAAACATAGCTATAAACATAGCCATCAACATAGAAACTTACTGTCAGCAATCCAGGTCCTATGAGACACCAGCTGAGCAGTTCCCCCAAGAGCTGTATACCTGCCTCAAAGAGTCATTCTGTAAATGGGTCCAGCATGACTCCTGCACCACTGAAGAGCTGATGGAGAAGTCTTTGAGCAGTACCTGTAAGTGCTGTGCCCAGAAGTGAAGGCTTGGGCCACAGAGTGTGATTCAGCCACCGAGGTCTGTGGTTCAAGCATTAGACTCATCAGCCTTTACTAGTCTGAAGGCTCAGACTGGTCACAAAGCCACAAAGCTGAGGGAGTATGTCACAAGTCTGGTGTGGCAGGCCATATCCATCCCTTTAGTCCAGTGAAAAAGCACAAAGCTATAAACCTGTTTTATGTCCCAACACCTGAATTAACACTTCTCCCAGAGTTGTTGGAGTCACAGGCAGCCACTGTTCTACTAAATAGCAGACTGTCTGCATTATTAGAAACAGGTCTTTTCACATTTGATTGCACAGGCCAAGTACACAACAAACCTTACCTCAAGAAAGTGGTAGTAGCTCCACAGTTTCCATATTCCATGTTGTTAGAGAGAGGAGCAGGTTTGGGAGTGACTATAGCTGAGCAACCATAAACACAAAGTTGAGCTAGCTGAGGAGGATGCTTCCTTTCCCTGTAACCTTTCTCTTCAGCAGAAAATATATTACACAGTAGCAGAGTGTTTTTCAAGAAAGCAGAGGTTAATCCTAGCTCAGTCTCTGAACTTTTTGTGGCGGAAAATGGTCTATTGTACAGGCAAATATAGAGAGTCCCTTTTGTTTTGAAGATGAAGCAACTCAAGAAAACCACATCCCTGGCTCAGGAGAATCTACTGAAGTCCCAGGCTAAACAGAAAGATTGTATGATGCCCATCTAAGAAGTGGAGCTGTGTGCCTTGTGAGCAAATCTTGCTGCTTTTCCTGGCATCACAAAACAAACTGCTGGCATGGTAACGAGGCCCTTACCAGGTGAGGCCGAAGATAGATGAGGTGACTTACCAATCTACGTGCCAGAGCAGAAACAATCACTTCACACATTACATATCAATATGCTGAATAAATGGCACCCCAGGTCTGTTCCAGGAGCATCCATACCCCATTCTCTCTTGTTTGAGCTGGGTGTTGAAGCAGTCCTGTTGTAGGAGGAACCAGGTAGTCTCCATCCTCTTTGTACATCAGCAGGAAACTCAAAAGACATGGTATCCAATGGTGGAGAAAGAATGTCTTGTCATCAAGTAGGCCTTGGATATTCTTCACTACTACCTGCTAGAAAGGAAATTCATTCTTGAGACTGACCACAGGGCATTGTTTGGTCAGAAAACACAATGGTTCCTCATGCAGCCCTGATTTTGAGGTTCTCTGCTGAACAGGCAATTGCACAGCTGATTACCTCCTCAGGAGGCCACACATGACATCTCCTGAGGTTGTGTGGGTGTGGGGGTTGTCTTAGGTTAAGCCCATACCTTCTAAGAAGTAGGCAACATGCAGCTCTTTCACACTGCCAAGGGACATGTAATTCCATTTTTAATTCCTTTTAACATGTTGATAGGATTGTTGCTATGTGTGTTGTGCTATGCTAACACCTAACTAACAGCACATACTGAATCTGTGTCTTGCATTTTAAGTGCAGCTTTTAACTCAGCCCTTAAAACAGAAGATTGAAAGACTGAGACTGAGAGAATCATCTGAAAGAAAACGCAAGAGGCCATGACTGTCTATAACAACACAACATGTCTGGCATGAAAGAATTACTTTTCTCAGATTATTACAGAGAATACTGGGAACCTCAGAATATTATTCTCCAGTATTGACTAGCTGCTCAGTACTGCCCCCACCCTTCTGCAATTCTCTGCAATAAATTTTGAAGAACTTGCATTGTTCTTCATTAAGAAAATAATCTCAATTAGAGCCAGTACTGCTGCTGATGTAAACACAGATGACCTCAACAAACCCTGTAAAAAGATGTAACCAGGGGAAAATTCTCCGGTATTACATTAACTGAGCTCTGCAAGCCTGTAACTGAATCCAACTCGTCCACCTCCTGTGTTGACCCTGTACCTACAGCATTTTTAAAGCAGGTGTTCAACAGTGTTTCAAGTCATATCCTGAAGATTAAACACATCTCTGCAAACAAGCATCTTCTCAAATGCCTTCAGAACAGCAACAACATTACTCAAGAAACCCAACCTAGATGGTAACACACTCAATAACTAAAGGCTGATATCCAACCTTCTATTCATCAGTAAGATACTGGAAAAGATAGTTTAACTGAATTTAATCTTCTTTAATCTTAAAGAAAGTAACATCCTGGAGGAATGTCAGTCAGACTTTAGAACAAACCACAGCTCTGAAACTGGTATTCTTAAAATAATCAGCGACCACAGATTAAATTCAGTGTAGCGTTTGATACAATTGAATAGAGAAGAGAGAATATCTTTATCAATAGTCTTGAAAAGTTGGTTAGTATTTCTGACTGTGAGTTAAGCTGGTTTAAAACACACATCAAAAGGAGAAAGTTTTATGTCAGTCTTTGAGCTCATGCATCTGAGAAACACAACATCTGTTTTGGGGTTGCACAAGGGGGCTGCCTTGGCCCATATATGCTGCCACTTGGTGACATTATTAGAGAGCACAATGGATGTTTCCATATCTATGCAGATGATACAAAATTGTACATCTGTGCTGAACCATTTAATCTGCCTGGATTAAATCTGAAGATACATATCATGGTGTTATGCTAAATTCAGATCTAAGCTTTAATTCACTCATCAACAAGGTGATGAAAACTTACTTTTTGCACTTTAGAAATACATCTTTAGAACGACCATTTAGAGATCAAAAAGGTGCTGAAACACTGATTCATGCCTGTATTTCAAGATGACTCGATAACTGTAACAAACTATTTACTGGCCACGCAAAAAAAGAAACAGATAAGTGACTGAGGTCTCTTTATCCACTGTTAATATTAACATATTGAATACAGTAACTTTGAGGTTGTCGGAATAATCTTATTCCACTCTATCTGATATTATCATTTTGTGTATGTTGTATCATGTTGACATCAATGATTGATTGATCAATGTTTGGGAATCAGGCTTTTCAGGCTTATTTGTAAGCCTATATTTGTAAGTACGCATTGATCAAAATTGTAAGGGTTTCATTTCTTATTTGGTATGCTCATATGAATTTTATATATATATATATATATGTGTGTGTGTGTGTGTGTGTGTGTGTGTGTGTGTGTGTGTGTTTCCATATATCTTTGTCATCCCTGGTTTGTTAAGCGCTATTTAGATAAAATGTATTACTATAAATCACTTCTCTGAAACATTCCTCACAGGCCTTACTAGCCAAGCACTTCTTACAAATCACAAAGCAGGAGTTTAACACTGACTAACAGTATATACTGTGTCAAAATGCAGTTGATTAAAAGCGGAAGGTTTCTTGATTACATAAACACTGATCACTCTATACATTAATTAAATGAAAGAGTTTGTCTTACAGAGAATAAAGAGAGCAAGATATTTTAGAAAACTTTCAAAGTTAAACACACTTCACAGCACAGGCAGCTGGAGCTATAATTACCTTTAACTTGTCGTCCTCCTGTTGTCCAGAGCTGAGCAGTAGACATGTGGGTCAACAGTGAGGAGATGAGTTCTGAGGCCTGCTCCTGCTGCATCTCTCCTCTGTCAGCCTGCAGGGTGATATTAATCAGCCTCTCCTCCACCCATGGCTGCAGTGAGGTCTCTTGGACACTAGGGGGCAGCAAGGACACACGAATACTAGGCCAGAGCTGCTCCGTGTAGTGCTGATCGCAACTAGGCATCGTCTCCCAGTTTGTACTAGGGCTGGCAGTAGATGGTTGGCCAGTTGACCTGCTGTCACTACCTATCAGCTGGAGGGTGAAGATGTCTGACGCAAGTCCAGCAACACACTTGTACACCCCGTTGTCTTCTGCCCCCAGAAAGTGGATTTTCAGAGAGCCAGAATTGCTGATGATGAGGCGTTTGGAGCCGTGCAGGGGGCGTCCATTTTTCAGCCAGTGGATATTGGCTTTGGGAAACTTTCTGACAGGGCATTTGATGACCAGGGAGGTGTTAGGTAGGAGGTAAGCATGGCCACCAATGGTCAGGTGGAGACGTTTCTCCTTGCTGGTTTGGATGTAAATACGGTGCATACCCATGAGCTGTGGACACCATTTAATTCCGTGCTTATAACCTCTGGCCTTTGCTGGATGTTGCTGCTGCTTGTCTTGGATCTTGAGAACCATCTCTGTGTCTTTGGGTCTCATCTTGGTCTTGTGTTCTGTTGTAGCAAATAAGTAAAATGATAGGGTGTTTTTCATGCAGACAGCCTTTCAAATTTATGTAAAAATATGTATTTTTTATAGAGACAGAAGAAAGTCCTGAAAAAAAAAAAGAGAGATTCAGTAACAAAATGAATGATCAGGCTTTTTTGAAAATTGAACATGATCAGATGATTGGGGTCGAAGATGTTTCAGCATCTTGGACCATCAGCTAGGTTAAAGATAAATGGGAAACTCTTAGATCCTTAACAGTAGATAATGTGCATCTCTAAATGAATATAAAAGCAATGTGATGACAAACCTTATAAAAAGGTCATTTGTATACCCGAGCCTTCAGCAAATGAACCCTCTTCAACCCAAACAGTTTCTGGAAATTTTTTGCTCCTGCCACATTTTTATTTACTGTGGATGTTTTTACAATAGTCTAAAAGTCCTGCATCTCTTTGTAAAGTAAGGAGGACTAAAAAAAACAAAAACAAAACAAAAAACAAAACAAAAAACAAAAAACAAAAAAAAACAGTATGTATTGTGCAGTATAAAACAGTTGTAATTCCATGAATGGTTAAAAAACACTTTTTCCTATTTTTAATTTTACAAAAATTGGAAGCGACTGCTATCTATGAGTTCTCTATTATGTGTTGAGTTCTCTATCTGTGGCTCAATTTTGGACAAAAATTCATAGCATAAACCCAAATCATTTTTAGCTTTGAGCTGATGACCCTGATCATATTGGAGGAATCTGAATGAAAGACGAAGGATGCATATTTAATGAGAAAATTTTTGGTGGCCTTTAAGAAATTCCTGAAAAAATGTCTGAAAAAAGAAATACTTTGTATTTAAGAATGTTGTTGTTATAATAAATGATGTTAGCAGCTATTTTGCACTTGCAAACATCCTGTCACGATTATGGCAGTTGAACTGTGTGGAGGAGGAGGAGGAGAGAGAAGATGAGTAGGCACAAAATAAAGAAATGAGAAGAGTCCTATGTGTATGGTGTCCCCTGCTCACCTGCTGTCCATCACCTCTTAAGCCTGGCAATATGTCAACCCCCAGCTCCACTCATCACCAAATAATTGCTACTACCTCAGTAGTTATACACCAGGCTGGTTGTGTTTGTGTTTTTAGTGGCTAATTTTCTGTTTGATAGTTTGTTTGTTTGTTTGTTTGACTGACCTGTTTGTTCTGTGTACCTTGACATTGCCTCAATCTGCCAACAACCTACCTACACTTCTCTGGCTCAGTAACACTCTGCCATCTTTACTTTCTCTTTTTTCCTCTTATTTTAAACCTCCATTGTAAACCTTTTTAAACCTCATCATTCCTCCTGTGGCTATGTTCAGCATTTGGTTCCACTTTGTTTCAAGATTGTAATATTACTCTTCAATGTACTATGCTTTGGCTTTGCTGCTACTAATCATACCACTATGTTACTTTGCTTTAGATGACATTGCACTGGTTCAAGTGCAGCACTAGTTGTGGGTGCTGTGTGTGTATGCCTGTAATTTAACGTTTTGAGTGAAATTGCTCTTATCTCTTGTTTCTACAACTTTAGATTTAATTTTAGACTCTAAGCTTTTAGTTTCTTTAAGTTTCTCTGTTCATCTGCACTCACTCTGTCCTTGTGATGCTGCAACACCCAAATTTCTCCTCAGGAGGATCAATAATGGATTATCTGGGTCTTAAATGAAATTTCTTCCTCACATTAACGTTCTAAGTATGATGACTCTGCGCTCTCCTCCATGAGACTATTGGGTAAGGATTGATAAACAAGTATGTAACTATATGTGGACTAATAGCTGTCCTACACTCATTATCAGTATTGCAAAGATCTATAGCTCAAGGTGGATTCCCCTTCCTTAACTTCAAAATCTAATATTAATCTGTTAAACTGTGTCCTGTCTTGGCTTAGTCTCATGGATACCTTTGAGGAAAATCCTCTATACCCGAGGAGGCTACAGGATTTTTTATTCTCTGGCATAAAAGACAAACATTGTATGCTACATTATGGGCCAATTATTGAATGTAGTAATTCTAAATAACCCATTGGTATTCAAACCATGGGGCTAAAACTATCAATAAGATTGATTTATACAATGATATGGGTATTGTCAGATTTCAGGAATTGTGCAACGTGTTTTTGGTGGCAAGAATTTTCATCTTTGTGTCTTCTCAAGATGCATCTGATGGAGACTGTGCCGGACAACGTAAGACAAATTATGGGGATGGTAAATTTTTGTTGTGAATTGTTTTTGATGTGACCAGGAATCTGCTCAGTGTTAGGAAAGTTCACTTTCTACATGAACTAGTTCAAAGTTCAGTTCACAAACTTTTTTTTTTTTTTTTTTTTTTACAAAAAACATTTTACATTAGCATTGAGTGGACAGCATTGTTGCTTCAATGCTTTGTTGCTGTCCATTCAGTCCACACTAGTAGCAGCTGCAGCTTTGACCCCTACAGTATATTCTCAAAAACATGAGGAAAAACTTGCTGCTTGAATGGTCTTTTTTAATGAGGAATTATTAAAAGAAAAACAGGACAGTAGTATATGATCATACGACGCCTCCTTGCTGCTTTGTTGCCTACATGCTGCTGTTGCCTCCATACTGCTTTTTGTTTTGCTGACGCATGCGGCGGTGCAACACTGGTGGCTGGTGTTGCCAGACTGGATGTTTTTTCTGCTACATATTAAGGCCTGTTATTGGTGTGTTTTAGCCAGGTTTTTGCCTGGAAGACTCTATAGAAATCTGGCACCCTATTGAACGCAGTTAAACTGAAAGAGCGTGCCGTTCACAGACACCAGAATGAACAAGTTCACGGTAACGTTCATCAGGCAGTAATACAGTACGTTCAGTTCACATTTGCCCAAAATTGGGGCATTAAAACAAAATAGTTATGGAGTTATGAGGGCAACTTTGATCTTGTTTTCCTTATTGGCTTGTAGACCAGACCTTCAGCAGGCCAGAGAGGCATGCTTCCTATGTCTACTGCCAGTAACTACCCAATTGTACAAACTTCTCTCATGTTAAGGCCACAAGTACAGTCATCAGTTATATTCCTTGCTAACCAGTGCAGTAGTAGAATTTACAATATATGTGTGGGCAGCATGATACAGACACTTGCCAACATTACCAAGCCACAAAGTGAATTTGTTGACATTAAACTGTGGCGTTGACATATCACATTCAATAAACCTAATCTATTATGATTTCTAAAATGATTTCTAAAAATATTATAGGGATTTGGGCCATTAACTTTTAAATTTAGCACTGTGAATGAAATTGGAATTTGTTGTTTCACTTTCATGTTTAAATGACGTATACATGAGATGACGTATATATGAGATTTCCTGTTTATGTGTTTCCAACATTTCAGAATTTGGCAGATGTGCATTCTAAAGTGGTGGAAATATTGGAGGAGGTTAAGAGTGTTGGGGGGGGGGCATTTATTGATAAACGCTCTGATACTGTATTTGCAATTTTTGATATTGATATTTTCCATAACTGTACTGACTGCCATTTTAGAATGACACATAATGCTGTTAATGGATGCTAAATTATGCCTGTTTATCAGGTAAAACTTCAAGTCCTTGGTACTTTACTCTTTACTCTCAGATTGTACAGTTGAGCAGAATTAGAGGCAAAACGTATGTTTCTGTGCCGCCATCATGGACAGGTAGGCCATTATGTTAACGTTAAGTAGTGATGCAAAGGTTTTGTAACATGTTAGAATCACAAGGTTTATTTTCACAGCTGTGTTGTATTGACCAGCAAAGAGAATCCTGTATGTGTCTTTCAGCTCTTTACAAATGGCCTCATGTCCATATTCGACATGAAGGGGGCGACTGTGGCTCAGGAGTGGCTGTTCACTTATCAGAAGGTTGCAGGTTTGATCCCTGGCCTCGGCAGTCTACATGTCAAAGTAGCCTTAGGCAAGATACTGAACCTCAAATTGATCGATGTGTGAATGCTTAAAAAGCTCGTAATGAGCAGGTGGTCTAGTGTGTGAGTGGGTGAATGTTGAAAAAGTGCGTTGAGTGGTCGGTTTGGCAACTGGGCAGAGATGACTTGGGTCTGTCACAACCTTCCATCAGCAAAGTGATCACACCAACAATCACAGCACTTTCACAGCTTCAGATTGTGGCACAAGTCATCTCAATTCCACTGGATGCTGAAGCTTGCTGGCTCACAAATGGGCATTCATGGACATAGTAGGCTTCTCCAGTGTTCTTGAAAGTTATGTTTACAGTACTGTTTGTCAATTAACAAAGCTACTTATATAAGATGACCAACAATCACAGAAATTGATGAAAGCTGGGCAATTTCTTTCCCGTTAATAGGCCTATCAAATAGACCACGTACCACGGGTAATTTTAGCAGCATGGTAAGAAACGCAAATCAAATCAATCAGCTATCAGCATGTGAGTAGGTTACTGTGCAAGTAGGCCTGTGTTTTCAAACATTCTGTTGGCTACTTTTACAGTACAGTATAACAGTATGACAGTAATACTAGTATTCATGATTACACCATACCTTAATAGAGACTGGATTCAGTGATTAGACCTACTTTCCATGATCACTAGAATGCCATGTCTTTTTATCATCCAATCACATCTTTTAAAAGTATATCTCATGCCTAACAATGGGGTCAACAACGTCTCCTCACTAAGAGTTTCAGTCCCTTCCTTGCTCAGAGTTGCTCTGAGAATTTCCTAAATCGCTACTAAGATAGGACTTTTAGGCTAAATTAGGAGCTCTCTCAGAGCTCACTCTCTTAACAGACTGCTCTCCTGAGGTGCAGTCTTTTGTGTTGAGGGAGAAGAGCAGGGGGCAAAGCAAACATCCCACATGGAGGGCAGCAGTGCTGATTGTCCAAGTGCTGGATGTGATTTTCCCTAGTCTCATCTGCTGCCTCCTGTCTGTCTGGAACTTTGTGATCCCCTGATGGGTGCCTGCTGACACAGAGAGCTGGGTGGGTTTGTGAGTTCTTTTACCCCATAGTGGGTAAAAGTGAGGATTATACCACCCCCTCACAATGTCACCATATAGCAGTCTGTTATTGGCTATTGGTCATTCAAAAACGCCGCTGGCATTAATGAAGGCTCTGCTGCCTACCTATTACGTAAAAGTTCACGAAGGGGCACAACTCAAAGGTAGGCCACTCCTCTTTATCAAAGGGGATACCTCTTTATCTTTATGGGAAGCCTGTTATTTAGCTAACTGCATAGTGAGAGGGATACATAAAAAGAGGATCAGGGGCTGTATTGACAAATATTTTGAGAATACTGTCGGAGAGCTCCTAACTTTACCTAACTTTTTTAGCAAGGAGTCCCAGCTTAGCAGTGATTTAAGAACACTGTCAGAGCATCTCTGAGCAAGGAAGGAACAGAAACTTTTACCTTAGTGAGGAGGTGTTGCTAGTTATGATACATTCTTTTAAAAGGTGTTCAAAAAAGCCAAAAAAAATAAAATAAAATAAAATAAAATAATGAAGTAAAATAAAATTGCACTTAGTGAAACTGAGCATAAAACGGACAGTGAAATCAATAGGCCTAATCATAGAATCTAGTCTCTATTAAGACATGGTTTAATTCTGAATACTATATTATGTTATGAACTTCTGAAAAAAATGTAAGCCATAAGCCATTTTCTCCTGTGCTTAAGAAACTCTTTAGCCTCCTGAAAGTCTTAAGTCTAAGGGTAAATTCTTAGAAAATATTAGAATTCTAAGCAGTTTCTAAGAATGTTGTTTCTAGGAGTAACTCTTTGTACTAGGAAGCTTTATGAATATGACCCCGCATATCTTAAAGAACTCTAAACTCTATTATCTGAAATATTAAATTCCACACCATGCCAACTCTCACACACCGAAAGCAATGAGTTTGCAAAAGCATTGTAACAATTTGCTGTCATAACTCCCCATTAGAGACATCAATAATTTCCACCTGTCCACGGTTTCCACCTTTTCTTTTCATTATTGTTGTCTTGGGTGAGGTGGATAAAACAGTTCAGCACACCTGAAACTGTAATGAGTTTTTATGTTTAGCATCGTGTGTGACTGGGAACTGTAGATACAGAGTTTGCATTTGTTTGCCCTAAACTGATCTGGTTATTGGCTCGCAAGCACTACATATTAAACTCTCCCAAACCTTTTTCACTCCCATGCAGATGTTTGTTCCCATTGAAAATAAATGTAGACCACGGTTGGCATTTGGTGTTTGCATGTTGTAACATGGCCATGATTCTCAGAAATGTCAATATGTTCAACACGTCCATTAAACATATAACAGAAATTCAAATATATTTCGAGAAGAGTATCCTCTGATTAAAGGACTGTAGTCCAGCTCTTGCTATTAATGTTGACAAGGTGACGAGATGGCGTCCATCTATGCTCCTGAAAGCCTGTGCTGACCAGTTGTGTTCAGTCCCTCACTGAATTTTTCTTTGTCTTTGTATTCACCAAAAAAAATCCAGTAATGTGGGAAACATCTTGTCTTAATCCACTTTCTAAAAAAAAAACAAAAAACAACATAAGTAGTAGATTTACCAATCTCAGACCAATACAGCTGTTGTTGCACATAATGAAATGTTTTGAAAGGGTTGCCCTGGGTCACCTGAGTTGACAGGTCTCAGTCTTGCAAGACCCCTTGAAATTTGCATACCGGATGAATGTAGATGATGCACTACTTTTTATGCTTCACAGCATTGACAGCTACCATGAAACAACTGCCAGAGCTTTTAATACAATTCAACCACACCTGTTAGCTAACACATAAACACACAGATTGTCAGGTCTAATAATATACTGTCTGATATATTCTTCACTTGAGATCACTGTAGAAAAGAGCACAAAGGCCAAACAAAAATGGTTCTGTATTTTGAAGTCCATCCATTACACAGTGTTGTTAATGGACTTGGATATGGCATAAATTCACAGGCTGTTGTCTGTACGAGATGATTTTGTTGAAAATGAGTTTTCCAATGGGGATTAATATTGATGTCTAATCTAATCTAATTGATGCAACTAATAAACATACAAATGTCCATGAAGAATGAGTGGAGAAATATATTAAATATATACGCCTCCATACAGGACACAAGGACCCACTACAATCAACAGTGTTTATCAAATGATTTCTTCTTTTATTTGGAACTTCAATACAAACCAAAACTGCCTCATGAGACAACACTTGAGTTAAAAACAAAAGACTCAAAACAGTAAGACTAACTTTCTTTCAAAATGGAAGCTTTCAGGTTCCAAATGAGAACGACAGAGATGCAATAAAGGTGCATTATCACCACCAACTCTTGCTCTCATGTCACATGAGAACTTACTTGGCAATCCTGCTGCTGAAATTATATGACCTCGCAAGGCAGCTGGATTACTACATCGCTGGGCCCACCACAAATATATAGCCTTTGGAGTTCTCATATGAACTCCAGACAACGTCTGTGGAATCAGGCCTGGACAATAGCCTTTCACACATGCAGAACATTTGTCCGTGTCGGACACATTCTTACTTACTAGAAATATTCTGTTTGATTTAGATGAGGGGTGGTGCCTGGGTAGAGCATGCAGTCGGGGAAAGAGGAGGAGGACACTGTGATGATGACTGTTTTTAGATTGATATCAGTACACATATTTGGATGTATCCACAATGTCAATGAAAGAGCATTATAAAGACAAGCACACCGGAAAGTCCAAAAGATAAGTCTGAACCAAAGTCTGAACAAAGTTTTGCGTTTTCATTAAAATTTTTATGCATTCTAGCCAGTTTATTTTGGTTTCACATCGCAATTATGTGATTGCACTAAATAGCTATAAACGACATGTGTACATCCTGTCACCCTCACCTACATGAGCTCTATCTCCCTGTGCTCACAATTGATTGATAGGCATGCATCTTATTTCAGTGGGATTTCAATTCCTCTCATCCATCCTCTCAGAAACTAATTGAAAAGTGTTGACTCAACCAAATGAATAAAACAACTGCCCCCCTGCTCTCCCCAAGTGCTCTTCAGCTCATTTTGTTTTGTTGCTTGTCCTTTTTCTGGTCCGGATGATATTCTGCAAGACCTTCCTATAATCTGTGTAGTTTCGTACTTTTTTTAATTTTGGTTCAGATCAAACTAAAGGAGCAACGAGCAACGTGTGAAAGGGCCATAAAACACCTGATGCACATAAAGACCAAAATAAACTCCTGGAATCTGTGAGGGTCAGATTATGCTTGATAATATGTCGCACAGACTGGTCCTGACCACATCAAAATCAAACGTCTTTATTGTTGTTCCGAATATCAGCAGGGTGAAAAGCCAGTCATCATGGTTCACGGAGAGACATGATACCATTCAAATATGACAATAACTGTGCACGTTTTCATACAGTCTCTCTGTAAGACATTCATACTATTAAACTGGGTGCTTCCCAAAACAGGTGACAGCAATATCTGTGTCAAGAATGAAAAAAAGAGAGCAAACCCTGTGTCTTTTCTCAACTCCGCACAGCTGGTCAATCATATCATGAAGCTGGTGTGAATGTCGGATGGGGCCTCCACAGAGTTTCGACCATTCGACAAGCACTTCTGATGAAGCATACTTTATTTTTTTTATTGAGGCAACAGTATTTATCTCATGTGCAATTCAATACCACCAAGAGTATGCTCGTTGTAAGATTGTACACAATGTACATATATACAGTATATAGCTGAAATGTACATACATATAGTTTTTTATTCTTTTATTCAGTATCTCCTTTTAATCTTGATTTTTATATGTCCCTCTTTATACCTTACTGGCTGCAACAATTTGCAACCCCCGGCATGGGATTAAAAAAGCTTTATCTTATTTTATACTAGCACCTAACTTAATCCAAATGAGTATGTACGGAGAGGGCAGAAAGCAACATGGAGAGAACATTTTGTGAAACACATTTAGACATTGGACTTGGACTCTCAGGAGTCACTGTGACGTTTGCAAGCATTCAGTCATGTGCTTTACAGTCTGGTTCCCATCAGAAGTGAATTAAAGGGATTTACAGAATTATAGAATCTGATTATATGGTGTCTCTCTGAATGAACAACACTGTGTACATTTTATTCACATGCACACAGTAAATATAAATGTGCAAACAGTGGCAGAGCTTTCTTCACTGTAGCTTGGCCATAACCATGTGAACTGAATGAACAGCTGCTGAACTTTTCAGATAATCTTCCCACATTTTGGGCCTACACACACTTCATGGCTTCTTGTGTACATACTGTACAGCTCTGTATGTTAGCATGAGGACTGAGTGGGGAGGGGAGTGTATACATAGCTCACAGTCCCATGGGTATCATGGGAATCTCTTTCCAGCCATATACATATCTCAACATTGTGTTTATGAGAATGTTATCTGGCTGCAATTTAGTGAGTCACAGCTACAGTTCTTGTTACTTAAGCTTTATATCAGAAAGAACAAACAAACTACTTTGCTTCAGTTTAACCTTCAGCTGGGTATCAGAAATTATATGGTTTGGCACTATCAAAATATTGGTGGGACATAATACTTAAATAGGAAACCTCATCAGACTGAGGTAAGGGTGCCCACACAAAACCTGGCTCTAAATTAGCAAAGCCCCAGCTAGGGCTCTGACTGTGTGGACAGTGAAGCCGAGGGAAACGGGGACAGGGCTGAGAGAAAGGTTGGTCATCACCAGCATCTGGAGCTGGAAAATATTCACATTTAAATTTAAGTCAGAAAACCGAACCAGAGTTTGTGATTGTTGGAACAGAGAAAAGAAAAGATGATTTTGGTGAGTTCTATTTTGTTTCTGTCGAGTTTTAGTGTTTAGTGTTTTATGATGAGTTAACTTGGCAGTTAAGCTGGTCTTAGACTGGGAAAATAGAAACTTGAATTCAGAAGATGTACAGTTGTATTTTGCTGTGTAATACAGACAATAAGTGAAAGAATTTCTTGATATTTTATTTTGTGTATTTATTTAAGCTAAGAGAGAGCTCTTGTGAAAAACTCACATACACTTCCCAGCTGAAACAGACCACACTACTGGTCTATCACCTCGAGATACACAGTGATATTATGAGACAGGACAAGCTGCAACTACCTGGCTAGCATGCTAAATTCAGTCGATATCTCTGCAACATAATTCAGTCTTTGACGTACCATCGGAACTGTTACTTTGTCAAAATCTGTTGCTAATGGTAGTTTTTTTTCATGTTTTTGTAGCCCTGTGACAAAATGAAGTGATTAAAATAAAGTTACTTTTATTGAAGATAGGAAACAATGTGAACTCCTAGGAAAAAAGGTGATGATAAAGTTGATGATTGGCACAGGCATCGTTTGAGAAACTACTGTGAATGAAGAAACCATGTTAAAATTGACCACACATTTCCTCTGTAACTTGGGATTTGTTGTGGCGAGTGTGTGCGTGTGTGTTTTGTGTCACTTCGAGCAAAAGTGAACTGACAATCAGAGGACAGCACACCTGACCGAGGAGGACTGAGTGCGCTTGCTCACAGAGAGCTTCATGGTTGCTGTTGCCTGGTTTACTTCATGCACAAGGAGTTCTTCAGCTGAACTGTGAGTTGGACTGGCTGAGTTTCTGCTGCGTCGAGGATTTTTCCTGCTAAACTGTGAATCTGATCCACTTTGCCTTTTCTTTATGAGAGAGAGGATTTCTATTGACCGCACTGCACCAAAGCATCACACAGGCCTGCAAAGTTTTTTTCCCTTCTGTCACTTTAGTGTGTGTGTGAGTGTGTGTGCACCCACGAATTGATGGCAGTGTTATAAGTTAAGATTACTAAGTGTAATATGAAGTTTGTTGGGAACACTTAAGCTCATTGTATTTTTTTAGACTACTGTTTATTTCAAAGGGGTTCTAATTTGTGTTATTTTGGGGGACTGTATTTCATTGTGCATTTATCAAGTTGTCTGGGTCCAGTTAATCATAATAGTACATGTGTATTAGGCCTATAGTGGGCAATATCAGCTCACTCGATACAGGTAAACCTTAGTGGAGGTTACCTTAGTACAAAATAAACCCAAAATCACCTTATCAAGTAGCCTTCAGCATCTCAGACATATTGTAGAGCTGTGGGATGCTACATTTTAAACTACAATGTGAAGGGAGATAAACAGATTTGAAAACAGGGATTCAGTGTAATGGTCATGTGTACCTTCTTGTCTCTCTTCTTCCTCTCCTTCCTCTGTTTTGGTATCTGTCTAGGTACTAGTACAGTTACATTTTACTCAAGTTGACCTGACAACGCTGTTATAAGGGCAAAGAAATCCACCATTATAGGAGGCATTATGGCTAATCTATGCAGAAATGCAACATCTTCAGCTGCTGTGTCCACAGCCAAATCCCAGCCCCATCTTTACCCGCTGCCAATTTATTCTACACAGTCATATAGACATCAATAGGCTAATTGCTAAATGCAGCCATATCATCAAAGAAGTCCATATTCTGTAAAACCTGTTTACCAAATTACATTCAGTGACTGTTTTTAACTATCAGTTACAACTATACAACTGCCTTCCTCAGTATAGGCTTTCTAGAATTGACGAGTACAAATCTCAGACAGTTTTACAGAAATGAAATCAATAAGAAGGCCTATGGACACCACAGAGGATGAAATGAGCATTATTAAGCTACATGAATGAAACAGCTATCCACTTCTTATAGACTGAAGGACACAACACAGTGGTTGTTGACACTCTCCTCTGGAGAGTGAGATAAGTATTTGCGATATGTGTGGAGAGGTGTGAAACTGTGTCTCAATCTGCATGCGCATACTCAGATTTGTGAATACAGTCAGCAGACTGAAAATGTGTATTCAGATCTGCAAGTGTACTGAGATGTGTAAATGTGTACACAAATCTAAAACTGTGTCATCAATGCCTCCTGATCTTGCATATCATGCAGCCATTCATTCTGTCTGACTTTTCCCTGTTTCTTAGGGCATGTGTGTGGATGTTTTTGAAAACACATACTTTCCTCCACATTTTGGCCTCTCCTCCACATATAAAGACTTTTGGGTTACTAAAACTGATATTTTTGAAAACGCCTTCTAAGGTGCAAGGTTTTTGAAACTGGATTTCTTTGTATCTGTGTGTACATGTTTCACAGAGAATTTGGGAAACTATGACATCATCACCTCAATTCGCTAATGCCCATTGTTGCTTTTGTAATTAGCCTAAAACAGCAACAATGGTGGACTGCCGGATTCTCCATTTTTTCTTAACACTGCTAGGCCATGTGCCTGAAGGTGTTAAATAATTGAAGGTGAAGAAATTGATGTCAAATAATGATAAATTAATAAGAAACTGTTTTACTAGTTTGTGTTTTTAAATTAAACCATCCATGCTCAGCATGTTCTCTGGTGTTTGATGTATAACTAATGTTGACATCATCACCACCTACTATCCATAAACATGTAGACAAGACCTAATTGTCCTGTTCCCACAATTTTCATCATCTGACCTATCCACCCTCTCACTCACCTTCACCCCATTCCCTCTGATTACCTCGGTCGTAACTACACTGGCCCCCCTCTACTAGTCCTCTGCCAGATTGTCTTTGGCATGCATTAAGCTTTCAAGTGCTCATTGTTTCCTGTTTTCCTGATTCTACCCGCCTGATTGCTGGACTTTGTTTCTTTACCTGATACTTACCTGTTTAAGATTGCTTCCCTGTTTGCCTACTTGATTTTGACCTCTGCTTGTTTTGCATTTACTCAAAGATGTTGGACTTGGCTCTTGACCCGTTCTGCCTTGCCGTGCTTGTCAGTTTCTGCCTGTTCTGACAGCACCATTACAAAATGCACATTATATTCACTTGTATGAAAGAAACTTAATGTATGTTTCTGAAAAACTCAATCTTAATGGCATACCTCATGTATGCCATTTTGCATCTGACTTTGCTATGCTTGTGTGTGAGATTTACAAATGTGTGTGATCTGCATGTATGTGCATGGAAGCGTGTGTGTATGTGTGTGTTCTTACTCGGACAGGCCATCATGCGGCAGGTTCGCACTTGTGGTGGGGAGGGCAGCCCTGAACACAACTCCCTGGCCAGTGTCACCTGCTGGCCTGTGGCCATCAACTGGCGACAGAGTGGCTCCCTGCGCTGGATCCCCAAACCACAGGACACTGAACACTGCAGAGTAAAACATAAAAGAATAGGAACGTCCATTACAAACAGAATATTGAAATCGGATGATTCTGTAAAAACATGGGTTATGTTTAACAACAATGGTTTGAACATTCAATGGAAAAAGTGATCGTAGAAGCTTCAAGTATAAGTCTGACATTGTAGTGAGTTTGCAAATTCTGATTGAAGAGTAAAGAACGAAGACGAGGACACATTTCAATAGAACCTTGAACCTAAAAACTTGAATTTTCACATATTTTTGGAAACACAGAAATGAATGAAAAGTAAACAGCAAAAACCTCTTTTGTCAAATAAATCACAAATGAAAATGAATTTTTCTCCGAAATTCTTGGAACATATCTTTTCACTTCTACTGGCACACCGTGTCTGAAAACAATGAACAGACGACATACTATGATTAACGGTGCCGACTTTGTTCCTTTCTTTCCCAAGTATGTTTATTGAGCTTTGTGTGATGCAAGGTACAAAAGGGGGTTCATAATTAGTCAAGGAGTATGCTTGCAAATGTTTAAGCCACTGTAGAACAGGAGATATGGAGAAGGTTGAAGCAGACAGGTCAAGTATTCAAGGTTAAAACACTAAATGATGATCTTGTGCCAGTTTGCTTTAGCAAATGTTATGTCCAAATGTTATATCCATGACATAAAGGTTCTTTTCAAGGATATCACAGTCAGCAGAACTAGTACCAATAACTGCAGCACCTTCACTCAGATGACCCTGGAGCAAAGAGAGAGGGTTCATATGCAAAGCCACATCGTTTTCTTTTATCTAGATTGCAAAATATATATCCGTTACACTTGAACTTTAGAGCAGAACCACACACAATTGAATTTGAGTGAATTTTAGGCACAAAGGTGAAATCAAAGGGATATTTTTTTGTTTCCACCAAGTTCATTTTTCCATGCCTGCCCAATATCCTGCACATTCAACACATCAATCTGGCTTAAGACATTGTAGAAATGAGTTTTTTAGATGGAAACAGGAGCTCTGGCTCCCTGCTGGGCTTGTTTTGTTAGAATTTAAAATCAGCTTGCAATCTCTGTAACAACAATCCAATTATTTCCAATATTTGAAAGGTGTGGTTTAAAACTTGAGGGGAGGTCTAATTTAACCTACCTAATGATTACTTAATACCTAATTCATTTTTTGTTCATTCCAGATTTAGGATTTTTTGCTAGAAAAATTACTCTCACTATCAATGCTACATCATCAGCAGCAGACGTTTCCTTGACATTTCCAGGTCCAACTAAACAGTCCTTAAGTAGTAGTAGGATGATAAGATCAGAAGTAACCCATTCTTCTAGTTGAGACGATTTGTTGGGGGCCAATAACTAGCTTCTGTACCTTGCTTGATATATGCAAAGGGAACATCTGTAGGAGGTACAGCAGTCTGGGCAAAATTCACAATTTTGAGCATCAGAAATAGCTGAATGTAAAACTGCTTGAAAGCATTACTAATATTTTTGTTGAAGTGACAGTAGCCATTTAGCTCTGAAATTGAAGGTGTCACTTGGGGATCTGTCTTGACTTCAGTTAAGCGAACTAAATACTTACTAGCCTTTTCACTTCATATAGTATAGTCCAGAAAGTGGTAGGGCTAGTTGATGAACTCCTGTAGCAAGCTAGCAAACTGGTAACATGCTAGCCAGCAATTAGAACGATTGAATAGTTGTGGACGATGCAACACAGCTTGGACGTAACATTAGATATGTTTCTATGGAACTACTACAATATTGAAAAAAGTCACTTTTAATGAAGTTTGCAGCCACCAACCCCCAAACATCAGGTCCTTAATTTCTCCACTTGCTGGTACTCACCTTTCCCCACTCTCCTCCTGCCATGTAGGGCAGGCAGTCAGTCTGGCTGCAGCCTCTGTTCGTGGCAGGTTTGGCCTCCCAGCAGGCCTTGTCCCCCAGCCTCCTATAGGCCCCTGTGGACAGGAGCTGCTTACAGTAGACCTTCCGCAATTGGACACCCCCACCACAGGACTGGGAGCACTAGAAGGAGAAAGCAGAAGAAGAAGACAGACAGACGTAGGAAGGTAGGAGATTAATCAGTTTTTATTACACAAAGCATTCACAGCCATGCGCACACACACACATACACAATCAAACAAAGTCCATACCTGCTGCCAAGGTTCTGTCTCCCAGGCTGGAGGACAGTCCACTTGGTTGCAGGGTTGTAGGATGGCAGGTTTGAATTCCCTGCACTCATCCTCTGAAACAGTCATAATATCCTGCTGGTCAATGGACAACAGACGCATGCAAAACACACTCCTGGTCTGTATGCCAACACCACAGGACGCAGAGCAGCCAGTCCATGCTGTCACCTCCCATCTGCAGAGAAAGAGATAATGGAGCAGGACATGCGAACACAAAANTGTGTGTGTGTGTGTGTGTGTGTGTGTGTGTGTGTGTGTGTGTGTGTGTGTATGTTCCTGCACTCTGCAGCTGCTTCCTGGAAATGTCCATCAGAGGAGGAGAGATTAGTAAATCACTTTGTGTGAATCAGACATGCCTCCAGTTTGCAGGACTGCTAGATGGGCACATATCCATTTGCTGCCTGGAAATGCAGTGACTTACAGCAAGCACAAACACAAGGACACATGCGCACAGCATCTAAAATATTCCAGCCATCTTGTGACTGTTGAGTCAATGCAAACTGATGTTCTTCTATGATCACCCTCACTAACATCTCAGTCATCCTCACTTGCTTTACTGAACTTACTACATGGTACACATCAACTTTTCACCACAAGTGTCAAAGTGATATGAGTTACATGAAGGCAAGATATTTATAAGAAATATCATATCTCCAGTTTGGGGAAAGTTTTGATGATAAAGACTGGAATCAGGGGAAACAATAAGCAAACAATTACATGCTGGAACTATCTCTTGACAGAGGCTGTCTGGGGCTGTATTCATAAAGATTCCTCACAAAGTATACATTTGCAAAGCTTATACAAGATCTTTTTTTCTTTTTATTTTCTTAAAGGAATATTAACCTTTGCCCTTTGTAACTAATGGGGAAAATGTGAGGATACAGCTCTGTGGTAGCTCTCTGGGTGAAAGTCAGATTCTTAAGGGCATCTTTATTGCATTTAAGTCTAGTAGTAGGACTAACATATGTATGGATATTGATTCAAACATTGTTTTCACACATGCAAATCTCTTACAGAAATGCACTGGCATGCTTTATTTGGCATGATGAAATTACATCAATTCAGTCTTGAGTGCTGCTGCATTCAGCTAATGGGAGGCCTAAAGAACTGATTAATCGGTAAGTGATAGATTTCTCTGCATTTGTCAGAATATAACTTAAATTGCAGGTACTACATCTGTATATTGACATAATGAATATGTCAGGGTTGCATCATCAACACACTTGTGCTGCATTACCCCTTTAAAAAATGCTGAAAAATATTGTCCTATGGTTGAACTTAATTGCTGATAATTGCTGCAAAGCTGATGTCTGCGTATATACATATACTCGATTACAAGAGTTTAACATTTGGAGTGGCAGGTTTGAGTCTTTCTTTGACATTTGCTTTCTGCTGTGTGAGACACAAATATATACAGTTAGAGAGAGAGAAAAAAAACAGTAAGAAGGCCTAAAGTAGAATACTTCACATTCTGCACTTTCACATAATGTGGCATTTTACCTTACAGTATGTGTCTTATGTGACTTGGCAGGACACAAGTCTTTTGTAAGGATAAATAAATAATCTCCTCATTAAAACTGTTTTTTTTTCCAAAACCCACAATATATTGTCTTTGGCAATGGGAGAGTCTTCTGGAATAAAAGTCTCTTCTGTGTGTGCTGATGTGTGTGTTGGTGTGTGTCTGAGTGTGCATTGTCATGCCATTTAGAATTGATCAGCATTTGTTCCTTAAACATAAACCAAGGTTCTGCCTCTGTGTGGAGGAGCAGAAGTGTATGTACTGCACAGCATATAGTAGCATATAGTATACTCTGCTATTGATTTCATGGACCAGATCTGTCCTGGAGTGATCTTTTCCTTCTGTAACCACAGCTGTAATGATTAAGAACCTAGCTGTGCCCAAACAATGACAGATTTTGCAAAAGATTCTCCTCCTGCAGGAGAAACTCCACCCATCAACAACTGAACATTTTTTGATATCTTGGTTACTCGTAATGTTCACCATTGGGAGGAGAGGCATGGTAGAGGGCATGCCAATGCCAATCCAGCAGTGTACTGCAGTATTAGCGCAAATAATAAGTGTGTCTCATACAGCTTCTCTGCTCAGTGCAGGCTGACACCTCAGCACGCTTTTTTTTTTTGTTTTCTTTTTTTTTTAAACATTCCATTTTAGAATGTTCGGAATGTTACAACATTCTGTTGTAAAATTTTCAAACACTGACTTTTATATTGTTGACATCCATTCTGCTTTAAAATTTTCAAACAATGCCTTTCAGAATGTTCATGAACATTCCATTCTAGAATTTTTTAGAACGGAATGTTCGGAATGTTAGAACATTCCGTTTCAAACATTCCATTCTAGAATTGTGAAACATTCCGTTTTAGAATGTTTGGAATGTTACAACATTCTGTTGTAAAATTTTCAAACACTGACTTTTATATTGTTGACATCCATTCTGCTTTAAAATTTTCAAACAATGCTTTTCAGAATGTTCATGAACTTTCCATTCTAGAATTGTCAAACATTGCGTTTTGGAATATTGGTGTACATTCTATTCTAGAAATTTCAAACATTCCTTCTTATGTTGTTGATGAACATACTGTTTTTCAAAGAGAATTTTAGAATGTTCGGAATGTTAGAACATTCCGTTCCAAACATTCCATTCTAGAATTATGAAACATTCCGTTTTAGAATGTTCGGAACAACATTCTGTTGTAAAATTTTCAAACACTGACTTTTATATTGTTGACATCCATGTTTGGTCACTTTCATTTCTGAAACATACCCATCTACTGTAAACCTCTCAGAAATCACAAAACCTGATATTGTGTAGCAACTACACCTAAACATAATGAACACCTTACTTAAATGTCCCTTCACAGAAAAAATACTTGGCTGAAGAAGTACAGATTACATATATGATTGTAAGGTTGGGTGATATATCAAATTAATTC
Organism: Chaetodon trifasciatus; assembly: GCA_037975065.1. Lineage (NCBI taxonomy): Eukaryota > Metazoa > Chordata > Actinopteri > Chaetodontiformes > Chaetodontidae > Chaetodon > Chaetodon trifasciatus. The sequence goes on from JBBMOE010000053.1 coordinate 1,146,214, forward strand.
AAGCAATTAGATTTTTTTTTGCACAATGTATAAAATGTCTACATTATGAAAATGTGCACAAAATTGTAATTTCACTCTGAAGGTAGCATAAATGATGGCTGGCTACATCAGCTGTCTTACGTCCCATAAACTGTGATGTGACGAGTTACACTGTAAGCACCTGCCTAGTCCAACTGTTGCTTCTGTTACGATCCTACAGACCTGTCTGTTCCCAGAACAAAAAGAGATCACATTTCTCCCATTTTAGCCTCATTGCATTAGCTTCCTGTTCAATACAGAAACAAATTTAAAATCCTTCTTGTACAAAACCCTAAAGAGTCGGGCACGGTCATATCTTAAAGAGCTCATAGTATCCCGTATTACCCCACCAGAATATTGTGCTCCCAGAATGCAGGCTTACATTCAAAAGTAGAACTGGAACCAGAGCCTTCAGCTACCAAGCTCCTCTCCTGTGGAGCCATCTTCCAGTGTCGGTCCAGGAGGTAGACACCCTCTCTACATTTAAGAGCAGGCTGAAAACTTTATTTTTTGATAAAGCTTAGTGCTGTGGGACTTCCCATGATATACTGAGCTCCTCTCCTCCTTTCTGTCTGCACACATTCGTGCCCCATAAATGCATGTTACTGACTTGGCTTCTTCCTCAGAGTACTTGCTTTCACTTCTTGCAGGTTCCCATGGATCATGGCTGCACCCAGATTGTGATCATGGTTGTGCCTGCTGTTGTAGCCCTGCTTGATGCCCAGTGCTACTGTTAATCAATACTAGTCATATTGCTATTATTATCATCAATGGCATTATCATTATCAGTTAAAGGGAAGATTTTCCTTGTTGCCGTCGGCAAGTGCTTGCTCATGGGGGAAATGTAGGCTCTCTGTACATTGAAGAATATGGTCTTGACCTGTTCCATAAGAAAAGTGTCTTATCCACTACATCCCTGGACCTAAAGTGGCTGTCCGACTCCTTCATCAAAAAGGCCCAGCAGAGGACGTACTTCACATGCCAACTCAAGAAGTTCAACCTGGCTCAGGAGCTGCTGATCCATTTCTACACTTTCTACAGGATGATATTGCTTGTTAATGTGTTCCAAATTCACTGTAAATTACTGTTACAAAAACGGTTTATGTGACTGTTTCCTCATCTACCACCACTCTGGTCAAGGTTTTGGTAAATTAAATGCACAAAAACTAGTTGGTTTGGGTTAAGGAACAATAGTGGTGAAGATCATGGTCAGGGTTAAAAGAAGCAAACTGAAATGAGAATCAGTCTCACTTGTCATAGTCCTGTTTCATTGACCGATCCATTCACCCCAGCCTCCTCCCTATAAGGTTTTGTGGCTGTTAAGATCTGCAATTTCCCTTCATTTTTGCCTTGCCTGCTTGTCTCCCTTCCTGTCTCTTGTTCTCTGTGCTCAGTTATCTGCCTCATGTTCCTGCCTATGCCCTGTCAGTCTGAACCTCAAGTAATATGGAACTGGACACCCTCTCTGCCTGTCCACTCTCTGCCTACTTGTCAGCTTCAGCATATGGAACTCCCAGATTCATCTGTTCCACAATTTTCAAACTTTCATTAAATTTATTTATTTATTTATTTTAACATACTCCTGCCTGTGTCTGAGATTTCAGCATTTGGGTCTGTCTACTCTAACAGCAGCTTTATTATGTCATGCTTCTTCTACCTTTGATCCCGATAAGCAAGAGCCATAATTCACATGATCACAAGAGGTAAAATGTAAACAAAGATATTTCAGAATTCATCAAATTAATTCATCTAATTCAACCTAACATACTTTAATATGTTTGGTAGCTACTGCACCAAATTTCATGCAAATTAAGAAGTGTGTGTGAGTGAGTGAGTGAGTGAGTGAGTGAGTGAGTGAGTGAGTGAGTGAGTGAGTGAGTGAGTGACCAGGTATTTATCACATTGTGGGGACAAAAATCTGTTTACACAGTCACATTGTGGGGACTCACCTGCCTTATGGGGACAAAATGCAGGTCCCCTTAATGTAAATCCTTAAATTTTAGGGTGAAGACGTTACGGGTTAGGTAAAGTTAGGTTAGGTGTAGGGTTAGAAATAGGCAAATAGTGGTTAGGGTTAGGGTTAGGGTAAGGCTCCAGAAAATAAATGTAAGTCTATGTAATGTCCCCACAAGCTGTCTGTGTGTGGTGTGTGTGTGTGTGTGTGTGTGTGTGTGTGTGTGTGTGTGTGTGTGTGTGTGTGTGTGTGAGTGATATGTTGTGTTTGGAACTACTTAGAACTTTTAATTCTCTAAGAAAAGTCAAATAATTCAACCTGTCTTTAGGTGTTCCTGAAATGCTGAACAGACCACCAATGTTTCTCTCAGTTTACGTGTTTTGTTATTAATGTATTTCTTTTGTCAGCTAACATGTAGTTCATGTTTTTTTTTTCTTCTAGCCAAAACCACATTTGTTACTGTGAAACCCTCTCCTTGTGCCCAAGAGCCACAGGGTCTACTTGTGCATCTCGTGCATTTCTTTAGGCCTGGCCTGACTGCATGTCTTATTGTGTTTATTCAGTAATATATCTGTTTTGGAAGGCCAAGTGTGGCACACTGTATAAATCAGTACACAAAAACAGCTTTGCAGTGGTCCCAAACCCTCTGACTACACTCCCAGCTGTAATCCCAGTGTTTATTCAAACTAACACAGTCAGCTCTCCATCAATGAATTTCAAGTTATTCCAAGTTATCCAAGTTATTCTAATATGTTATGAAAAATTCTTTTCTATTTTAATCTTTGGGATTCATTGTTGGTACAACATTTCTGTGCACAGAATGCATGCATATTCCTTTCAAAAGAAGCTAAAGTACAGAGGAGCATTATACTACACACACACATAAAAACCTGATGGCATTTCACCTATAGGTGGTGCTGCATCAATTTCCATTTTTCAGTGCTCATTAGTCTGGCACACTTGAAAACTTTGCAAAATATGTCCTTCATATGTGTGATATGTGATACAGAGCACAAGCACAGAGAGACCACAGGCTTCCAGCTAGAGCAGTCTGTATTGTGCTTGTCCAGGCTCTGTGAGCTTTCTATGTGTCTTACGTGACCTTGTGGTTTCTCACCTTGGGGGGCATGGCTCAGGGTCACAGATGTGGATCATTACTGGTGGCCTGCTGGATGACTCACATAGAGAGTCCTCTACCTCCTCACCCTGTTTCTTGTTAACACACATCACAACAGCTTTCTGCTTCCCTGGGCAGAGAACAGACAAGACAGTTGAACATGAAATGACAACAGCTATGGACAAGAGTCAGGAGCATTTTAGCTGCCAACATCCATTTCAGAAGCCTCACCACCAGCACATGTGGCTGAGCAGGCAGTAAAGCCTCTGTAGCCCCAGCTGTACAATTCCTTTGTCTGAATGTAAGGCGTCCCTTGGTCCTCCAGGCCTGAAGAGATGCCTGAAAGTTTGGTACATGGCCCCTGGTTGCAAGGCCTCTCAAGCTGGGGTCTGTCCTCGCCACACTCCTCCTCTGGAAGCTCCACCTCTGTCTTGGTGAATGAGAGCAGCACCCGACACTTCACCTGCCGAGTTTGCCTGCCCAGCCCACAGCTGGTAGTGCAGGGTGACCAGGGCCCGGGTATGAACCTGATCACAGAGGGAGAAAACAAATACAGAAAAGCCATAGCATGTAAAGCAAGTCAATTTTGTGCAACATTTGTTTTGTATGGTTGCCTAACAGCACTTAAATTAGCTGTTTCAAAGATTTACACTAATTACAGATTAATAATGTCACAGAATGTACAAGAGATGGGCAAGAGAAAAAAAATTAAATCTAAAATGACTAACAGACTAAACCAGATTGGGTAGAGCTAGACTGTGCATGTTAAAGAACATGAGGAATGTTAAAAATGTTGGTTTCATCAAACATCTGCGCATGCACTTCGGAGCTGTGCTATGCAAGAACTCTGATACATGAAACTTATTTCATGATATCACGCCTGAGCTAAAAAGATTTGCAAACACACATTGTCTGTCTATTGTGCAGCCCAGCATCCTGCAGTTAATGACTGGGTATGAAGAAGGCAGTTTTGCCTGCCAAATCAGCAATGTTCTCTCACAAATCATTGCTGATATGTGTGTGATTTGTGCCTGCCTTAAGGCACTTAGTCTCAAAAAAATTGTATAACTCTGTTACTTTCCATGAATGCCAATAAAGCCTAGTCATTTATTTGTCACAGTGCACAGTGTGATGGCTAACCAGCCAGATTTGAGTAAAAAGAAAATTGGAGAAAGCCTACATTTGAAGTGGAGCCTGACATAATCTTGACATTTAAGGTAGCATATTAGCAAAACTTCAGCTTGATCTATTATTATTGCTGCTTGTACTGAAGAGCCATCTGTTTGCTATTAATATACTTTATGAAACATGCTCTCTATGTGCTCTATGTGTATACTGTATAATTACTGTCATGACATGCATTCTTTAAATGCACAGAGTGCCCCCCTATAATTTAAATAACTGGCAGTTCCAGTGTGATGCCAGAGATTGAAATCCCTTTTACTGAGAACCATTTGGGAAGTGCTGCTTTTGTTCACTTTCCATGTATACAGCAGAAAATATGATTCGGCAATAAAAATATGCTTATATAAAACTAATTTCAAACAGTTAATATGCTTGAGGGAAACATAATGCTGACCAAATTAAGTTTTCTTTTAACCTAATAAGAAACTGTTTTAATTAATGTACATGGAAAGTTGCAAAATGTTCATACTGAATATATGTTCACTGACAACATATTTAATTTGTTTATTTGCGAAAATAGGCAATCTTGCAATCCACTATCCACTCATGGTGGCTATAGCCTTATCCAACTTTTTTCTGGTTATGTTTAGGTACTGAAAGCACCTGGTTATTAGCATTTAATCCAAATCACGATCTTTCCCTTACTTAGTGCTTTCATTGCCTAAACCTAACCACAGACAGGATTCTGAACACTAACCCTGTGTCACAGTCATACAAGTTGTATGCCCACCGTCCATCCCAACTACCTCTCTGTGACTCCAACATATGTAACATAAATGTAGTGTTTCATTTACTCAAAGAAAGGTTGTCTCTGAACATGATCCAGGCACTGTCACCACAATGTAATTATGAATGCGAATTTGTTTTATATAAACATAATTTCAGTTCATTGTGTCTCCAGCCACCCACCATCCTGAGGAAACAGTACAATATTACTGCTGGAAGAGTTGGAACACTTTACAAAGCTGAAGATGAGTAAATTCATCAATTTTAGGCAATGAAATCCTAAAGCTACTGAGTGGTAAATGCACCAGAGGTAATGTGTGACCTGAACAGCAACTGAACAGAAGTGAGCATAGAGACAGGTTCCCTAGAGGTCAGGCTTTCTGTGGGCCTGCCCTGGAACGGTTGTATATGTTTACACAGTCCTGTTATTGGAAAGTAGGTTCAAACTAAGTCACACAGACTTTCAGATGGGTGTTAAATTAAAGGGAAAACATGCATAAATAAGTGTATACACAAAAGAGTAAATTCAAAGGCATCACACTCACCAACTACAGACCCAGCTAAAGAGCTATGGGAGATTGTGAAGTATCGTGTTGGACAGTACTCTTCAACATGATCATCACGATCTTGATTCTGCCTCCATAGTGATCAGATGTTTATATGCAAATTAGGTTGAAAAAGCCTGTAGAGTGGTCAACATACAAGCTGCATCTCAGGTCCACACAAGCATTGCAGGAAACTGTTGAGGAACCTCGACAATGTTTGAGTCTCATGACATCAGGAACAACACAAATGCACACTGACTCTTTAAACATTTGGTTATCCCTGCTGATAAAATGACCACCATCATATTATGACCACCTCCAGATGTGGTCTGGGTGATCTAATTGCATTCCCTTTGCAATGTATTATTTACCTTCATTAACATATCTTTTTCCATCACTTACACATACATAACCATTCAAAAGTTTGGAATTGCCAAACTTTCAGGTTGTAGACAGACCTCTTTACAAATAGATGTTATTTTGTATGAAGGGTTTGCAACATTTGTTTTGAACATGGAGAACAATGGTTCAATCAGACAATTGACAAGGCAGAAAGAGACAGACACCTCTGTGCAACAGTGTTGGTTAAGCAAAGCTATAATTGATGCTAGCCTTGGGTTGGCACTATTGGAATTGGACCATGGAATATCAGATGGACATACTATGGACTGACAAACTGCACTTTAAACCTATTTAATCTAACCAGTGAGTAGACTGCAGAGGACCCACAGTAGCAGGCTGGTTGCTTGCTGACTCAGGAACAAGTGTTGCAGGTTAGTCAGTGGCCATTGTCTGAGGGCTGGGATGTCACATGGAAGCTCCCATGACCTGACAACTGCAAGAGGAACTATGCATGGACTAAATGAACTAAAGGCTAACCAATTAACTACAGGGGACTAAGAAAACATTTGGGACAACACACAAATACAGGAAGTAAAACAAAATCTGACAAATGGGTAGAGTACCTTTCAATATAAAACTGGAAACAGACAAGCAAAACCCCCAAACCATAGGGTCACTTATAGTATGTTTTTCTGGACTGGAAAACAAATTCAAAATCAAAGGGTATTTGGTCATGCAACAATGTGGGGACAAACAAAAAAAAATAAATGCAACTTCAACAAATAAATGGAACTTTTAATCATTTTATTCTAGAGGTAAAGCTATTTCAAATATAAATAATACATGTGGTGTAACAGGTGATTCCAAACTTTTGTGTACATCATTTTTTTTTTTTTTTTTAAGTACAGTAACAAATGACTGATAGTTGACTGATGTGTTTCTCTGTAGTCTGTCCTCACCATAAAAGTAGATCGCCTGTGCAAGCATGTTATTACTACCCATATTTATGATTATTGCTTGATGTAGAATAAAGTGCTTGCATAATGTGGAGGTTGGGGTGGATGAATGGGTCAAACAAATACATGACTTTCACTCAGGATACTGCTGTTCATGTCCCATGTGAAAACAAAAGTCAACGTTGACTAATTTTAAGTTACATATCGTAACAGCAACATACTTATTTTAACCCATGACAAGTAATTTCACTGCCTGAACCTAACCAAGCAGTTTTGGTGTCTGAACCAAAGCAAAATGTGAGTGTTTTGCACCATTAATGTCACACCAGCCTATTGCTGGTAATCTCCAGTAGTGGTATACTGTTTGTTGTTGGCTTACATAAGATTTGCTTGGCTGCATGTGATGAAGATTTGCTGGAGCCTGCTGCATATGTGTGTGCTAAGTGTCTCAGGTGTGTCTGCAAGAAATATTTGAAAAGCATGTTTACAAAGACTTTTACAAGCATATGTGTGTCTGCCAAGTGATTGAGGTGTGTGTGAGCTCTGAGAGCTGATGGACCCTGGGGAGGCTATCAGAGTTGACCAGGCTCATGGCAGCAGGCAATAATCACATGCTTATCATCAGCAGTGGAAAGAGAGGAAACAGAGCCAGACAGGTTCACACAGTCCTCGAAAAGCTAGGTGTGTGTCTGTGTGAGCGTGTGTGTGTGTGTGTGTGTGTGTGTGCGCGTGTGTGTGTGTGTAGGGCTATGTGCTGGAAAAATGATAATTTTTCATGAATAAACAGTGCATATATATTGCATATACAGGCGCAGCTCAAAAAATTAGAATATTGTGAAAAAGTTCAATATTTTTTGTCAGTCATTTCAGAGAGTGATACTCATATATTATATAGATTCATTGCACGTAGAGTGAAATATTGCAAGCCTTTATTTCTTGTAATTTTGCTAATTATGGCTTACAGCAAATGAAAACCCAAAATTCAGTGTCTCTTAAAATTAGAATATTGTGAAAAAGTTCAATATTGGAATCTCATGGTGTACTCTAATGAGCTAATTAACCCAAAACATCTGCAAAGGTTTTCTGAGCCTTTAAATGGTCTCTCAGTCTGGTTCAGTAGGCTACACAATCATGGGGAAGACTGCTGACTTAACACATGTCCAGAAGACAGTCATTGACATCCAAAGTTCTCTTTTCAGAGAGTAAATTGAAAGTAAATTTTGCATTTCATTTGGAAATCAAGGTCTCAGTGTCTGGGGGAAGAGTGGAGAGTCACAGAATCCAAGTTGCTTGCAGTCTAGTGTGAAGTTTTGACAGGCAGTGATGATTTGGGTGCCATGTCATCTGCTGGTGTTGGTCCACTGTGTTTTCTGAAGTCCAAAGTCAATGCAGCCATCCATCAGGAAATTTTAGAGCGCTTCATGCATCCTTCTGCTGACAAGCTTTTTGGAGATGATTTCATTTCCCAGTGGGACTTGGCACCTGCCCACTCTGCCAAAAGTAACAAAAGCTGGTTCAGTGACCATGGTATTACTGTCCTTGATTGGCCAGCAAACTTGCCTGACCTGAATCCCGTAGAGAATCTATGGGTATTGTCATGAGGAAGATGAGAGACACCAGACCCAAAAATGCAGACCAGCTGAAGGCTGCTATCAAAGCAACTTGGGCTTCCAATACACCTCAGCAGTGCCACAGGCTGATCGCCTCCATGCCATGCTGCATTGATGCAGTAATTCATTCAAAAGGAGCCCCAACCAAGTATTGAGTGCATAGAAATCAACATACTTTTCAGAGGGCTAACATTTCTGTTTTAAAGATCTTTTTATTATAGATGTTATGTAATATTTTAATTTTCTGAGACACTGAATTTTGGGTTTTCATTAGCTGTAAGCCATAATCATCAAAATTACAAGAATTGAAGGCTTGCAATATATCACTCTATGTGTAATAGACAAAAATTTTGAACTTTTTCACAGTATTCTAATTTTTTGAGCTGCACCTGTAGTGACAATAATGTGCACAATTAACATGTCAGCCACATCTCTGAACAAACACCCTGTTCAGTTTTACATCTTACCAGGTAGACCTGAAACGTTTCCGTATTACTTTCGATCCAAGTCCAAATTGAATGCTGTCACATTAATGTAAAGGCTGCAGCAACACAAGGTTAAACATGCAGGAACAATAAGAGATTAAATGCACATCTTATTCCACCTTCTAACATCACTGCTTTACGTATACTATATTATACTATACTATACTATACTCTATATAGACACTTTGGGTACACACCAGTTTCCTTAATTACATCCATGTTTCCCTCATTTGCATGTTTTCCCTGCATCTCAATCAATGCTTGGACAACATGCCAGGAGAGGAATTGTAGAAACGTGTTTAGAGAAATTCTCTGAGTTTGTTTTTGCAATTCTGCATATTTGCATTTATGTATAAAATACACATAAAATCTAAAACTCTATAGAAGTATTGTACTTGAGTTGGTTGCGTTATTTGTCTGCCAGCTTGGGTATAAAACTCCAGTGATGCAGTTTCAGATCAGTCCTATCAGCTGCAGCTTCAAGTCTCTCACAGATTTCCGATAATGGGGTATGTCAGACCAAAAAAAGACTTCCACCAAAGCCGGTCTCATGTAATCACACTCATTTCTTCTCAGACAGAACATGTTCTATTTTATTTTGGTGATATTTGCTGTGTGTGGAGAACACTGAACCCACACTGTATGAAGTGTGCTATATAAATAAATTTCACTTGACATACAGTAAACATAACCTTGTAATGTTGTTAACATTTGTTCACAAGAGCAATACCTGCTGGTTGCCTGTAAGTAGATATAGCATTTTCATTAAGACCAATTAGGTGTACAGTTTGTAAATGTCTAATCCATCTTCTTTCATCCATTTGTCTCTGAGACCTGGACCAGTTGCTACTGCTCTCCACACCCTATAACTGCATATTTTCCAGACTATGGATTTGGAAAGAGCAGGACTGTGGACCTGCAGTCTGTTTTAATCATGTAATGGTGTTGTGTGATTCTGGTTTTAATTGTATTTCCTGTATCTCCACCACACAATTTTCGACAGTGGATGAAGGTAGTCATGTGCACCAGACTTATAGATTTGGCCTGCAACAGCTGCCTTATAGAGTGCCACTTCCAGAGTGCTTATTGAGGATGTATGGTGGGCTGGTCAGGTAAGTATGGCTTTATTTATATAGCACTTTTAAAAACACAATTAAAAAGTGCTTCACAGATGAAAAGATGAAAATTAATAAAAAGAAATACGGTAAAAATACAACACAACCTTACAAGTAATCAGCAGGATCTTGTAGGTTATTCTGAATTTTTACATAAAGTCAAAAGAGACCAAAGCCATATAATGATCAAAGATGATACCAAGATTCTTATCAGTAGATTTGATATTTGAGTGAACTAGACCAAGACACTGATCAACTGCAGAGGAAAAGTTATCAGGACCAATTGAAATAATTTCTGTTTTGTCACGGTTTTGGTGGAGACATCCATTCTTTGCTTGCAGCTAAGCAATCATGAAGGGAGGCTAGTTCATTCAGATTAATGGCTTTAGCAGAGAAACAGGTCTGTGTATCATTGGGACAAGATATGATATGATATGGAATTTCTTAAAATAGGTTGAACAAATGACTCAGAGGAAACAAGTACAATGAAAAAAGGATTGGTCCAAGGACTGATCCCTGAGGGACACCACAAAGCAGGGGAGCTGAGCAGGACACATGATTTTAAAGCTGTACCAGAAATGGCAACACAGTTATGTAACCTGTAAAGTAAAATGGCATGATATATGGTGTGAAAGGCAGCACTCAAAGTATTTGCCTTTGTCTGCATGCATAACAATATAATTGATTAATCTCTCTCAAGCAGTCTCAGTACTCTGCTTGTGACAAAAGTCAGAATGAAATTTGTCGAAGGCTTTATGATGCTCAACCAACTTCAGGAGTTGGTCAGTGACATTTTTTTTTTCAAGAATTTAGGATAAAAGGAGTAGCTTGGAGATTGGTCGGTAATTCTCTAACACGGCTGGGTGTTGAGAGGGTTTTTTAAGAAGTGACTGAACAGTGGAAATTTTAAAATTGTCTGGGATGGACCTGAATGTGAGAGAGTGGTTGATAGTGGTTGATAATAGAGAGCAAGCTGGGACCTGAATTTTGTAGGAACTCTATTACATGGAATAGAGGAGGAATGCATATGAGCTAAAGTGATTAAAAGGATCTGCAAGGAAATAGGCACAAATTCAGACAGTACAGTAGGATGGCTGAATGCTCTGGATGAGAAGAAATTGAAGAAATGCAAATCGGACTAAATGTTTCTCGGTTATTGTATTGGGTAGTAAAGGTACATCAAATGTAATTTGTGGTCTGAGATGAAGTCAATCTTATTCAGAGAATTCAGAGACATGGCTAGAGTAAAAACTGAGTCAAACGTGCTCACAGACACGGCTGCACAAGGTTAAAAGATTTCAAAATGTTCAAAAAAGGGGTTGTCAGCGTGAATGATAATCACCAACTAAAATGGCCCTATCACGTTTAAGCACAAGAGAGGACAGTTACTCAGATAGTTTGTTGAGAAAACCCATATTTGAGTTAGAGGGATGATAAATGATTAAACTGGTTATCACACACTATTTTAAAAGGTAAAATCTGAGAATTGAGACCAGCTAGCAATAGCTATAGCAACAATAGCTAGAAACAATACCATCAAACTCTGTCTTTGGTTGTTGTTTTGATTGAGGCAAGGAAAGGCAAGGCAGCTTTATTGATAGAGCAGATTTCATTATAAAGACACTACATGTGCTTTACAGTAAACAAAAGAAAAGAAAACAACATACTATATACAGTATACCCATAACACCTACACACACACACACACACACACACACACACACACACACACACACGATCACAGTAATAGGCCTGAAATAACAGGAAGGTTTGGAGCTTAGCTTTAAATGTAGATACAGCTTATATAAATTGCAGTTCATGAGGCAAAGCATTGCAGAGGACAGGTCCACAGTACCTGTACTTGTCACTTGTACCTTGTAAATTTGAGTATGTGTACTCACGTGGGGTCCTCTGTAGCAGTTTGGTGTTCCTCCAGTTCATGGGCTTGTTTTAACCAGGGCACCTTGGCCTCCACTGGCAGAGATTCTGACAAGGAGACAGAAAATTAGCTTACGTCCCAGTCATTCTGAGCTGACACCAGTGATCAGGGCCCAGATCCACACAGCACATAAAGCAATGACAGCAGCCAGTTGATTATCACACGCAGGCTACTAGGTTGAACACTATTGTTGCTTGCAATGTCCATCCTTAATTGCGTCCTGGGCATTACCATTCAGTAGGCTAGACTCTGGTCCCAAATACCTAGCCGTTAGCAATAACTAGGTATCCAAAAAAGGCTAGGTATAAAAACGTTATTTTCTGATCGGCTTCAGTCAAACACTATGTATATGCATGTATGTATGTGTAACAGAGTTGGAAAAATGTAGCTAGTTCAATTCTATGTTCAGAGTTTATGTGGGGATTTTATTTATTGTGTATTTATTTTGATGTATAATTGTGAATTTTATCTTAATGTGTTATTTTATTTCATTATTATTTTTATTTGCGTTTGGCTCTTACCTCTTTCTGTACTTCCTGGGCTTCCATAC
>JBBMOE010000053.1:1163311-1177065 GCA_037975065.1 Chaetodon trifasciatus
TACTATTCGTTTGCTTAATCTTACCCCACGTGTATGTCCTTATTTTGTCCAGTAGATGGCACTGTTATCCCTGTTCATTATTCCTCGAGTTGAAATTGTTTAATATAAGTGTTTTTCTGATGTTTTAAATGGCTGATACTACTGCTAGTTTGATCTTAGTATGCTGTAAACTGTATTTTAAGAAAACAGATCAATCAACCCCACACAGTGCTCTGATACACTGATGAGGGAGAGCAGTGAGAGAGAGAGAGAGAGCCAGACCCAGAAGGCATGAGTGTGTATTTATTGTCTTCTGCAGATAATAAATGGAGGAAAATCACACCTGAGTCATCATTTTAACCTCAGTCGACACACTCGCCCCTGTGCCCCCGTTACATATGTATGAAAAGATGTATGTCTGTGTTTATCTATTTATTATTTGTTACAATGATAAATATTTTTTAGTCTTTTTTATCATTTTTTAACCAAGGTTGCAAGTATTTTTAGAGGGCACAGTATGAAGTTGAAATCCTGACAAATAAGTATGGCTGCCTGGTGAGTGGTCACAGATGAAATGTATAATTTACATTATGGAAGTCAGGTCCCCACAATGCGACTGAATACAGTTTTATCTCCCCAAGTAATACATGGCCACACACACATACACCTGCAATGGTTTTCAACCTATCATATATCACACACTTGAGCACAGACCACATGAAAGTGAAACACATTTACACATTTTACATAATATAGGTCCTTGGACCAGTATGTTGCTTGTACATGCAATGTTTTTGTACTGTATGGTCTATGGAGATGTTTTGTACCTCAATGCATTGTACATGTTTCTGCAATACTGTCATATGTTTCTCAGTGTGTAGACAATAAAAGCTATACAATGGGGTGTATATATCTTTTTATTGGAAAACTGGAAAAATGCAAAAGCCAAATATCATACACTGTACAAATAGAATAATAGGATTGATGAGAGTGTATAGGTATAATGAAATAGTAATGTGAAAGAGTGTAAGATTACTTTCTTCAATAGCTTGAGTGCATGTTTATACCTTGTGTGTATGTGGTCACCTTCTGGTGGTAATTTTTCTTTTTTATCCAGCAGAATGTTTATTCAATAAAATATACAAAAAATAAAGACATTGGACATTTGTGAGCTTCAAATGCTTGTCCCTTACAGCCTTACTTACAACAAACAAGCAGTTTTTTGTCAATTATTAGTATCCTACCTCTGGGCTTGTGGCAGGCAATAGGAACCAGACAGTCTTCTTTAACATGAGGTTTGCGTGACATTTCACAGCCTCCGATGTGCTGACCACGATGGTCAATGCACAGAACCACCCGGTAGCGCAGGCCACGGCCACAAGTCACTGTACACTGCAATGGGATGGTATCACACATATTACCTTATATATTATTAATTTGACAAGTGGCATCAATCAATTGAAGTTATTTGGGCAGGAACTACAATAACAATTATTTCCACCTAATCGACCATTGAGTCCATTGCTTCATTTGAATAGTTTTTGTGTATGTAAAAATAAAGACAAACATATTAGCATATTATTAACATATTTTGGACCCCTTTGGGGTCACGGCCCCCTGGTTGGGAATCACTGGATTAAGTGATTAATCTATCAGTAAAAAATCCCAGTAAATACTGGAAATGCTTATTACAATTTCCCAGAGGTTAATTGGTTACGATTACAAATATTTCATTTACAATAATATCAAAGAGAGACACACAGTAAATCCTCACATCTGAGAAGCCAAAATCAGACAATGTTTGGCATTAATGTCTGACAACTGATTTAAATGATTGGTAAGTGGTAAATAACCTCATTTGTATTGCACCTCTCAAGAGTGTAACAAAGTGTTAAACAAAAGAAATAAGGCAACCAACATGAATACAAACATGAACATGAGTTCAGATGTCTGGTGTAAATAATCGCTTACTGACCTGAGACCACTCCATGGCCACCCACTGGGGGCAGGCAAAGGTGTTGCAAATCTGTCGGGTGATAGGTCGAGGGGAGTGGGTGCACTTCCACTCCTCCACCTGGGAGAACTGTCCATGGGTGTCCTCCTCCACACACAGCACACTGCGATCCTGCCAACCACCACCTTCACCACAGGACACAGAGCACTGGGTCCAGGGGCCCTGCTCCCAGCTGCACACACACAAAAAACAGGCCAACCTCACTTAATGTTTTCTCAGGTGATTTAATGATGCATCTGACATTTTTCTTAAAGCAAAACACCACATACATATGGTTATCTCTGGATATTCTATCATAATTTCATGTAAACTGATTTACGTGTTAAATATCATGGTAGAGGGGTCATGTTATTTCAGACCAGACCTTTTCTACAACTATATGTCTAGTTACAGTTGGATTCTATCATGTTATAATGTCGTTAGATAATAATAGTAGTAATAGTAATAGTGATTAACAGCAGTTTGACTGGGACACCAGCAGGTTCTCCTGCTCATGCTGCAGGGTAAAAGATAATAGATACACCTAAACAAATGGCAAAACAAAGAATTCAATTCTCATTTGCAAATTTTCAATATAGCAACATCTTAACACACAATAAAAATGTTATATTTAATTACAAAAATGATGACAAAGAAACAGGTGGCAGACTTTCAGTGTTGCTTTTTTCAGTGTCCAATTCATTGCAGAAACATTGTTTCCTTTCTATTCTTTATCTTACTAGCATTTACAGTTTTGTCAGAAACTTTAACAATTTAGTTGCAGATGCTTTCTACCATTGGTTTGGGCACTTACTACTTTCTTTATTTTATCCCTGGAAGAATGGAGCATGCTTTGCAACATATCCAGATCTTAATGTCCTTTCATTTAGCATTTCTTTACAACCAAAATGCAAATGCAGCTGCTTATGACTGGTTGCTTTTACTTTGTAGATATTCTCCAACTGGATGATATATTCATAGACATTAGATAGACATAGATTTTTATTAATTCATTTTAAATTCAAAAGACCTGTCAAGCTCCCAAAACACAAACCAAAGGCCACGGATTTTCTTTACTGTAGACACAAATAACTATGGCTGCAATAAAACACTGTGCTATTAATATGTTCATATGGTACCCTACACAATAAAAATGTTTCCAGAGCCATACAGGATGTAACAGCAATAATAAGACATATGTGTTTTTTAACATTTCATTAAACTACTTACATTAAAGTCTGGAGGGGCATGTGTGAAAAAGTCTGACACATACAGTAGATTTACACACCTCAATTAATTCTCTCATCACTGATTCCACACATATTCTAAAAAAGATAAAATAAACTAAAGAGTGTGAAGCAGTGTGCTACAGTGCTACAAAGCAAAGCATGTCTTATGGAAAAGATGTCTTATTGTTATCTCCCTGTGAGTGTACAGCAGTCACCAATAATCACACCCACTGAGACCACTGAGCCAGGAGCTGAAAACCTTACTTATGTATCGTAAGTCCAGATTTCTTGACTACAGGCATAGCTGTCTTAGCTGTTCTTATTGGCTTTATAGAGTCATTAAAGTCATTATAGTCATTTTCTCTCCTGCAGCTGTTCCCAAAAGCCAATATTTTCTTCTTCTAATGCCAGTGGAGCAGTGGTCATAAGTTTTAGAGGGCTACGTCTATACTCAAAGAATCTGGAGTCACAATACATAACAAATATTAGTTCTAAGTCAATTAAAATTAAATACACCAGTTCACATGGATAAAACCATGACATCCCTGTGTGGGAAAAAAGAAGCAAAATGATATTACACTCCACCCACTTATTAATGTCGCTACAAAAGTGTGGGATGTTGATAACGGGGATTAGAGATGCACCATTTGGCATGTGTGGTAAAATGCTAGATCTTGTTATGGAGAGAAATGACACTGATGACAAGGTGCAGCAGAGACAGCCAAAGCGGGACTTTGAGTGAGCTCACGCATACAGATGTCCAACAGCATAGTCCTCCCATTTCTTGCCTTACATTCCTTTATATACTTTTGCAGACATGCATAAACACACACATGGGGCCTCTGTGTTGACGTGACCGATACACTATCATTTTGGGGGATGTCCAGCCATCATTCTCAACATGTCTCACATTATTTCACATACTGTATCCTGTTATTGCAAATATGTTCAGTCACCATGACCTGAACATTCCTGTTGTTTATCCATGACATGAACATTCACAGTCACACTCCTCCTGAATGCATGCCTAGGGGGTGAGAAATCAGGGGTAGAACACAACCTGTTCTGGCCGATGGCTATCGGTCCAGTTTTATGAGTGTTCGCAAAGGTGTGCCACAGGATTCTATTGTAGGGCCACATCAAAAGTTAGAAACATTACAATTCATCTGTACGCAGACGCCCCCATTCTATATGGAGCAGAATCTACAAGTCTAAAAACAATCAAGGTCCAGGGAAGAAAACAAAGCACAACACTAGAAAACACTAGAAACACTGTAAAGAGCTTGAACTCTTGACACATAAGTTACAAGGACGAACTGGCAAGGACTTTTTTTTTCCTATGAGAATTCAGTAATATAAAGAGAATTAAAAAAAAGAATACACAACGATCTTTTTTAATGATTTCACAACAGTCACCATCTTTAGCTCATTCTGCAGCATGAGAGGAAACAGAACTATGGTGAAATTAGGCCAGAAATAATTAATTTGTTAGCCAATTTTCAGAAACAAACTGCAATAGCGCAAATGCAATAGTTTTAACTTGATATGGCAAATTTGTTTGCAAAAAGTTGGACATCTTATTTACACATTCAGCAGACACAGAGCAACATTAGTATTTGGAGTGATGTTTGTGTCCACCTCATGAAGATGTGTCCAATATTCAATCTTCTTTCAGCTTAGCTTTGGTCTCAACCAACTCCTGACACATTTGAGAAAATAATTGTCTCTTTAGCTGCTAAATGCTTCACTATATTCATTAGCTACCTGCTGATTGTGTCTGTCTACTGTCTGATTCTGGGCATGTAGTGTACATTGGTCAAAGCTTTTTCAGTCAAAGCTTTTTCATTGAAAACAAATGTCCAGTGGTGCTGGACAAAAGGTTTGCAAGAGCACTTAGAGTGAACCAACACAACTGGTGGTGGATCCCAAAATCAAAACAATGAGCTGAAAAATGCTGAAAAGCTCTATATAGCAGAGGGAAACTGCAGAACCGGGGATAATTCTCTGTGGATTTGTCAGTACGAGCAAGACCTTTCACATACAAGTGGCCTTGGCCATGGACATTTTTTATTATTAGCTTCAGCAGAATGTCAGTGGAATGTTCCTTACTTGGGTAAGTTATTGGAGAAAAAATGCAGAAATCTTGTAACATTTTAAATAACAATAAATAAATAAAAATACTAACACTAAGAATAGGAAATTATAAGACTGTCGTGTCACTTTTTCATGTAGATGAAGTGTGCGTGAGGAGGATTTACAGAATGGAAAGTTTAATGTGGTATTTACATCATGTTTGTTGTTAACTCTACTTCCAGTTACTTTAGGGTGCATCAATGGATGTATTCCAACCGATAATAGTCAGATTTCTGAACAATTTCTGCCCACTCATTTCCTGTTTCTTTTAACTTTTAAAATGAATGAATTGTAAGGGTTACTCACCGAGGCAGAGGTTGGAAGTGATCATATGGCATCACCTCTTTGAATCCATCACTGGAGAAGACAAAGTATCACATAACTGTAAATTTATGAAACTATGATATCCAGATAGCGGCCCTAGAGGCCATAAGAATCTTGGGAAAGCATATAAGCGTAAGCCCAAACAGAATGCTTAACAGCAGTTTGGCCTTCAAGGTTATAATACAATGGTAGAAAATGTCAATAGAAACCGCTTTTGCCAATGTAGCATTTCTGCTCATTGATCAAACCTTCCACCCATCCAGCCCTCATAAAAGAAGCACTGAAATATGCTAAGGGGAAAATCCTCTTTTTCTTGCAGATGTGAAAACCGTATTGACTTAGACTGAAAATCTGAGCTCTACCTGCTCAAATCCTGAGTAATGTCCCTCCAGGAATGCCAAACAAAGCCTGATGGGGTGACAGGGTCAAAGTTGGTTTGAGCCTGATTCTGATCGGTTATGCCACATTAGGTTCCTGCATATTGTTACCAGCAGCAGAAAGCTCTCACATTTAAATTGTGCAAAACAATAACTTTTTTTTCACATAAAAGTACGGTGACAATGTGCTGATACTGTAGTTCAGCATGACTGGGAAACAGTTAAAGAATAGTTCAACATTTTGGGACCAATATAATGTCTATAAGAGTCATGGCATGATCAGCCTCGTCTAGCCAAAAGACAGGAAGCAGAGGTAAACAGCTCTCTTGGCTTTGTCCAAAGGGGAAAAAAACAAACAAAAACAAAACACCAACACCAACAACCAGCCTACCAATACTTCTAAACTTCATATATTAATATAATGTACCTTGTTTGTTTAATCCATTGGTTAACCACATCCTCCATCTCTGTACAGAACGCACAACCACGAGAGTGGTATCAATCTTCGCCTGTCTCTAAAAGAAAATGAATAAACTAATTGATAAAAATATTTCCCAAAATGTTGAAAAATTCATTTTTTATGATGCCTCCCTGTTATGTGAAATGTTTGTGAGTACTACCAGTCTCACCGAGAATCAACAGCCACATCTAAATCTCTTTGCAGTTTTTAGCTCATTACTTGGACAACTGCAGTCCTGCTTTGGCTAATCTTATGCACATACTTATACGGTTAATGCTATGATTGCAATATTTCTTTAAGTGTTCTCATGTTAACACTTTTTAACCCATCTAATTTAGAGTTTATCCAGTAGCTTTATGCTCTTTTCTGCCTGTGCATTTTACTCTTAATATTTGGTACCCATTCTAAAGAGCAATTCTAAGATCCAGCCAGGAACCTCAGTTAAAAATTGTACTTTTCACTAATCATGGCACAGTTCTGGTAATTTTCATTTATGAGCATTGTCCCTGTCAAGCAACCAGAATGAAAGAGAGTACTTGCAATGCAGCACCTCACCAAAGCATATAATGTCTGTATTATAATTTGTGTTTAAAGGGGTGAGGAGATGTGCTCATATTGTATGAATCATTGGAGGATGAATTGATTGATCTTTGAACTGGAGAAAAAAGTTTGCAGTAAGGTCTATCCCACCTCTTGCCTAGTGCATGTGTCCCAACATCCTAATTTAAAGAATGGATGAATGGGTTAAGGGTAATAGTATAAAAATATTCCTGAAATTTTGGCTTTTGTGACATCAATGATGTAAAATACAACTTGGAGCAACTCCTACCTCTCTGGGCAAGGGTCCATGTTGCACTCCTTGAGTTTTGGTGTGGGCTTGGTGTTTTCAGGATAGCTATTACAATGGTGCTCGGGCAGGGTCTGGTTGGATCGAACGTCTGTGCACTCTGCAGAGTTCAGCTGATAGCCTAGGGAAGGAATGTGAATGCAAGCTGTTGGACTGTACAATACTAAGAAAAGCTGCAGATATCAGGTGGAGCTTAATATATAATTATATTGAATATATATATTATATAATATATATAGTTGCAGATCAATAAAACTAAAACAGTTTTAAATCATTATTCAAACATTTAGACACCCGCTTACTTTACTGTCAACTGACTGTAACCTCACCTCCTCCACAGGTAACCGAGCAGGGGAAGAAGTCAGTCTCTCTCCACTGGTACCTGATTGGCTGGTAGAATAGAAATTGGACAACTGTGTCCTTGGAGTCTTCATACTTCATCTGCATAACATGTAGTGTGAATGAATAGTAGAGAAAAACAGCATTATGTTAAGTAGTGTAGGGTAGAGGAGATTAGAGTACACAACATGGGAGGAAACCATAGCAAAATTAAGTAGAGAATCCCACTACAGAAAGTCAAGGAGAAGACTCATCTTAGTGGGACACTCCACTGAATTTGTCCAAGTCAATTTACAAGTACTATTGTACTACTACTACTATTACTACTACTACTACTGCTGCTGCTGCTGCTGCTGCTATTAAGAATAAGACTGTCACTACTCTACTCTGCTAGTTGTACAATGTGCTTCTACAGGGGTTTTTGTTAAGTCTGAGAAAATGACCGAAGTGACATCATGTAAGTAATCTCAGTTCGAAATCTTTTACTTATGACATATTTATAACAAAAAAAAACCTGAGTTACAAATGGAGGCACAAGTGTTTGAAAAACATGGATGTTTTTGGAGCTTGACCTACACAAGTGACTAAAAGTCAGGTTATGTCCTCTGCAGGACCCCGCCCCCAGCCTCTCCATAACAGCAGATCAGGTGAGGAAGGAGTTCAGGATGATGAAGGTGAGGAATACAAGCCCTGATGGCATCAGCTACAGACTGCTCAGGGACTGTGCACTTCAGCTCTGCAGCATCATTCTGCACATCTTCAACGTGAGCCTCAGTTTGGAGAGAGTGCCAGCCCTGTGGAACTTCCTGTTTGGTTCTAGTCCCAAAGACTGTGCATCCCACAGAGTTCGACAACTTCAGACCGGTTACCTAAACTTATCATCTGATGAAGACCATTGAGAGGATTATACTTGACTATACCCGAGCTGACTAGGCATTGGTGTGGAGGACGCAGTTCTCTACCTGTTCCACCAATCTTTTTCCCACCTAGAGAACACTGGGAGCACTGTGAGGGTTGTGTTTTTTGGCTTCTCAAGTGCTTTTGACACAATGCAGCCATCACTGCTTAGGGGGGAGCTGGGAGTATGTGAAGCTTTTCAACTGTGTGTCTGATGTGGTAGTCTGCAGCATCGGGGCTCTGCAGAGTATAGTGCCCTCTCCAGTCCTCTGCACCCTGTACACATTGGACTTCAAACACAACACCGACAGCTGTCATCTCCAGAAGTTCTCTGATGATACAACCACCGTTTGATACGTATCACAGGACAACGAACTGGAATACAGGGAGGTCGTCACCAATTTATCAAATAGTGTGAACTGAACCACCTGCACATCGACACAAGCAAGACAAAGGAGATGGTGATCGACTTCTGCAGGAAGGTGTCAGAGACTAAACCTGTGAACATTCAGGGTTTGGACATTGAGATTGTGGGCAAGTACAAATACCTGGGTGCCTCAACCACCAATTGGACGGGACAAACCACACAGATGCCCTATACAAGAAGGGCCAAAGTTGACTCCATCTGCTGAAAAGACTGAGGTTCTTTGGAGTATATAGGACACAAACATTTTATGACGCTGTGGTGGTATCTGCAATCTTCTATGCAGTGGTCTGCTGGGGCTGTGGAAGCTCTGAGAAGGGCAGACTCTGTCCTGGACTGCCCTGTGGACACCATCGAGGAGGTGGGTGAGAGGAGGATGTTAGCCAAGCTGACATCAATCATGGACAACACATCCCACCCCCTGCATGAGAGGGTGGGGGCCTTAAGGAGCTTGTTCAGCAACAGACTGCTGCATCACTCTGTATGAAGGAAACTACTGTGGGTCCTTCATTCCAACAGCTGTGAGACTGTTTAACTCCAACATCATCTAAAATTTTAACTGTCAATCATCATTTAAGATAGCATTGTTGTCACAAACCCACTGCTGTTTGCACAACTGCATTATATAATGTTTTTATGTTCATAGTCTAGTGGTTAAGACATTTGCCTGACACACCAGCGGTGCCAGTCCGAGGCTGGGCTGGAACACTGTGCTTTTAGGTGGCACGGTGGCACAAGTGGTAACACTGTCGCCTCACAGCTAGAAGGCCCCGGTTCAAATCCCGCTGTGGGCGCTGTGGGTGTCCTCCACCATGCCTTCAGTGCCTCCTGCTCGAGGAGAGGGGCCTTTCTGTGTGGAGTTTGCATGTTCTCCCCGTGTTCACCTGGGGTTTCCTCCTTTAAAAAAAACCCACTAAAAACATGCAAGAAGATCACCACCTGACCAATGGTGACAAACAGGAATTGGGTCCCCGGGCGCCGGTCGATGGCAGCCCACCGCTCCTGGTCTGCCGCGGAGGAAGGACGACCAGGATGGAATAAATGCGGAGGACAAGTTTCACCAATTGCATGGCGTGTGTGTGCATGTGGATGTAACATTGTGTGACAAATAAAGGGGATTGTCCCTCCGATTCTTCTCTTCTTCTTCTTTTAACCTTATGCTGATATTCACTAAATCTGTGCAAATATCCTGTGCAATACAACATATTTCTTTCTACAGTGATCTTATATTATTATTATATATTATCGTCTACTGTGTTTATATTTTTTTTTCCTGTGCAATATTACATAACACACAATAGTCAAAAACTACATCTATATAGTTTTGGGTAAAATGTGTGTGTGTGTGTGTGTGTGTGTGTGTGTGTGTGTGTGTATATATATATATTTTCTGTCAAAGGTGATTATCAAAATTTTAAAACACGCTGTAAAATGCAATGGTATCACTGTAAAGATGCTCAAATGATGCTGAGTATTTGACAAAACAAGCTTTCTTTCACTAGGTTTCTTTTATCAAAGGACAGGGAGCTGCCTTAGAGAGTAAAATGTGTGCTTTCTAACAGTGCTTCCTTTTCTTTTGATGATGTAATTGAAGTGTAAGTCATTCATCACGACCTTGCAGATTTGGCATTGTGGACCAAACTACTGAATGTGTCTTCTATACATGGAGCTTTTAAACAGAATGTAATGTGTCATATTAATCACCAATGAAATGTACGTGACCTTTGCTAAACCCCTCTCTGCACAGCAGCTGTCCACTCATTGCTTAGTAACTGTCACTAGGCACCAGCAGGCCTTTTATGCTTTGAGCTTTCTCTATGTTGGTGCAGTGTGCATGAGGCTGTATCAAGAGAGAATCCAGGTATCTCGACTTTGGAGGGACTTTGGTGTCTTTTTGTAGCGTTTCAAAAGGTTGAAACACAAGAGCAAATGTGTGAGGAATGGTTCAAACTTTGCTTTATCTGCACAAATAAAAGCTCCAAATTTTAACATGTCCGGCTAACTAGCTTATTACCTACAGTAGCAACCAATCATTATGTGCAAATGCAATGTGCAGGTTATTAGCTTCCACACACACCCACTGTTTGTTGATCTGTTAATCTGTGAGCCAAGGTGCCGCTAGACCAGAATTGAGAGTAATGATAGAAGCTCAGTCCTGTTTTTGTTTGAGAACGCACAGTCCACCAATTCCAGCCAAACTTGCGTAAGATACCATTACATTTGCCAAACCCATGGCTTATCCCTCATATCCTAAAATCCTTCTCTCTTAGAAAAGTGAAGCACACTGTTTGAAAATATGAAAAATAAGGCCATTGCCTAAATCTAATCACTGTATTTTTTACATTTTATTTTTAATGCCATACTATGGGACGACCTAGCTCTAGAATAAAATTCACAAACAATGGCTCCCTTGTACACAAACAACTGGTGAGGATGCTGGTGTTATGCCGAGGATATGAGGCTTTAGCATTCTATTTCCTTTTGAAATGTGTCATGAGGAAACGTCAGGTGAAAATGGACTTCACAGCTGACTCACACAGTTTAAGCATTGGCATTAGCTTACATTAACCAGCTACGCTTACAAAATGTGATAGCAAGACCCATCATTTTAGCTGACAAAATTCATGGTTGTAAGCTAGCAATGAGAGGAATCAAAGTGCTAAAAATATTGCTTCCATTTTGATGGTAAATCTGATCACTGTAAACTCCATATGTGCGGTGCGAGATTGTTACTAAGGAAGGCATTGTTTAGCAAACAGTCAATTACACACTGTAACTGAAAGCATACCTGATGTGGTTGAAAGACTTGTCACCAACACAGAAAAGCACAGGAAACAAAAGAGTGGAAGTGTAGACTGAATTAGCCTCTGATTGCACCAAATTTAAAATAACAGGAAAACATTCAGCCCAACAGTACAGCAGCAAGACTTTAATCTGCAAAATTCTGCCCTTTAGCACACATAGCATAACAAGAAACTGTGTTACAACATCTACCCATGTCAGTATGTCCCAAACCATGGTGGCAGCTGAAACATAATTTTCAACTGTTAAGCATGTGCACAGACAAGCTGTGTTTGATTTGCATCCAGAATGAAATGCCTCTCTTGTATTCAGTTGAGATTTGTAATCACTACCAGAAAAGTGTGAAATTGTAGACTGAGTGGATATTGCCATAAGTGCCATAAACTGGACAGATCTTTCCCATCTGCACATATGAGGTACAGCTGTGGGCAATCAAGGATGTGGATCTTGCTACACTATTAAACCACGTCAGTGAGAATACTGACTTGATGACAGGACATAAAATAGAGGCCACTTTTAGTTTAAGAGCAAAACCCATCTGATGGGAAAAGGATTCAGTAACCTATCTTGGTATATTAGACTGGTGTTAGAATATGATCACAATAAGTGAAGTCACTGAAAGACATTTGACTGTGTGTAGGCACTGTTACAATGAAGCACTTGTCTTCATTATAACTACAACATAAAAGCTGTTATGAAACAATACAGTTACTACATTATTCCTAATTACGTTTAGCAGGTGTTTCCAAAAGTAATACTAGTAGTGTCACTGGCAATAACCTCACAATCTCATTAAAAAAAAAATCCCCTGTGTTGCTACATATTATGCAACAGACTAATTTACAGAAGTTAAAAGTCCTAAGGCTATTTTGCTATAAACCCATGACTCTCCCCTTTCTTTTGTTTCACCTTGACAATGTAATCAGCCTTGAGTGGACCATGAGTCCTGAGTGCCTGCCTGTCCGTCCCTCTTTGGAAGTCCAAGGATATGTTTCCTATCATGTAGGTGCCTGTAGACACCAGACTGGTCTCCTCCTTCCACCCCTGAAGGGAGACAGCTTCGATAACTGAGGAGAAACAGAGCAAGATGAACATTTATTAATGTACAGTAACTTGGAATATTAACTTAATATTTTAATGTAATATTCACATACCTTTACCTTACCTCTATCAAGATGCAAAAAAAAACCCCTAAAGATAACCCATGATGAGCAAACCTGAGGAGGCTGCGTGTTAAATGTGTTGTGTGTTCCCAAAAAAATAAAAATAAAAAGCAAATCTTTTATCTGCTAAAGTGGCAGCTGGTAATTTTACATTTGTTGTTCAGTACTCACATTTCAGGCTGACAGAGGGAAATCACTTGAACAAAGTATTGTAATCCCATGATCATAAGTGAGGGTTATACCTAAGATGGACTAGTGTATTGAGAGCTTCGCCCTCAAGGCACAGTCAAGGTACAAAGCTGGTATTACTGCTGATGTCATACCAACTTGACTGTCAGTCTTATGTTTCATTGTACCCTCACTCTCAAACCTGAAATACTTTAAATCCTTCACTTGTGGAAGCAACATATGCTAAACCCGAGCAAGTGAGCTACCATTTTCTATGGTGTTAGAATTGGAGGTGCTGACTCTTATTCCAAATGTTGAACACTCAGCTGCAAACTTTCATGGGCTGTGCACTCCTTTCTTTTCTATGTTTACTTGACTGTGCTCTTGAGAGAGCACCTGATTGGTAAACACACCCGTGTAAGGAACACATCATGGGAGATGTCACACTAGACGTGTCAAGACAAAAAAAATTCTGACATGTTAAACTTTTCACTGGGGTGCCGCAGATGCTGCATGACGGGTTGGTTAGCATGTCAAAATACACGGATATAGATGCCCGACTAACTGTTGGTCATACTCAGCCAAGACACCGGTAATTTGTGGGCCACGACAAAATTGT
>JBBMOE010000053.1:1181967-1279592 GCA_037975065.1 Chaetodon trifasciatus
ACAAAACAACACTGTCAGGATTGGCAGTATGCTCCTGCCTGTTTCCTTGTGTTTCTCTTGTCTCCCATCCCTTCTGTTTCTTGTGTGTTCTCCCTCTTCTTGTCAGTGTGTCTCTGTCACAATGTCACTCTCTGAAACCTCCGGGCCATTCTCCACCTGGATTCCCTGCCATCATTCTGCCAAACTCTCCCTGCCTCATCTCCCTGACCTTCCTTCATCTGCCATTCTTCATAGCCCACCTGGATCAAGCTCCAATGAGCTGCGCATTGTGAACATTGATATTGTACTAATAAACTGCTTGCACTTATTTCTGTCAACCATTTTATTTTGGGTCCTACAAGCACACTCATTATTACACACAGCTACGTAAAGAACTCTATGCCCTGACTCATTAGACCACATTGATCATTCTCTACATTCAATTTAAAGACAGGAATAATAATAAAAAAACAAAGAATAATATATGAAAAAATTAAACTAATTTACATTTCTATTCAGTAGTGACATAAATTAATTCAAAATTCTTTAAAATTTTCCTTTTCTGTTTTTATAGTTATAAGTCATAAGGATGAGGTTTTCTGATGAATTAATCTAATTATTGAGGATGATGATGATGATTGAGTTTGTGAACAGTCCTTTAAAGTAGCTGTGATAAAACCTCTACTTAAAAAGCCTACTCTTGATCCAGGGGTTTTAGCCAACTATAGACCGATATCCAACCTCCCTTTCTCTCAAAAACTCTTGAGAAAGCAGTTGCTAATCAGCTGTGTGACTTTCTACACAAAAATAGTTTATTTGAGGATTTCCAGTCAGGATTTAGAGTGCATCATAGCACAGAGACAGCACTGGTTAAAGTTATAAATGACCTTCTAATTGCATCTGATAAAGGATTTGTCTCTGTACTAGTCTTATTAGATCTCAGTGCTGCATTTGACACCATTGACCATGATATCCTATTGCAGAGACTTGAACACTTCATTGGCATTAAGGGAACTGCGGTTTAAATCCTACTTGTCAGATCGCTCTCAGTTTGTACACGTTAACGATGACTCCTCTGTGCTCACTAAAGTCAGCTATGGAGTTCCGCAGGGTTCTGTGCTTGGACCAATTCTTTTCACCTTATATATGCTTCCTTTAGGTAAGATTATCAGGAAGCACTCAATAAATTTTCATTGCTACACAGATGATACCCAGCTATATTTATCAATGAAGCCAGAAGAAACCAGTCAGTTAACTAGACTACAAGCGTGTCTTCAGGACATAAAGACCTGGATGACCTGCAATTTTCTGATGCTAAACTCGGACAAAACTGAAGTTATAATACTAGGCCCTAAACATCTTAGAAACTCACTTTCTGATGACATAGCAGCTATGGATGGCATTGCGCTGGCCTCAAGCACCACTGTAAAGAATCTGGGAGTTGTCTTTGATCAGGACATGTCCTTTCACTCCCATGTAAAACAAATTTCAAGGACTGCCTTCTTTCACCTGTGTAATATTGCAAAAATCAGGCATATTTTGTCTCAAAATGATGCAGAAAAACTAGTCCATGCATTCGTAACTTCCAGGCTGGATTATTGCAATTCCTTACTATCAGGCTGCCCAAATTCGTTGCTGAATATTCTCCAGTTGCTCCAGAATGCTGCACCACGTGTTCTGACAAAAATGAGGAAGAGAGATCATATTTCTCCAATATTAGACACTCTGCACTGACTCCCTGTAAAGTTTAGAATACAATTTAAAATTCTCCTCCTTACTTACAAAGCCATAAATTTTCAGGCACCTTCTTATCTTAAAGAGCTCATAGTACCTTATTACCCCACTCGAACACTGCGTTCCCAGAATGCAGGTCTACTTATGGTTCCTAAAGTCTCCAAAAGCAGAACAGGAGCCAGAGCATTTAGCTATCAAGCTCCTCTCCTCTGGAACCATCTTCCAGTCTTTGTCCGGGAGGCAGACACTGTCTCTACATTTAAGAGTAGGCTTAAAACTTTCCTTTTTGATAAAGCTTATAGTTAGGGTTGGCTCAGGCTTGTCCTGGACCAGCCCCTAGTTATGCTGCTATAGCATTAGACTGTCGGGGGACCTCCAAAGATACACCGAGCTCCTCTGTCCCTCTCTCCCTCTCCATCTGCACGCTTTCATGTCCTACCACGGCGTGGTACTAATTTAGCTCCTTCCCTGGAGTCTCTGTGCTTTGTTGTCTCGCAGGTTCCCATGGACAGTGGCTGAATCTGGATCGTGGATTACAGCTACGTCTCCTGCCATGGCCCTGCCTGACATCCACTGCAACTGCTACTACTGTTATTACATCCACTGTCACTGTTACTGTGACTGTATGTCTGTCTGTCTCTCTCTGTCTGTCTGTCTCTCTCTCTCTGACTGCATTTCTGTCTGTCTCTCTCTGTCTGTCTCTCTCTCTCTCTCTCTCCGACAGCATTTCTGTCTCTCTCTCTCTCTGTCTGTCTCACTCTCCCTCTCTCACCCAACCGGTCGAGGCAGATGGCCGCCCACCCAGAGCCTGGTTCTGCCTGAGGTTTCTGCCTGTTAAAAGGAAGTTTTTCCTCACCGCTGTTGCCAAGTGCTTGCTCATGAGGGAATTGTTGGGTCTCTGTAGATAAAAGAGCTCGGCCTGTACCAGCTCTATATGTAAAGTGTCCTGAGACAACTTTTGTTGTGATTTGGCGCTATACAAATAAAATTGAATTGAATTGAATTGAATATATTGTTTCAAATGCATGAGTTGTTGGAAAATTAAGTCATGTAAAGGTGCATTTGTCGCATTAACCAATGAACAGACCAACATTTTCTGTATTCACAGTATGGACAGAACTATAGTGACTCACCTATCAAATCAAGTCCTTTGGTGCTGACTCTGAGAAAGCGGCTTCCCACCGGCACCTCCAGCACCGTCTTCACAGCTGCAGGGACAGACAAAGTTGGAAAGGTTTACTTTCAACCTACAGTACAGTACAGAGGGATGGCAATTTGAAGGCAAAACCTGTATAACTGAGTGGAGAGTTGATCCACCATTCATTATCAAAAAACCAAATTTGTTTGGAAGTGTGTTAATGTATTGTTTCTTTTGTGGACACTGATTGCCACTACTGTTCTGTTTTGTTTTAGTTTATTACTTATTAGCATTAGTTGTTTCTGCTTTGTTTCTCTTTGTATTATTTAACCTTTAGTTTTATTGTTACAAATTTTGACGGCCCTCTGCGCTGTACTTTGTTACTTCCCTCAAAAAATTTATAATACAAATCATTGTAGCTGCACATGGCACCAATTTTGTGACTTTAACCTATGTTTTTGTGTTTTGGTGAGAGTGCTGCAGAACTGGTAGCAGCGTGGCCGTCCAGATGGTGGAGGGTTTGGTGGTAGAGTTTCTCTGAGTGAGGTGGTAGTTTTGCACTTCCTTCACATTTATATTTTGTTCCCCTGTCATTTTGCTTTGCAGTGTGTGTGCCAAGCACAGGAGCGGTGAGTACTCCATCCCAACATATTTCCCCCATTCACCATGGATGGCTATGGCCAGCACCTTCTTTTTTTATATTATAGCTTTTAATCTAGCCCTAATTTCTTGTTTTTATGTTTATATTTTACTTAATAAAATTTGTAATTCTTGGGAACTCTTGTCTCAGACCCTTATTTACCATTGACTGTATTATTATTATTACAAAGTATCTGTGGGGTTTTAGCTGGTTTAAGTTGGGTGTTTAAACCTAAAACTGTAAAGAAAAGTAAACCAAACCCGGGCCTTGCCACGGCCCAGCCAAACAATCAACACACAATGCAATTTGCATATCTGTTACTACACAAACACTTTGTTATCCATGAAGGCAAATAGTCAAAGTCACTGATTCCCCACTACATGATGGTGTCAGTACCCTCAGTCTCTTATCTGCTGCCATTTCCTTTCATCTGTTCACCTGCTCAGCCAGCACTTTTCCACTCTGTCCTGGCCAGCCACACCCACGTGTCCATTCACCTGAACCTTGCCTAATCCTCATTCCCAATTAGCCCAGTACTTAAAATGCTGTCCCACACTCACTCATGATTGTTCTTCGCTTCCATGCAAGACTCTATTCTTGGACTGATCTCTTGTACTGAACCTGCTGGCTCTTGACAACGCCTGGTCTTCTGTTTCCTGGTATATACCTGTCTTTTGTCTGACTAAGTTTTGCCCTGCACTCTTTTCATGCACTTTTTTCATTTGCCTGATTGTTTGGTGTTTGCTTCAACACTTCAAGAGACTCTGAGTCAAATAAGAGACTATATTGAGTGAGCTTCCTCTGCTCATTTGGTTGCCTTGCAGCATTGAAAATGTTGACTTTATATTCAAACTGTACTGCGAACTTTGTTGCTGCACATCTGTCACTGCAAAGTATGAGATTAAAGTCACTATAGGAATCCGTGTGTACTAGTGGTACTGCATTTGGGTCCTAAACACCCCTGGAACAGACACTTATTTACTTGTACATCTTGCTGCTGTAACAAATTATGGTGATCATTACTTGCAATCTCTTATTTGTTAAACATTAATCTCTAACCCTGACAAGTCTGTAAAAGCAGTATCTGCACAACAAAAAATACAGCTCCTTGAAATTACTAAAGTCAATTCACAGTTACATCTGCAGTTGAAGTTGCTAGTGTTTACGGCTTGTATGCTGCCAGATTGTCTCTTACAATACTATTCTTTGCTGTCGACCGAGTAGAATGGAAATACCTGTTTTATGCTCGGCCCAGTGATCATTAATTGGATCAGGGCATTGTATTTTAAGCCAACTGCCACCGTAAACAGATGGTATTAAGTCCAACCCTTTTGAACTTTATCGCTCTACTCGCGAAGGCTGTACTGTGAGCCCTCTAATTTTCATCCTGGCACTTGAACCACTAGCGTGCGTAATATGAGCACAAAAGGAAATATATGGCATTAGAGTCTGTGATTATGAATATAAAGCCAATCTTTTTGCGGATGATATTTTATTGACACTGGCGAAACCATGCCAGTCAGTTCCACAGGTGTTAAAGCTCATAAATTATTTTGGTAAATTTTCTGGTTAAAGAGTGAATTATAATAAAAGTGAAGCCATCCCCCTTAACAATTTAACTTTTCAATCTCATCTAGGTACTGCCCCCTTTAGCTGGAAATCAAAAGGAATGAAATATCTGGGAATCAAGATCCAGGCCCCTATCGACAAAATGGTTGGGTTGAATGCTCCAGATTTATTAAAGACTATGAGGGAGGACACCAAGAGATGGACCGTGTTGCCTTTATCCCTCTGGGGCAGATCGGAAATAATTAAGATGAATCTTTTGCCCAGGCTGACTTTTCTAATGTCTTCAATCCCACTAAAGTTCCCCTCCAGCTGGTTTAAGGAAGTTAATAAAATACTTTCTGGATTTCTTTGGAATTATAAAAAACCCAGGATTAGTCAAACAAAACTAACTAACCCACGGTCTAGTGGTGGAATAGGGCTACCAGATATCTACCAGTATTACATTGCATTTAATTTGCGATATCCTTTGCAGTGGGCATACAATACAGAGAGACAGATAGGAAGTTGGGAATGGCTGGAAGAACAGTTAATATCAAAATATAATAAGGAGTTGACGGTAACAAATTTATGGTATAATCCTTCTAAAATTAGACTGAAGAACCCAGTGTTGAAGTTTTCATGTGAAATAGTGACTGTCCTACACAAGCTTCTGTCCTTTAATGGATACTCACTGCCTTCATGTCCACTGTGGCATAATTCCTTGTTTGTAGCAGGTGGTGAAACTCTTAAAGACAGAACGTGGCAACAACTTAACTTAAATCAGGTGGGACAAATTGTAGACAATGGGAAAATGACAACTTTCAGTAACTTAAAAACACAGTTTGGGTTGACAGACTTCAATTTCTTGATGTATAACTGAATCTACTCTATTACTAAATCATTGTTGTCCAATGGTATACAGCTGGGGAAGAGTAGAGAACTGGAGAACAAACTAATAGTAGCTATAAAAGGCACTGTGTCTACTATGTATAAATTACTGTCTGCAATGAACCCCTGTACAAACTTACAAACTAAATGTCAATGGGAACGTGACATGGGTCTGCCTATCTCCGAATCACAATGGAATGCAGCACTTAGAAATAGTACAACCATCTCAAAATGTGTCAAATATAAAATGATCCAGCTAAAAATTAATGACAAAGGCTTTATACATTTAAGCCATTAAGATTTCGTAAAGAACTGCAAAACAGACAATGCTTCAGCAATGTTTTCCTGTTTCAGAGTTCAAAATTTTGACTGAAATGTCAGAACCTAAAAATGCCAAGGTGAAGACAGATTAAAGAAGTAGCATTTTTACTAATCTATATTTACAGAGCTCCAGCATATGAGTATTATACTATTTTAACCATAAATTCTGATTTTTATGAGATCTCTAATTGATTTCACATCTATCTCATTAGCAGGTGTCATAACTGTTATGTTGAGGATTCTGAACGGGATCCCACAAACACGATAAATCTACAATATATTTAAGAAGCTAATCAAAGATACATGCACTTAACTATATTTGGATGTAATAGACTACATTCAAACACATGGATTATCTATAGGATCACCTCTTGGACCAGTTCTTGCCAATATAATTATAATTGAGCAGCCAAAAAATGTGCTCCTGTTTTACTTATTATGCTCTTCAGACTTTAACAAGATTTTGATTTTTTTTTTTGTCCATTTTTATCCAGGATTATTGTTTCTTAAGGGTCATGTTAATGTTGATATTACATTGAGGAGCTAAGGCTTTTTGATGTTTCTCTACAGCGTAATATTGCAACTGCAAACTCCAAATGCTGCTGCAGCTTGTATACTGACAAGAACTAGGAGGAAATATTTCTCCCATTAGCTTCTCTGTGCTCTCTCCCTGTAAAATCAAGAATAGAAATTAAAACCTCAGTCTCCAGAAGCAGAATGGGAGGCAGAGCCTTCAACTATGAAGCTCCTTTCTTGTGGAATCAGCTCCCAGTTTGCATTCAGGAGGCATACACTCTCTCCACATTTAACAGAAGACTTTCTTCTTTGATAAAGTTTATAGTTAGCTATGCTGTTATAAGCTTAGACTGACGGGGGATTTCCATGATGCACTGAGCTCCTCTCTCCTCCTCTCCATCTGAACACATTCTTATCCTTCTCCTGTTGTTTCGTGCTTTGTCATCTCTCTCTCCTCTTGACATTTTCTGCAGGTATCTCTGCCTCTGGAGCTGTAGAGTAATCCACCACTGGACTTCAGTGGTGTTTTCACTGGAGTTTCACTGTGGCTTTGGTCCTGGATGATCTAAACTAAATAAGATGCTTAGCTTGAATGTACTCCTGTTTTGGTCTTTGCACATGGATATAATTTAGATTTTACACATGATCTTTTGGGGCGCCCCAGTGGCCAAAGGGTTCCCAACTATGAACCAAAATATCTCTACTTCCGTCAAGTCGTGTCTTGTGGTCGAATCTACGGCCTCGCGAACAGACCTCCACGGGCCGATGATGCAAAAACAGTCCGGTCCAGACATCTAAAACGCATTTTGAGAACCCCAAATGTGCGTTCGATGACTGACCGAGCACTGCTGAAAACAGCGTTAAAACCACGCTGCCGTCTTGTTGAAGGTGTGATATATGGCGTCATCAACCATGTTTTCAGTGGATAGCCGTTATCACCTAGCAGCCACCCATCCAGAGGGGTGTCCCCCTAAAGGACTGTATGTTAGGATTTGTCTTTTCCCAGTGTTTCTTCCTTCACTTTTTCCCTAGTGTTATTTGTCTGTTTGTCTGTCTCCCCTGTCTGTCTGAGACTGGGCGGTCCTTTCCCCATGCACCGCGGCTCTGCCTAATCACCTGCACACCTGAGGCGTGTTAGAGCTGAGTGCTGGCAGTATTTAGGCAAGGCTCTCTGGACATGTGGTTGCCAGTTCGTCCTGATCTCGTCCGTGTCTATGTCCGGTATTTCGTGTGAGTAACTACCAAGAAAGATTTTTGTCAGCTCAGCCCTTGTGAATTGTCCTGGAACTTTTTCCAGTGGATTTTTGTGTTACCTTTTGGACTTATGCTTTTGTTCTGCTCTTTCTTTCAGTGTACTCAGTCCCGCCTCAGTCTCCAATGTAGTTTTTGATTACTTCCACTGTTTGAGTGCACCTTTTGTTCCACCTTTTATTAATAAATTGAGTTGTGTTGTTCGACATTGCCTCTGTTTTTGTTCTGCACATATGAGTCCTGAAAATATTTATCATTTGAGGAAAATCCTTAACACTGTAGGGATGCTAGAATTCGCCAGGATGAACAAGTCATGTGCCGACCCGAGGAAATTGGCATACAGGTTTGTCAGCAGGCAATTTAAGTCACAGATCACCTGGATATTGATGGAATGGACCCCCCTTCGGTTCACATAAATGTGGGCTGTTGCTAATTATTGATCGCAGTGAAATGCCAGACACTGTGGAAACATGCCTGTGAGGTATTGGTGACGTGGGCGCACGACTCCACTGGTTTGCGAAAATCCACTTGCCCAGCAGCGCGCTGCTGGCGCACAGAGTTGACCAGGTCTGGGATGGCAAGCTTTCAGTGCACTTTACGCCGCCGGCGTGGAATGAAATGGACCGAAAATCCAAATCCGCCGGCTGATCGTGCCAACACCTCCTCCTACTGCGCCGCAACGCCCATCCTGGCATACTTCTGTGCGCCTCAGTTTACCGAAATACCAAGTGCGCACCCGCCTGCACTGCACGAAAATACCACTGCGTGGGGTGCGCACCCTGCACCCTGCACCCTGCCAGCGGCGGGGACGAAAATAGAGCCCATAGAGTGAAGGTCCTCCTCCCTCTATTACTCAATGTGAGACAATGCTGTGCAGCTGTTGTATTTTCATTATTTTATTCATTGCCATAGGGAGCAATGGTCAGAGTGAGCACAAGATTTGCTATGAAGATGGCTTTGCTCAGTGTTTATTGAAAAGAAGAAGAGAAGAAGTGTTTATTGTCTTCACTCTCAACACTTATCAGAAACTTGTAGGAGAAAACCCAAATAGTGTAGTCTCCATAGAGTGAAGGTCAACTGCAGCATAGTCCAAAGCATATCTTTGCTGTGTGCATCAGCTCTATCACTAGCTCACTAGCTATCAAAGCTTTCTATCAGCTCTATCTCAGTGTTGTTTAGGTTTTGGCTATATGGGACAAGTTCAAATAAATTCAACCAAATTGGGTGTCTGTGCCCATTTTTCAAACTTGAAAAAGTGTCCAGAAAAAGGAAAAAAGGCATAGTTTTCAGCTTATACAGCGCCAGTGTGAAAAACTGTTTTTGTAAATTGCAGCTTTCAGGTGCTTTAAAGTGCTATTACTTCACTTTTTCCCCCTTGCCACTGTCACCAAGTGCTTGCTGATGAGGGAATTGTTGGGTTTCTGCAGATAAAGAGTACAGTCTGCACCAGCTCTATATGTACAGTGTCCTGGGACGTCTGTTGTGATTTGACACTATATAAATGAAACTGAATTGAATTGAATATTTTGTCTTTTCATGGAATGATGGAGAGCACTACCCTCACATTGAAAACCCTTACATAAAGGAAACCGTATCCTTGGTGGTAAAGGCCTCTTACTGTTTTGAGAGCACCGACTGAAGTAGACCACCACACTACAGTCACTGCCATCCCTAAATTTACCTGTTTTACAGCAGCATGGTTTTCAACTCTGCACACTTAAATAACATCCACATGCATGCTGTTCTGTCACTATCACCAATGACTCAGTCTCTTAAGGTCATGCTCACAGCGTACACAAACAGCACAGAGCTAAACTATTGAAAAGATTTACTTCTATAGAATAATTTCTGTTTTTAGGCCTGCAAAAATACTTCCTGGCTTTTCACACTCAAAGTGTTTCTCCCTCTGTGGCCAAGAAATGAGGTGTAGTAATGAGGCGAGACCTTTATAGACAAATGGAGTGTTAATTCTATTTTCCACATTTTATGAGAGCTACTTTTCCTTCTGGCAACAAATGAGCAATGAGCTCAAACAGCTACATAAGCTGCTCTGGCTGTCAGCCACAGGGCCTTGCCCCCAAGCAACACCTGCAAAGTCCTAAATTTATGGGAGAAATTAAGTAATAAAATAATGATTAATTCATCTGCAAGCATTTGAATTTTTTTTTTACTTGTCTAAAGTGTAGATTAAATGTAAAGCCAAGTATTTTAAAGAAATAACCTTCAAAAAAAAAAAAAGGGAAAATGAAACACAGATAAACATTTATGAGACCATTTTACATGAGCCTGCTGGACATGTAAACTGAGGCTTCAGGGAACACTGCAACCAATTCATTTTCCAAATGCAATGACTGATAAATAGTACAGTCATGAATAATGGATACAGAGGAAAAAAGGTTATACTCTGAGTCTGTAATGATAAATAAACTCATTAACGAAGGTAAGCTTAAATGGTCGCTGATTTATTGTGTCAACTTTCCTCTTTTGGGACATTAAAGCTAAAGGCAAACTAGAGAGGACATGAGAGGCTGAACTTTCAGTCTGAATGAAATCGTACAACTGAGTATGACGGGTCAAGTCTCTGTGGACAGAGAGTGAACATTGACACTGGTTTAAAAATAATCACAGTCAACAAGTGTCACATTATCAGGTCACTGCACAGTGCCAACAGATCTCAGAAACATACAGTACATATTTAAGATGTACAAAGCAAAACACAACCCAGGAGATGGTTTTTAATTAAAACAAACACCTCCTGAAACCTGTCAAGGTATGTGTCATGAAGTGAAGACATAATAAGTACTGACAGACACCAAACTACACCCACCAATTGTATCACTACGCAGAAGGAGGTGTACATCTCCTCATGGACAAGAGGCTTTTGTTTGAGAGAGCGCAGAATATAAATGTTAATGGCATCCTCATTGGCTAAGCTGTGACATTTGCAAGCAGTTACAGCTAAAAATTAATCTCCACAAGCTAGCAATGTCAGATAAGGCTTAGGGGAACAGATGCTCCCTTTTTTCTGCACGGTGATGTGGTTGCAGGGTGTACAGTAGTTTGGTGGAAAGAAAACTCCTGAATGAAATTGCTCACAACATGTGGATTATCTTAAGTAACTGGATAATGATTTCTGGAAAGACCTTGCTGTTGAGTTTTTCAAATGTATTTATTTTATTTTTGCTGCTAGGACAAGCTGACTGCAATCTAATTCCATTTGAAAGAAGGCAGACATCCCTGCAGCCGATGTCTCGAAACCCAAACCAAAACATTTTACGTGGATAAATAGCACTACAGGTAAGAGGAAACAAATTTTATTTTTTTTATTTTTAGAAGCAAAAACTCAGGTCTGGGAGGAGTTCGGGGAGGCCATGGAGGAGGACTACCGGTCGGCCTCGAAGAAATTCTGGCAAACCGTTCGGCGCCTCAGGAAGGGTAAGCAGCTTTCTGTCAACACTGTTTACAGTTAGGGTGGGGAGCTGTTGACCTCGACTGGGGATATTGTCGGGCGGTGGAAGGAATACTTCGAGGATCTCCTCAATCCCACTGTCATGTCTTCCGTAGAGGAAGCAGAGACTGGGGACCCGGGGGTCGGTTCATCCATCACCGGGACTGAAGTCACTGAGGCAGTTTGCAAGCTCCGCGGTGGCAGAGCACCGGGGGTGGATGAGATCCGCCCTGAGTACCTCAAGTCTCTGGATGTTGTAGGAGTGTCTTGGTTGACACGCCTCTGCAACATTGCGTGGCAGTCGAGGACGGTGCCTCTGGACTGGCAAACTGGGGTGGTGGCCCCTGTTTTTAAAAAGGGGGACAGGAGGGTGTGTTCCACCTATCGGGGGATCACACTCCTCAGCCTCCCTGGGAAAGTCTATTCCAGGGTACTGGAGTGGAGAATCCGGCCAATAGTCGAACCTCGGATTCAGGAGGAACAATGCGGTTTTTGTCCCGGCCGTGGAACACTGGACCAGCTCTATACCCTCCACAGGGTGCTTGAGGGTTCATGGGAGTTTGCCCAACCAGTCCACATGTGTTTTGTGGACTTGGAGAAGGCTTTCGACCGTGTCCCTCGAGTCATTATGTGGGAGGTGCTCCGGGAGTATGGGGTTGGAGGCTCTCTGTTGAGGGCTGTACAGTCCCTGTACAACCGGAGCAGGAGCTTGGTCCGCATTGCCGGCAGTAAGTCGAACCTTTTCCCGGTGTACGTTGGACTCCGGCAGGGCTGCCCTTTGTCACCGGTTCTGTTCATTATTTTTATGGACAGAATTTCTAGGAATATTTCTGTAGCCTGGACATTGAGCTGCTGGCTGTGGGGACGCGGCCTTATTATTTGCCTCGGGAGTTCATGTCCACCGTCGTCATCACTATTTACATCCCTCCAAAGGCTGACGAAGAAGCAGTGTGTGATGCTATCCACTCCACCGTAGCGGAGCTACCAAATGCGTTTGTAGTCATTACTAAGGACTTAAATCACAACACTTTGGACAAAACTCTGTCAACAACTGCTCCACCAATGCAAAGGATGCATACAGTGCCACAGCCGTTCCCCCCCTAGGCAGAGCTGATCACAGCCTGGTGTTGTTAACACCTCGGTATGTCCCTATTGTCCAGAGGCAGCCTGTGTCCATGAGGACAGTGAGGAGGTTGACTCAGGAGGCTATTGAGTCACTGCAGGACTGCTTTGAGACAACAGACTGGGATGTGTTGTGTGAGCCACATGGGGAGGACATCAACAGCCTGACTGAATGTATCACAGAGTACATTAAATTCTGTGAACAAACCATACTGCCACCCTGGACTGTACGCTGCTTTCCCGACAACAAGCCCTGGATCACCAGTGACCTGAAAAGTCTGCTTAATAGGAAGAAACAAGCCTTCAGTTCAGGGAACAAAAAAGAACTGAGGAGTGTTCAGCACGAGCTCAAGGAGAAGCTGAGGCAGAGCAAAGATGACTACAGGAGCAAGCTGGAAGCCAAACTCCAGCACAACAGAGTGAAGGATGTGTGGACAGGAATGAAGGAAATCAAGGGCTCAAGTCCCACCTGGATTGTAGCAGCAGTACTGTGAGGATCACTTTCTTTGATTTTTCCAGTGCATTTAAAACCAACCAGCCGATGCTCCTGGGTGAGAAGCTGCGAGTGATGGGAGTCGGCATTCCCACTATCTCCTGGTTTATTGACTACCTGACAGACAGACTGCAGTTTGTCCAGCTGGGCAACGTTCTGTCTCAGTAGTACAGGAGCGCCACAGGGGACTGTTCTGTCTCTTTTTCTCTTTACCTTGTACACCTCAGACTTCAAGTACACCTACAGAAGTTTTTGGACGACTCAATGGTGGTCGGGTGTATAAAGGATGGATGAGAGGTGGACTACAGACCAGTGGTGGATGATGATGATTGTGGAATGGTCTGGTAGAAAAACGTGGCCAAGACCAAGGAGATGGTTATTGATTTCGGAAGGAACAGGACAACCACACAACCACTGTGTATTATAGGGGAGAATGTCACAGTGGTGGAGGATTACAAATACTTCAGAGTGCACCTCGACAACAGACTGAACTGGAAAACTAACATCAACACTGCCTAGAAGAAGGGGATGAGCAGACTCTATTTCCCGAGGATGCTCAGATCATTCAACATGTGCACCAAGATGTTGGAGATCTTCTACCAGTGTGTTGTTGCCAGTGCAATCTTCTTTGCTGCAGTGTGCTGGGAGAGCAGCATCAGAGCCGGTGACAGCAACAGACTGAACAAACTGATCAGGAAGGCTGGCTCCATTACTGACTGTAAATATGACACTTTCAAGGAGGTGGTGAAGAGGAGGACATTGAACAGACTGTTATCCATCATGGATAACCCTAATCATCCTCTTCGTCACCTCATGGACAGACAGTGGAGCTCCTTCTGCAATAGATTGCTCCAGCTCCGCTGTCACAAGGACTGCTTCAGGAAATCATTCCTGCCACCAGCCATTGCACTATACAACAGTTAATCTACCAACCTCACAAACCCCAATATTCAATGTTTCCATATTATTTGCACTACTGCTATATCGCACAATAATGTTTATTGTTTACATTTATTTATCACTTGTAA
This sequence comes from Chaetodon trifasciatus, assembly GCA_037975065.1. Classification (NCBI taxonomy): domain Eukaryota; kingdom Metazoa; phylum Chordata; class Actinopteri; order Chaetodontiformes; family Chaetodontidae; genus Chaetodon; species Chaetodon trifasciatus. The sequence continues at coordinate 1,196,074 of JBBMOE010000053.1, forward strand.
CTTGCACATATTTTTTCTGGTACATACTTTATAGCTCAAGAACTGATGTTAATATTTGTTTATGACCATAGTTATATTTTATATATTTTACATACTTATTTATGTTTATATATTTTACATACTTAGTTATATTTTCAGAATTGCTGCTATTCTATGTTTATATACTCAGTTGTATTTTTTAAGAACACTCTGTTCTCTTAGTTTTATTCTCTGTTTATGTGTATTGTTTAACCTGCTGCTGCAACAAAAGAATTTCCCAAATTGGGATCAATAAAGTTCAGTCTAAGTATAATTGCAACATCCAATGTAAACACCTTTTTTCTCAGCCCACATGGTGAACTGCCTCCAGGGCACACCCATCTCCTCTGCACACCATTGCTGTAACCCACCAAAACACATTTTGGACATACAGACAGGAATACAGACTTCAAAGTTAAAGGGCTCTTTCCTGAAAGGTGAGCAGCCCAAGTCGCCAGCCTCACAGTGCACACTACCAGCCATTGTTTCAGTGGGGAAGATTACTATCACAGAGACTGAGTATGGTCAATATGATGGCACCAATCCCTGGTAGGAGTTCCTGCACAGGCTTGAGAGCTGTGTTGAAGCTAATTACTGGGCAGAAAAGAGGATGGCTGCCAGGTTCTGTCTGGTAGGGACAGCTGGGGCAATCATCCACAGAAATCCCCAGTCCTCCAGTTGGGACTATAGCTGCCTAGTAGAGTAGATGGAGACTGAGTACATCTTCAAGAGCATGTAGCTGCAGTGGCTATTGAACTGAGACAGCCTTTCTGCAAACTGGGTGAGGCTCTTTGTGTTTTAACAGATGATCACCCATTAGGAAAAAACAGTTTTTACTAGAACAGTTACAAACATTTCCAATCATTGGGAATTAATGTTATTTCATGAATAACCACATTGTTTATTTAATTTTATATTTTGTTTATTACATTTGAGTTTTCAGAAGTGTATTATTGCATCAGCAAACGCCCTATTGGAAGAAAGTGACAACTAATAAGCATATTGATTTCTATTGGTATAAAGCAACCAAGTTCCGCCTCTTTACTCAGGTTAGATAGAGCAGACTAATGTTTCAGCGGGAGATTATGCAACATGGCGAAGGGGGAGACACAAGAGCAGAGACACTTCCTCCAAACTACAGAGTGATGTTATTTGTTACGTGTTCTTGATTGTATTATGCAGTAAAAAATGAACACGGTTTGAAGAGATAAGAGTTCAGTCAACCACTGAAGTGACCCTGACACCATTCCTTTTTTTTCTTTTCTTGGTGAGTATTGAACATTAAAGCTGTCAACGCAGTGTAAGGCAAGCTAGCTGATTGTTCGATTCTGATTGCAGAGTCTTGTGATGACTTAGCCACAGGGTCATAGCATAAAATTGCACTATTTTAGTATGATTCTAATGATAGAGGTGAAATGAGTGTGTGTGTTCATTTGCATTGTGTGAACGGAGACAATCAAACTGAGTTAAATGTGTAATGAGACTAGTTGATCATAAGCATTGCTGTGCTGCCCAGCCCAGCTACACCACATAAATGGAGAGGCTGCAAAGATATTAATAGGAGGAGATTCACTATCATAACTGTTCAGTCCTGGGTCACATGAAATTGCCCCCCACCATGTAAACTGACTAGACGCCAAACTTCAACAGCCTCCTGTGAAAGCTTAGTGTCATGCTTGTGCATGAACTGGAGGTCTGTGCTGTTTTGGACAGAGGGGCGAGAAAAAATTGTTGCCTCTGTGCCACTACGACACTATTATCAGAAATCGAAAAGCTTTATTGTCAAGTATGATTTTACACATACGAGGAATTTGCTTTGGTGACATTGGTGCATGACACATCTATTAAAAGAAGCTATTAAAAAAGTAAAAAATATAACAATATAAATATATGTACACAAGTCTGTTTTTGTTTTTTTTTTGTTTTTTTTTTCCGAATGCACAGTCAGTTTTTTCAGAAGGAAGTCCAAGCAGGGCGTTAATGTAACGCATAGGGTTATGGCAATGTCAATGTGACAAGATGAGGCAGAGTGTGAAGCGTGTCGTGGGGGGGTTCCGGGCCTTGTTGATAAGTCTGACAGCAGATAGGAAAAAACTGTTCTTATGGCATGAGGTTTTGTTCCTGATGGACCGCAGCCTCCGGCCAGAGGGGAGTGTCTCAAAGAGTTTGTTTCCAGGGTGGGAGGGATCAGCCACAATCTTTCCTGCATGCCTCAGGGTCCTGGAGGCATACAGGTCATGAAGAGACGGAAGATTGCAGTCGATCAACTTCTCTGCAGACCAAATGACACGCTGCAGTCTGCCCTTGTCCTTGGCGGTGGCAGCAGCATACCAGATAGTGATGGAGGAGGTGAGGATGGACTCAATGGCTGTGTAGAAGTGCACCATCATTGTCTTTGGCAGATTGAATTTCTTCACCTGCCGTAGAAAGTACATCCTCTGCTCTGCTTTCTTGATGAGGGAGCTGATTTCGGCTCCCACTTGAGGTCCTGGGAGATGATAGTTCCCAGGAAGCGGAAAGACTCCACAGTGTCAATAGTGGAGTCACAGAGGGTGATGGGGGCAGGTGAGACTGAGTTTTTCCTGTAGTCCACAACCATCTCCACTGTCTTTAGAGCGTTGAGCTCTAGGTTGTTCTGGTTGCACCAGGTCACCAGATGGTCAACCATCTGTAGCCTGTAGGCAGACTCGTCACCATCAGAGATGAGTTCGATGAGGGTGGTGTCGTCTGCAAACTTCAGGAGCTTGACAGACTGGTGACTGGAGGTGCAGCTGTTAGTGTACAGGGAGAAGAGCAGAGGAGAAAGAACGCAGCCCTGAGGGGATCCAGTGCTGATGGTATTTGCATCGGAGACATGTTTCCCCAGCTTCACACACTGTTTCCTGTCAGACAGGAAGTCTGTAATCCACCTGCAGGTGGAGTCAGGCACACTCAGCTGGGAGAGCTTCTCCTGAAGCCGAGTTGGGATGATGGTGTTAAAAGCAGAGCTGAAGTCCACAAACAGGATCCTAGCATGGGTTCCTGCGGAGTCCAGGTGCTGGAGGATGAAGTGGAGGGCCAAGCTGACTGCATCGTCTACAGACCTGTTGGCTTTGTAGGCAAACTGCAGGGGGTCCAGGAGAGGGTCGGTGACGTCTTTGAGGTGTGAGAGCACAAGGTGCTCAAAGGACTTCATGACCACAGAGGTCAGGGCGATGGGTCTGAAATCATTAAGTCCTGTGGTCCTTGGCTTCTTGGGAACTGGGATGATGGTTGAAGACTTGAAGCAGGCTGGCACGTGACATGTCTCCAGTGAGGTGTTAAAAATGTCTGTGAACACTGGAGACAGCTGATCAGCGCAGTGCTTCAAGGCGGATGGGGAGACAGAAGCCTTGCTAAACTTGTACTTCACCTCTTTGAATCTGTCTTTGTCCCCACTCCTGAAGGCCTCTTCCTTTGCCAACCTTAGCTGTCTGAGTTTGGCTGGGAACCAGGGTTTGTCATTGTTGTAACTCAACCTGGTGCGTGATGGAACACAGCAGTCCTCAGAGAACCTGATGTAGGACGTCACAGCCTCCGTGTACTAATCCAGACTGTTGGTAGCAGTCCTGAACACATCCCAGTCAGTAGAGTCCAAACACGCCTGGAGACCCTCCACAGCCTCACTGGTCCACTTCCTTGATGTCCTCACTACAGGTTTGCAGAGCTTTAGTTTCTGCCTGTACGCAGGAATCAGGTGGACCATGACATAGTCAGTGGCCAAGTGCAGCACAGGGGATGGCGTGATAAGCATCCCTGACTGTGGTGTAACAGTGATCCAGAATATTCTCCTCTCCGGTCGGGCATTTAATAAACTGTCTGTATTTAGGGAGTTCGTGAGTGACATTACCTTTGTTAAAGTCGCCAAGGACAATAACTAAAGAGTCCGGGTTGGTCTGCTCCACACGCAGTATCTGGTCAGCGGGCACGTGCCTACATGTTGGCCTGCAGCGGGATGTTAACGCTGACCAGAATGAATGAAGCGAATTCACAGGGTGAATAAAAAGGCTTACAGTTAATGGTGAAAGATTCCAGGTCAGGAGAACAGTGTTGCTGGATCACTGTCATGTTGTTGCACCAACCACTGTTGATGTAGAAACAGATTCCTCCACCTTTAGTTTTGCCAGAGAGTTCCATGTCTGTGTCCGCACGGTGGAACTGGAAGCCAGCCAGCTGCAGCACAGAGTCCGGTATTAATCCACAGAGCCATGTCTCGATGAAGCACAAAACCGCAGATGAAGAAAAGTCCCTGTTTTTACCCAACAGCAGTTGCAATTCCTCCAGTTTGTTGGGCAGTGAACGCACATTAGAGAGAAATATTCCCGGTAACGCTGTGCGCAGTCTGCGCTGGCGGAGATGCATGAGCGCACTGGCCCGTTTTCCTCTCCTCCGGCATTTCGCTGCGTGAGCAAAGGTGAGCGCACCTTTGACCAGGATGTCCAAAATTTCCACGGTTGGGAGCAGAAAGTTAGGAAATAAATCCACTGGTGTTGTTACCCTGAAAGAGCTCCGGGTACTGTCGCAAAAAACAGAATTAAAACACATAACAAAACAAAACAATGCGCACCAACACACCGAGGCAGCCATCCGTGGCGCCATCTTGGTGTCAAAAAAAATAAATAAATAAATATGACATATGAACTCCACTTCAGCCTTCAATTAGAGAGACTCTGCTTGGTTACAGGCCTGGTGACACAACAGATGCTCAGTGAAGCTTAGATTTCTGCACAAAACAACAACAAACAGTTTAAAGGGGAAGTGATGCTGAGTCCCACCAAAGCCTGTCCAGTGTTGTGCCTGAACGCGTTCATTGAACTTAGTTCAAAATTTTGAATTATGAACTATGAACTGAACTAGTTCATTTTAAAATTTGTGAACTGAACTTTGAACTAGTTCATGTAGGAAGTGAACTTTCCCAACACTGAGCCTGTCAATAAAAACATAGTGCTGATTGCATGAGTCCTGGTGGAAGCTCATCTCCTTAAAACTTTGCACGTCCACATCTTCAGTCCTGGAAACATTTCCATAACCATCAAAAAATGGGCCATTGTGGGATTCCTTCAGCCTACCAAAACCCTGCAGCCCACAGAGACCACGGCCCAGCCTGAACTGTCAGCAGCTCCCTCAATGCCCGGAGTTCCAACACAAAGGAGCAGCTCCAGCTGGCACAGCCGCTTTGCATATATGGCAGTGTGTTCTCCACTGTTGTCAGCGATCTCATCCATACTAGCCTAACATCATAATCCTGCCATGCATTACATTCAAGCAGCTCCCACACCAGATGGCATGGGAGAAATAATGGAAAAGTGACCAACAGATATAACAGAGCTTGGAAATGGGACTGGCTCACTGCAGCTACAGTAGCTACCCATCACTCATAGTGATTGTATGTAAAAAGAATGGAACATACCGCCACTGCATGGGCACCTGTTTTTTTTTCTTGGTTGATAAATTATTTTTGTTAACATTTCTGCAATGATTTTAACATTAAAGTAAGTTAACAAATTTATTGGCTTACTGTATCTCTGCTTACGATATTTCAAGTCAATCAAAATTCCTTTAAGAAAAAATAAATTCAATTAAATAGTATATAGGATTATGAATCATTGTGAATCATCATGAAGACAAACCAAACTATAAAATTAGAAAAATTATGATAATTTATACTCAGTCTTATAGGATAATTAATTAGCAAAATCCTGTAAGAGGAGCTATAGTTTATCTTGGACCTGTGTAAGACTTAATTCGATAGGACAACCTTATTAGATTTTTGTAGTGGCAATCATATATAAATCCTATAGAATAAAGTTCTGCTTGACTATAAAGTAGTATAATTAAGTTAATTCTTATTCTTATTATTATTATTATGTTTGTTTGTAGAAAACATTGAAACTCCTGATGTACGTGTTATCACCTTGACGTAAATAACCAAGAAATCATATCCGAATTTCCAGAAGTTCATCTCTTTATCAGCTCAAGATATTCTTCCTCAAGTGGATTTTTGATTTGTCAAATCTGATCAGGAGTGTGGTTGTGCTGTCTGCAGTGGATGATCAATCCAGTCACTATCAAATGTGTTGAGGGATGCCTGGAGACATTGTACTGCAGAAAGATGTACTGAATGTAGAGAGGTGCAGTGAGAGGTGTCAAGAAGACCATCTTCATCAAACATGTGAAGCACATAATAGATGCAACAGCTATCAAACTTCACACCACAATGCCTGTTATATATCTAGCAAATACCACAATGGTATTTAGCTTTATGAACAGAAACCCTCCATTAAATTGCTTTCACTGCCTTTTTATAGAAAGGCACTGTACATGTATTTCTTGCTCATGTTACGTGACACCCACAGGGGGAGTCAGGTAAATATTGCTAAACTCTGCAGAACATCAACTAAATTGCAAAATTTTATAAATCAACATCACATTCATTATTTAGCGATATAATGCTTACATCACCACAATAGCCACCATGGGGATGAATGTCTTTTCATAACAAGCTAAATTATATTAACATGATTAGCTAAAAACAAATATGCAGCCACTCGCCTATTAACGTTACATTCAGGTGTTAGGCAGTCTCTTTTTAAGGGGAGGCCCAGACATTCAATGTAATGCACAACAGATTCATAGTAAATAGTTAAATCTTATATAGGTTTCTATGTTAAAAGACTACTGTGAATTATTTACTGTATATTTTGTAATGCTTTAGATTACAGACCACATTACATTACATTACCTCAGAGTTACCGCCTTAATCTTTTTTACAGTACCTGCAGTACCTGCAGTCTCCTGCAGGCTGTAATCTAGAGCATTAACATATATTTCAATGACAACACTTAAAATTTGGTTCAGTTGATATGAATTAATAAGCAGGAAGTAACATGTCATCACAGCCTCACTGACTTCTTTGGGAGCTCCTTTTTTATTATCAAGACAGAGAAGGGGCTTGGATTGAACTACTCCTCCTACATTTACAGGCTTTCAAATCTTGCCAGTGTTCTTGTATGTATGCTTGTATTTCAGCACCATTTAACATTTCAGAAGTTTGATGATTGTGAAATTGAAAAACAAAATGACAACATAATTTTAATTCAACCTCTATCAGATTAAAACTTGTATCCATGTTTTACATGTCTTTAATAAAGCCATTTCAGTTTTATGCCACTGATATTGCATGTCATGTCTAGAATTCAACTCAAGCAGTAGTGACACACCCCTGCTGTTCTCTAAATAGCCCCCACGTATTAAAACCCAGAGAAATATTCAGAGTAATTGGCTGTGATTTCTCATATTGTCTTTTCAAGGGAATCAAGTCGAGTTCATTTCCACTCCCTGAGGCAAGCCAAAGCCACTTAATTTGAAACAATACCCTAGTTTGACAGCCAATAACTCTGGTATGCATGTATATATTTGCAGTCAATATGTACTTAATTAACCTGTTGAAACTGTAACTGTTGAGCAGCCCTTGGAATATCTGAACATCCACCCAAGTTGAAATTGCATTTTCATATTTCCAACATCGTAAAGGGAATGTATATTAAAGAAATCTATTCAGTATAGCCAGACATATGCATCTGTGTATTTGCTTTTTCTATGAATTATATATAATTCAATGGAAAATTTCGAGACATGGACACTAAGTATTTATGCATTTATCAATTGGTTGGTTGATTTATTTAGCAATATTCCAGAAAACAACAGCAGGTAATGAATACTGACCTCCTTTCCATCTTTTTTCCATCAAATCTCTTGTGACAGACCAAATGATCAATGCTGAACAGCTTTGTTGTCCTCAAACTAAAATGGAATCTGATTAAAACTCCCAGCACACATTTTTTGCTGGGGTCTTCCTATTATGCAAAGTGTTTTTTGGATTTAACCAACTCCAAGAAACCATCTCTTGAAAACATTACAATTGGGCCAAACACGATTATGAATTTAATCTCTGGGAATTTAAAAACCTGTGACAACCTACACTGATATGTGGATGGTGTAGCTCCATCTGCTAGTGGGTGGATTGCTGTACCCAGATGGCATTTAATAGCCCAGTCTTGATAAATAAATGCTGGAGGCAATGAAAAAAGAGCAGGCCAAAGCTGAGATAGCTCTTGAAGGCCTGTGGCCAACTCAGAAAGAACTGCCATGCAACCAAGACAGGTGAGAGCCCCAAGTCCCGGCAGACAGATATCCAGCTTTGTTGTGCTGTATCTCCCACAGAACCTGATGGAGAGAGAGGCTAGCAGTGATTTCTCTTCAGTTATGAAACCAGCAGAGATATGTTAGGCCTGAACTGAAGGTGTATTCTCTAAAATAACCAAGAAAGCTCACGGGTTGAGCAACTTTTGCATTTGTACTTCAGATTTAAAGCCCACTGTTTTAAGTATTAAGAATTATCTTTGAGAACATGAAGCTTGGAAGTGGAACCAGACTGAATGAAGACATGCATGTGAATCAGACACAGATAGGAAATGCATCATTGGGAAGCTGGGAGTCAGATACCTACGTTGTTCTGGTGTAAGGTGGGCTACGGCCTGCCCTCGTACCAGCTGACATGTGGAGCCATCGCCTCCACAGACACCACAGTTATCCTCCCTGGCACCGCTGGCCAGCTGGCGATCACAGCCTACCTCCTGCACACACATCATAGATAGAGAATCAAAAAAGAAATGCGGGGCTGACCAATGGATGAAGAGACAGACAGACAAGAGAGTTCAACGCAACGTACACTCAAGACTCCACCACTATGGTCAAAAATGAAGTGTGAGATTGATTTCCTTAAAGTTGGAAGTTATGGTTGTATTCCCTCATCACACAGGCAAACAGTAAGTACACAACAATGGAAAACACATATCAAAGCTATTGTAAAGTTGTGAACTTTAAGGTTTTAATTTTATCATCAGCCTTTGTTTTCTCTTCCAAATACATACACTTTACCTGCTTGTTTTCAATCTGTCTGATTGTCTGACTGCTCTGACTGTACCAGCTCTCTATGGAAAGTGTCCTGAGACACCTTCTGTTGTGATTTGGTGCTATATGAATAAAACTGATTTAAATTAAATTGAATTGAATTGCTTGTGCTTCCTCCTTCATAGTGATGTTGCCATGTTCTCTGCTGTCAATACAATGGTTAATACATTCTAGCTGGAGCAGGGAAGGTAAAACCCAAACTGTAATGAAGCATAATTTTCCTTTATTTTTTTCTATTAAGCAATTAATTGAAAAAATAATCTATATGTTAATTGAAAATGAAAAAAAAATCAGTCTCTGGCATTTCTGGCCTTACATTGTGATTATGTTAGGTGTGTTTGTTATACTCAGATTTTCAAATCCCAATCCCTGTTGACAGGTGTGAGAATGACAATATTTGATGATTATACAAAAACCTGAATTGAATCTTTGACAAGATTTTTAACTTAGAATGCCAATCTTGTTGAAGAAGAACTTAACATGCCCTGAAAGTCTACTTTTGATGCTATTCTACCAGCTATGACATTATTCTTGCAAGGGATATTGGACTGAAGAAGAAGAAGAAGAAGAAGAAGAAGAAGAAGAAGAAGAAGAAGAAGAGGAAGAAGAAGAATCAGAGGTACAATCCCCTTTATTAGTCACACAACACATACACGCGCACGCCTTGCAATTGGTGAAATTTGTCCTTCGCATTTGACTCATCCTGGTCGACCTTCCTCCGTGGCAGACCAGGAGCAGTGGGCTACCATCCGGCTGGCACCCGGGGACCCAGTTTCCTTTGTCACCACTGGTCAGGTGGTGATCCTGGCTATAGAGCCTTCCAGGCGAAAACCCGGCAAAAACACACCGTAAACAGGCCTTAATATGTAGCGGAAAAAACACCCAATCTGGCAACACCAGCCACCACTGTCGTAATGCTGCATGCGTCATCAAAACAATAATTTTGAAAAATAATAGCTCGCAGCAACATATGGAAAAAAGAACCATGAACTAGTTCATTTTTGGAACGGTGAACTTAGTTCAAAATTTTGAATTATGAACTATGAATTGAACTAGTTAATTTTAAAATTTGCGAACTGAACTTTGAACTAGTTCATGTAGAAAATGAACTTTCCCAACACTGCCACCCTAAAGTGTTGAATCCCACAATTCACTGCACTGCAATGTGGTATTGGTAGAACACTGTAGGTGTGCTATGGCAAGAACCACCGCGGCACAAAGTCAGGTCCGCTTCGCCGATGGGGCGTGACAGCGCAGACTTTGGTATTTTTGTGCACTGCGCTGCTGGCACAACTACTCCCCCTTCTCATCTCAGTCCCACCCAGCGGCGCAACTCAGAAGGAGAGAGTGGAGAAGGCGCGGAGTAGGTGTGACACAGCCGAATCCAGTCTTCACTAATCACACCAGCTCCTTGCCTCACCTTTAAAAATGCCGCTGGCGAGGCGCATGGCAAGTTTCTAGGATGACTGAGCCCATGCAAGAAACTGTCCGACACCCAAACTTCTCCCAGGAGGAGGTCCCTAGATGGTAAATCCTCGGCCTCCTCCTCCTCCTCCTCCTCCTCAAAGCGATAACGTTCTGCATTACAATGATAACATTTGTATTTGGAATGAAATGATGTGGGTAATAGTGGACAACGATCATCACTTATGTTTTTTCCGTGTGTCTGTCTCTCTCTGTCTCTCGAGTGCTCTGAGATAGATGCAGTATATATGCTCTGTAGGATGTCACGGCTGTTTCTGCTTGGCACAGCGACGTTAGTTGATTAGTTTGCATCCCTGTTTCACCCGTGTACATTCGGTCAGGTTGAGTGACCATTACGCGTGCTGAACGCGCTTGCGATGTGGTCAGATGAGATACTGATCAAAATATATAAATTTAGGTCTGACTGTATGTGCTGACTCAGATACTTGCATTGAACCGTGGCTGTTGCTAATTATTGATCGCAGTGAAATGCCAGACACTGTGGAAACCTGCCTGTGAGGTATTGGTGACGTGGTCACACGACTCCGCCGGTTTACCAAAATCCACTTGCCCAGCAGTGCGACGCTGGCACACAGATTTGACCAGGTCTGGGGTAGCGAGCTTTCAGCACACTTTTACGCCGCTGGCGTGGACTGAAATGGACTGAAGATTCAAATCCGCCAGCTGATTATGCCAACACCTCCCCCTACTGCACTGCAATGCCCATCCTGGTGTACCTCTGTGCGCCTCGGTTTACCAAAATACCAAGTGTTGCGTGCCTGCCTGCGCTGCACGAAAATACCACTGCGCGGGGTGTGCACGCTGCGCCCCACCAGCGGCGGGGATGAAAATAGAGCCCACAGTGTAATATGATATGCTAAGGCTTGCTAAGGCTATGCTAAGGCTTGCTGAGTTATTGTGACAAGGCTGAAAAAACAAAGTGACACACACATACACACATGGAAAGGCGGATTTACACACCACTGGTCTCTTCCCATTCTCAGGTATTGTATTTATTTTCTCTTCTCCCAGTTTACAGCTAGATTTCATGCTGCTGTGTGGTGTATTATTAATGCATACTAGACATGCGCTTGAGGTGGGATTGGCCTCATTCCATCACTGACAAACATCCTGCTACAGCAACACAGCAACCCAGCACCCCTGCCAGCGCTGCTGTCTCCTTCACCGAGTGATGCCATTTCTTCCCTGCCATGCCCAGTGCCCTCTCTGCATGCCAGGGTCGGCAGCAGCTGGTGTTTGAGAGCACATCCATCATCCACCTCGCATTACTGCTGTGAAGTACCTGTGTGTGACTGCCCTGATCATTGGGAGCATTTTCAGTTTAATGATGCACCAGAAACAGACAATAAACTAGGTCTCCATAGAAATGTATTTTTATTCAAGCAAATTCTGATCATTCAAACTTTCAAACTAAGCTCAACTTGTGGTGCTGAGTGACAGCCAAACAATCCTAACCAAAGTGGAGGGAGGTAACTTTTAGGAGCCCAGTGGAAATTAGCTACACTGACACTGTTCAGAATTCGAATCAGAATCATAATACATTATTGTCTCCCGGGGAGAAATTGGGTCAGTTGCAGTTGCTCCCATTGTACAACAGTAATAAAAAATAGGTCCTTGTCAAACAGCAATCAGCTTCCCACTATTCAATTAATACAGAAACCCTGTGAACACTAATGTTGACAAATGTGAATATGTTATATTTGATATATTGAGAATTGGTAGTTTCAGTTCCTGCTGTTTCAGCCTTCCACCCACACAGATCTTTTTGAAGCTGAACACTTAGTTTCCTGCATTCTAGTGAAATTTTATATACCACTTTGTGCCTTTTCTGCAGTATTTATGGTGGAAATGAAGGAAAACACAGTTCAAAATATAATGGATTATAATGCAGTAAGGCTGTCAGGAATTTGGTATTGCATGCATGCATGGAAATACACTAAGGGAAGTGCATGCAGTAAATTCACTGCTCTATCCCCGTAGCTGTAAAGGACCGTAGTCAGCCCTGTAAATGTTGAGAACACATGCGAGAACACATTTAAGCAAACAGGTTCTAAACCTGGATGGTCAATCATGCATGGAGGCCTTTCATCCAGCTTTTTTTTTTTTTTTTTTTTTTAAGCTTTATTTACAATTTGCCATTTACAATGTACACAGCGCTGTTTCAGTCAGGGGATTAGAGAAACAGGCGCAGTAACTAAACCAAAGTCCAGAGAGTAAGTACCAGACATAAAGACAAAAACAAAAAACAACAAAAACAAAAAAATCATAAAACAACAACAACAAAAAATATGTATGTAACATACATTATCATCACTCTTTGTAATACTTATCAAAAACAGTTAGTTTTGAGAGCCTTCTTACTTTTAAGTCCATTAACAGTCATGCAGTATTGTTTCAGTTCATGTAGAAAGTGTTCAAAGCAGGGTTTACAGTCAGACCATTTTTTCTTATGAATGTGAAATTTTCAAAGGAACAGAAGTAGCTGTACAAAATAAACAAAGTCTTTTTCTCTCTCATTTTCCTCAAAACAGACGATAATGTCCTTTTCTTTTAAGTGGATTACTTGTCCAGTTTTCCTGTTAATGTATTTTAGAAAGTCCCTTCAGAATATTCTAGAATACACAGTGATAGAAAAGATGGCAAATAGTTTCTTCCTCTGTTACACGGAAAACACAAGAATATTCAATGTTCAACTTAAATCACTCTAAGGTTGTTTTTTTTTTGCTGGATAAATTGTATGCATTATTTTATAAGACACCTCTTAAATTTGTTGTTCAAGCAAAATTTATCCCCAGCCACCCAAACTTTCCTCCAATCGATGACTCCATACCGTGAGGTCCAAAAGGATTTTGCTGAGGGCACAGTTACAGTCAGCATGAGACTCCTGATGAATTTATTCAAGCATTTGTTCTTAGTGATGTCATTACCACTGAGAAAGAAACCACAGTTGAGTGGATCTGTCACAGAGACGTTGGTCGTTGATCCTCTAAACAGCTGCAGTACACTCCTCGGTTTGGCATCAAAGACCACTGCATATTCCTTTGGGTTGATTGGCAACCTGAATTTATCCAGGAGTTCAACATACATCAGTAACTGTCCCTCAGCATTCACAAGTTGTTTAACTTAGACAATACCATTCTCAACCCATTTTTTATAGTACAATGATTTATTTTTATATTGAATACTCTTGTTATTCCAGATGTAATACCTAGTTGGCGAGAAATTATGTTATGTACACCATTTTCCAGGCCAGCAGCACTTGTTTATGAAAATTTGCTAATTTAACAGGTAATTTTTCAATCTTATAGTCACACTGTAACAAAAATTTTAGACCACCAATTAAGTTAAAGATATGTTTAGGGACAGTATTCCATATATTGTCTTTTTCTTTAATCACATTAGTTAACCATTTAACTTTGAACGTATTATTTAATGTACCAAAACTTAATACCTCAAGGTCACCATCCCTTTTCATATAACATAAAATATCTTTCCTTAAGTAATGAGAACTGTTCCTCCAAATAAAATTGAATAAAGTTTTATCTAAATGTTTGTGTATTGCAGCAAGCATTCCAAGTCATAAGGCCACATATACGGCTCGAGATATCCCCTCAGCTTTAGAGAGTACAACTCTACCATTCATAGAGAGATCTCTCATCAGCCACAGGTTGAACTTTTTTGTTATTTGATCGACTAAAGGGTCAAAGTTTACAAACTGACATTCAAAAAGCAAAAAACAAAACTAAGAATAAAAAAATTAAGACACTCAAAATCCTCTCTTAGGATTTGGGGAAAACTGTTGCCTCCACGACAGACCAGTACAATATTAGAAGTGGAATTTAAATAATTGGTGTTGGCTAGACTGCCCTGGCTTTACCAGAGGTCATCACAGGAGGCACTAGTTAACACAACAGAAAAAATTCCTGGTAGTTCAATTATTCCTTATAAATCATATTAATTTTAAAGCATACTGTCTAGTAAGCCAACACAGAAGAAATGTATCAGAAGGGAACAGTCTGATACAACAGATGTTTTCTCACCTATTTGTTGCTCATTGACACTTTTTTTCCATCGATGTAAGCATATGGACCTCTGAAGCCGGCTCTCCTCCCCTCCTTCCTTGCCTGCGCCACCATCAGCCAGAGTCTGTTCCGGGCGTCCTTAGCTTCTTGTGTCAGGTCTTCCATCACTCTTATCTTCCTTTCTCTGAGCACGTCAGATGTTTTGGTGTCTTTCCAGATCTTGTCCCTGTGAGACCGCGACAGGAACTGGATGATGACCAGGCGGCTAGACCTCATTTCCCTGGCGCGGGGACCCAGTCTGTGAGCGATGTCCACAGAGAGGCTCAGTTGGTCAGAGATGTCGGGGGAAACCTGACTGAAAAGGTCGATGATGGGCTTCTTGATGTTTTCTCCAGGTCGTTCGGGGATCCCAGCGACTCGGAGATTCCATCTTCTCTTATACATGGCCAGGTCGTTGCACTTTCCACGGAGCTCAAAGTTTTTCTTTCTCCAGAGTTTCAACTCTGGTTTGGAGAGTCTCAACTTGCTTGGTAACATCTTCGACCTGTTTCCCCAGGAATTCAAGAGAGTCAGTGACGCTTTATAAGGTATCAGTATTTTCTTTAACTGCTGTTTCCACTAACTGGAGCCATTTTAGAGAGTCTTCTTGCATTTTCTCAATTCTTTCCATGACCGTCAGCAGAAGTGAATTAGTCACCGGCTGCTCGTCCCGCTCCTCAGTCACTGTCTTTGGTTTCTTGTTCGGTCTCTTTGTAATCTCTGGTGAGGACTCTGAAGATTGTTCTTGGTGGAGTAAATCATCCACAGCTCCGAGCTGGGTCTCCAAGGCTTTACGTGCATATGTGTGCATATCCATGTCCATAAAGTACTCCAACACACACACACACACACACAGAGAAGTCCGACCGCGTGGTCAATCAGCCGACTGTTAGCACAGTGACGGTAGAAAGGTGAGGAAACCGCCACTCCAAATCACTCCTTGCCTTTGTTAGCCGTTTGGTTCTATTAAACCATTAGGTGAGTTTTGCCGTTCATAGATGTTCAAAGACTGTCCAGCAAACTTAAATTCTACTCATCATGTCGCAGAGCTGCACGCTACCGTCTCACCTGCGAAACGTCATGTCTTCCTTCACATCGCCTTTCATCCGGCTGCTGCAGCCATCTATTATGTATGACATAAGGTGAGTATCTGCAGTGGTGTGTTATCTGCAATCATACACTGCGATCATAAGTGTAGGTAAAGATAATGTGACCTTTGGCACCTACTGGCAGCATATGTTCTCAGGCTCTGACTGCATTGTTGCACACATGTGCACTGATAAAAACAAATAAAAAAATCATGCATCACTAAAGAAATAAGAAACCTTGCATACCAGTATTTGCAACCAATAATAGCACCCATGT
The DNA here is from genome assembly GCA_037975065.1 of Chaetodon trifasciatus. Taxonomy (NCBI): domain Eukaryota; kingdom Metazoa; phylum Chordata; class Actinopteri; order Chaetodontiformes; family Chaetodontidae; genus Chaetodon; species Chaetodon trifasciatus. The sequence goes on from JBBMOE010000053.1 coordinate 1,211,994, forward strand.
TTTAGATTTGAATGTGTGAGCTACATGTAGCTAGCTACTTTTTCTCAGCCTGAGGTGAATGGCCAGTAGTGCTAGGCTAGGCTTTCTCAAGTTTACAACGCAAACACATCTGGTTGACAATGAGGTATCCTGACACTTACACTTGTAAGACATAATTTCACGTTTTGTGAACAAGAAGCAAAACATACTTTACTTATAACTGTAGTGTAAATACAAATTCAGTAGGCTTCCTATATAATTGCCTAGCTTCTAGAGATAGCTAGTGCCAGCAGCTAGCGTCTATCTTTTATGGGAAGATGATGACACTGACTTAAGAAGAAGATATATTTTACTAATCACCGCACACACATGCTACAAAATACCTAAGTTCCAAAAAAAATAGAAAGACATTTTTTGACTAACCATTCAGAAGCGTTTTGCTGAATTCTGTGAGTCTGAGGTTCTGTAGGAGTCTTCCCTCCTTCTTCAGGATCCAATTCAGGTCCGAACATGTATGGTTGAACTACTGAAGAACTAGGTCTGTTCACTGCCACCATGTTCCTCAGACGGTCAAATTCTTGATTCAGGGGGTCTACAATGTCCTCCCCAGCCCCTCCAACCTGTTCACATGGGGCAAAGCAGAAACACCCACATGCCTCCTGTGTTCCAAGAAAGGGACCCTCGAACACATCCTGAGCAGCTGCTCCAAGGCACTGTGTGATCGTTGGAGACATGACCAGGCCCTCAAGTCCACTGCTAAGGCAATCAGCAAGGGGATCAGCGATAGTAGATGCACTCACGCTACAGTATTCATCAAAGAGAGAGAGCAGCCAAAGGAATACTCAAGGGCTGCTCTGTTTGTTTGCTAGTCTTGGCCTGAGACTGGGTAATGTCAGTTGACAGGGGAAAGGAGCTGAAAATTCCATCACATATCATCCACAAGGACTGACCAGACATCATCTTTGTCTCTGAGACCACAAGACAGCTCATCTTGCTAGAGCTAACTGTGCCCTAGGAGGAAAAGATGGAGGAAGCACAAGAGAGGAAGAAGGTGAAGTACCAAGAACCGGAAGAGGATTGCTGCAGGAATGGTTGGTAGACCAGGTGCATGCCAGAGGAGCTAGATAGTTGGGGGTTTGCAAGCTATTCCCTCAGCAAGGCCAATGGAACGTTGGTCATTAGGGGACAAAGCAGGAGAACAGCCATAAACAACAATGTAGAGATGGCAGGGAAGCTCTGGCTGAAAAGGGGTGACCAGTCGGGTCAGTAGAATGCTGCTTGAACACAGGCAAAAGATGGATCAGCCTCCATCAGGTTACCTGGAAGAGGGTGTCTGTTGCAAGCCCTGAAATACATTGAGCTATTTGGCTCATCCATGATGATAATTGCTATATTCAGACCTCACTATGTTTCAAATGAGGTGGCTGTGTGAGAGTCTCTGTTTAAATATTAAAAAACTGCTAACACATTCATCATATCTCATGAGGTCACAATGTTAATGTGTTTACAGCTTGAAGCATGATGATGCAGCCTGTGACAAACCAAAAAACATTCTTCATCCCTCATATCTTTGTCTCTTGTCTACCAGGTGCCAAGATTGGGTCTCTATAAATAACAGTCTTGTCATGTCTGAATAAAAGCTATAACTAACATTTACATGACAAATATCAATAAAAGACATCAAATTGACAACACCAACAATCTTCAAATTATGCAAAGTAGTTTCTTTTTACTCATTGTATTGTAGAAGGAGATTTGTATTTAATGGATAAAGCTACTGCTGCTGTTAACTCGCCAGTGAGTGAAGAACACAGTTCAATATGTGATAATTAAGTCTTCGGCACTTAGACTCCACAGGGAGTTTTTGTAATCGAGGGGCACCGCCCTGAGCAGCAGCAAGATAAATCTCTCCATGGAGTCCAGACACTGGTATTGGTGGTGGCTGATGACACTATTTGAATGATGATTTGGTTGATGAGGATGATGCAGTGATGAAACTGATGAATCTGTGAAGACTGGGTGGTGATGAGGAGGTGGAGAGTGTAGATAACAGCAGCATGAACATACTAAGGCAGAGAGACAGAATCAAATTTGAAAAGACAACAGCAAGATGATAGGATAACAGTGAGTGTCACTGTGCATTTGGGCAGATGTGACCAGCTAATGAGAACAGACAATATCTCAATCGACAGCCTCAGACACTGACAACAAAGAAATTATGAGTGAGCATGTGTGAGAGCTCGGCCTGTACCAGCTGTATATGGAATGTGTCCTGAGACAACTTGTGTTGTGATTTGGCGGTGTACAAATAAAATTTAATTGAAATTGAATTGAATTGAGAGGACTGAATGTAGGATGATATGAGAAATAAGATACAGGCCAAAGCATGCAGTTCTCCTGATAGAACTTTTGTTGGAGCTTCCTTTCTATTGGCTGTTTCTGTTGAGGAGTAAGAACTCATCATCAAAATTGTTTCAATGTGCACCTTTTTCATTATTCAAACTAAATAATTTGAATTACTCCACCTTCGGCACCCCCATGGAGTTTACTGGAAGTACGGTAATATCAATGTCAATGACCTATGCTACTTGCAATTCAAAATAGGCCTGGGAAATGCAAAACTCTCAGTTGATATTATAGTTTTTAGTGTGCAGCTGAGAAAATCCAAGAAAGAAATCAGGCTGTTAGTGACTGAGCCTGAGTGTAATTCTGAGGATTAGAAGCATGTAATACTGCGTAGCATCTCAAGTGAGTGACACCATTCTACACCATTCTAGGAAAAATCAAGGTTGAGAAAACGCATGCTACTTTTTATTCCAATTTTAAGTGATATTAAGGGAGGATATTCCCAATTCGTCTAAAAAAGAGCATTAAGACAGTAATTTTAGCATGAAAAAAATCCACTTGAATATACCCTGATAATCAGAATGAATGCCATTTTGTTTCACTTTGCTCATTCAGCCTGACGTGCTCATGTTAGCTGATTTCATGTTGGGATGGGGGTTCTTTGATCATTTTTCAGTTGGTATGAAATCAGCAGGTACCAGGTTACTGGAAGCAGATGGCTTGATGATTTTTCACAATGATTCAAGAAATATGTCAAGGTCAGTTTACAAAAGTCAGTTGCATGGATCCCACGCTACTTTCAATTTTGGTAGATATTTTTCTTTCAAAATTACTATTTTCACTTGCCTAGACAGACAATAAAGGAATATCTTATCTTATCTTATCTTAATCATGATGAGCCTTTCTGTGTTTCCTGTATATCATACACTTTCACCTAGCACAGCAGACTTTTACCATGCACCTCTACTGCTACAAACACCTCCTTTCATGGTATATCTGCAAACACCTAACCGCAAACCCGACCCAAACCAGATCTGCTCATAACCTTTCTGACACCTCTTGCTTGGTTCCCCTTTGCCTGTCTCACAAACATTTCCTCTGTCTGGTCTCGTACGCCACTCACATTTGACATAAATTCATCTTGTATTTTATTGCTCTTTGTCAGTCAGCTTGAATGATGCTCTGATGCATACTTGAAAGTGTATTTACTCTCAAAAGCTTTATATTAAATATTCTCAGATATTTTTTTGTCATTTCTTTTCTTTCTCTCAAGGAAGAAAGACATTCATTTCCACAACAACAGTAATTATCACTTGATTCAGCAAAAACAAAGAAACAAAGGCAGCATCAAAGAATGGCAGAATAATAAAAATAAAAATAAAAAAACAGTGAAAACATGTTCAGATGATGGTGATAGAGAGTACATTTTAACTACTGACATGCATTTATTTGGTAGCTATTTAAGAGACTAAAAGTAATATTCAGTTTCATCTAAAAATGACTTAAAGGATGGGACTTGAAAATTGAAAAAAAAATAGATTTATAAGACATTAAATATGAAATTTCCCTTATAACTGTTATTCTTACATTTAAAATAAGTGATATTTTTTCTCCTCAACAGTATATAAAGAATTTTCAAAATCTTCCCAGAACATAATACAATACAAATATGCTATGATATACATGTTTATTGGATATACTGTGAATTGTATGTAATATTTTCCTCTTCATAATTCTCTAATTTTATTTGTAATGGAAAATCTGATTGGAATAAGCCATGCCAGTTCATGTCTGTAGAGCGTGAGTTCCAAAATAATTTTCCATATGGTGTTATTTTCCCAGTATTCTAAAGATTAATGAATATGCTTGATGGTGCATATGCTGCTCATAATCAATACCATTTATATGAAGAGTGCATGCAAATCTATAGCTTTACATGAATTCTAATATATACCAATTAAAATAATGCATAATATATACCATTAGGTACGAATTGGATGAGTAATGTAACTTCTTTGAACTTGCTCAAGAATGTTTTCTCTTCAGGAAAAGCTTCATAGTTATGTAGTTGACCATACGTCAAATAAGTCCTTAAAGAAAATAGTTTCTTTCGGACCAATTTTGGAAATAAATCGTGTTGTTCCTTTAAGTAATACAGCCATTTTTCCATGTTATAGACTTATGTAGAGAAAAGTTGTGTTTCCTTGCCATAAGAGTTTGTGGTGGATGGTTATGATTACACATCAATAAAAAATAAAAACCTCCTACTTCTTTGAATATGTTTTGGGAAATGAAATACCATAATGAGTTAGGTGCTTTGAAACATTCTTTTAACCATTTTGCCTTAAAAGTATTATTCAAGTTGCTGAAGTCCAGCCATTCAAATTCACCTTCAGTCTTGGATGCAGAAAGCACTGCTTTCTATAGATGATGGTGCTTATCTTTCCACACCAAGTTTGGAAATATGTTATTAATTTCTTTACATGTACAGTTATGAACACTGAGGGAGAGGGCTGTGTGGGTAAATCCTGTAATCTTTGAAATATGGATAACTGGATATTTAACACACTATCTTAACAGGTATATTACAAAAGTTTCTTCCTCGATCTGATACAAACATAAAATTTCACATTTAGAAATAATAGTGAGTTTTAAACCTGATGCAGCTGACAACTGATCAACTAGGGATATGGCAAGTTCAATCTAACATTTATCCTGTAGAAATAATGCTATATCATCAGCTAAGTGGATCAATCTAATGTCTTTACCAAAAACAGATAAACTTTTCATAAACTGGATCATGTACAACATGCAATGAAAGTAATTCAACCACAAGGAGAAACCAAAAAGGTCAAAATGGACATCCTTGAAGGACAGATCTCAGGGCAGGAAGCCTGTTTGTAGTGTCTGGATACAGCGTAACACAACTGTATTCTTATAAAACATTTCAGCTGTCAATATAGAGGTCAAGAAAGAGCAGTTTTGCAATAAATTGTTCCAGGATAGATGGTGGAAATTCTGATTAACTCAATAAATCTATCACAATCACTGAACTGAGTATTTGGCATATATAGAACTATGAAATGACCCAACATACTTTGAAATGTGTAAAAGGTTGGAAATGATGTTATCCTTATTCTTAAGGGCAGTAATATTGTGTCTCTTGAGGTTTTCTTTCTGCTATACCGTTCAAACTCTTCTTGTCTCTCCTGCAGGACTGTGATCTAGTGGTTCAACTTCTTCATTGTATCCTTTGTTCCTTTCCACTGAATTTACAGTGCTTTCACGAATTCTTAGTTAATTCTAATTACCATTTGAAACTTAGAGAAACGGTCGTTCAGTCCGTAAATGGCTTTTAGGATGTCAGCCTTAGAAATCGCTTCTACTATCATTTAAGGCTCTTTGGTGCAGATCTTGTTTGGGTTTGAACTTTTGGTAGGAGTTTTGGATTGAGGTACACCTATAAGTATGTACTTTCAGGATCCATATCCTTTATCAAATCTTGTTTTCTGCCATTCCTTGAGTCTCTTGGGCATCTTGGTGCACAATCTGGTTGCTGGCAAAACTTTCCAACAGTTCATTGGTTAGGCTCACTGACCCTGAAGTGTCAGTAAGCATCTTTTCTGTATCCTTCTTTTATTGTGAAGCCTTCATGGAAACACTGGCCAGATAGATAACCAACAATGCAGGGGGCTCAGGACAAACCCTGTGCTACTGTAGTCCAAAGACAACAAACAGGTCACACAGGTTCTATGTATAAGATTTGAACATTTACATAGCAAATTAAGATATGGTGCAGTAGTGGCATGACAAGTCTCACTCCCTCTGCATCTCTTGTAATCTGAGCTTCTCTCTTCTTTGTTTTAGTAGCTAGTCGGTTAGTTAGTGCATGTGAGTCCTTCACTGGGAATTTGCTGGCCCTCCCCATGTTTATAAAGACACTATGAGAGTGACCTCTCACACATTTTTGTCATAGCTGTTTGCTAGCAAATGCATCTCCCTTTTCCTGTGATGAAGCTGCATTGTAAACTGGTGCTGTATGATGTAGACAGCTGCGTAGGCAGAGCATGTTGTTAATGGATCTGGCGAAGATGCTACCTGATTATCTTTGCTGTTGTTGAGGAAGCAGATGGGGGATAACCTCATTCTCTCCCCACAATTCCCTTTGTTGTTTGCTTCTTTACTCCCTTGATTCTGTCACAATTTTCCACTTTTCCAGTTGCATTTTTATGATTAAATTATGCAGTGATAGCGGGTGACAGAAAGGCATTTCCCACAGTTTACCAAGTGCCTTAATACGATTTTAAATGTCAGTAAAAAAAAATTGTTTGCCGGCCACAACCTCCAACAAGTCTTAAACCTGGTCAAAGTGGTATGAGTGGAAGCTGGAGTGCTGAAAAACTGCTGTGTGTGATTAGTTACTTTCACCTTCATACAACATGAAATATGGCCAAATTGATAGTAACAACAACCTGAAAAACAACAAGCTGTCCAAAACTTATCAGTTCTTGTTTTCAGCTAAAACAAACCTTATGGAAAAGCATCCAAATGACTGGATGGGAACAGTCAGTAGCTCATAATAGGTTCATGCTACACCGCCACTTTCTGCTACATCACCTATGTGCTAAAGATGACATATAAATTATTATTTGTGGAATGGTTCTGTCAAGTATAACACATGTGCACCTCCTCCTGTCATGCAGTCACAAAGAGCCTCTAATCAAGCAGCCAGCCTGGAGTGGAAGCGATCCACAGTAAATCCCCCTCTATGTGTCCCAAAACAAAGCTCCACTAAATAATGAACTTCTGACATGATTATGACACTGCAGGGACCAAAGTTTCCACCTCAAACTTTTAGCTTATGATGGCCTATTAATACATTTGGGACCACATTATTAGCTGCAAAGAAAAGCAGCAATGTGGATACTCACGACGTATTTAGAAGTAGATGTGAGACAAAACTACAAAACACTCTTCAGCAAATGGCGAAAAACATGTGTCTATATTAAAGTAACAAAGACCTGTTGTGACTGTAGAAAATTATGACTCTTGTCCATCGAGAGAAAAGGAGAAAGTCAGATGGCATATTATAAAACCACAAAGGTCAGAGAGAGGAGCTCTGGATGGATGGATGAGTCAACAAAACAGTCGATAGTCAAAGCAGACACAGTTCAAGGAGACATCATACAAGAGTCATTTCCTGTATCTGTGTCATGTGGGTGTTGCCACTGACCAACCCCTTTAGGAGACTTGCAGCAGGTCCTGAGTCTATTAACTCCAATGCTGGGAGTGAAGGTATTTGTGACTGATTCTTTTGCCCCATAGTCACTGAAGCAAACATTCAACCCAATTTTCACAAACCACACATTTCCCTAACATTCTGACACAAAAATTCCTGACAGACAAATTAAGAAAAAAACTTTCTTTGAGATCTGTCTCATTCATTCTCTATTTCAACCCAAACTATGGGCTGTCCCTTAACCTAACCAAAATGTGTGGAGAAAAATGCAGATACATAGATGCAAAACAAATAAAATCATCCAAATAAAAAAACAAAAATAGAGAGGATTGCAGGTGGCAAGAAATTCACTTAGAATTAGTAGCAGCAAGAATGCACCAAGCTCAGTTCTCTTGCCTTGTGTCACATAGCAGGTAAAGCTGAACGATTGTTAGGAGAGTCTTTTTGGTCATAATACACAACTATTGTGCTGTTAGCTTAATACTTGCCCTCTAATATAAGCTTTAAATGCATCCCATATAATTATGGATGAGGTCTAAATCTTGTATCTGCTTGATATTAGTCCACCATCTAGGTGGGCCTAGGTGCAGGGTTAGGGGTGCAGGAGCGGCTGTGGCTCAGGGGGTAAGGCAGGTAAACCGTTACCTGCAGCATTAGCAGTTTGATCATCGCCAGCTTCTCCTTTCTACATGATGACCTTGACCTTGAGCAAGACACTGAACCCCAAGATGGCCAGGCCAGCACCTTGAATAGCAGCTATGTGTCCATTGGTGTGTCAGTATGCTTGGGTCACTATGACTGACTGACATGATAACTCTGATGCATTTTAAAACAACAGCTTTTTTTCCAGTACCTTTTTTTTGTAGGAGAACACTTTAACACTCAAGGTGTTGACAAAAGTTTTAATATCAAAGAAGTCAGGTATCATATTGGCACCAGTATCGAAGAGTTTTGAATGATACCTAGCCCTAAGGTATATAACAGTAGTAGGTAGTCTTAGGCTTCTTCCCCAACTGTAGTTCTGTTAATTTGGTCCCAAACAAAAAAAAAAAATCATTGTTGCTTTTCAGTTCTGTTTTGTTTCATGTTCACACTGACTTACACCTGTGAAGGCTCAGCCGTGTCCCATTTTCTAAACAGCATTTTACATGAATACTCTTCACAAGCATACACTATCCAATTAAAAAAGCTAGATAGTAAATATTACATTTGATGTCACAGAACTGTCCAACCTTTTGTTCTGAAGCAATTTCATTGCACCCGTTTTCACTCACACAGGTAATGAGACAAATGGTGCAGGTGTCTAATCATATCAGATTTGATTTATAATACAATCCCTTACCTGACACACTCCATTGATGCACATGTCAAAGGCGTCTGTGCGGCATCGTGTCCCATCCAGCACCTTGGGGGACAGTTCAACAGTGAGGCTTCTTCCTTTAGCCTGGCACCGCAGTGCACAGGGTGCTGAGGGGTCATAAGGCACTGGGACCCACTCATAGGTGACACCCTGGTACTTGATGTCATTGTGGGCTGAACACTGCTGAGCCCGAAAATCACCTGACTCTGCTGGGCAGTCCTGAGGAGAGGAATAATAAGGGGAAGGACAGAGGTTGGAGTGTTACAGCACAGTATTTTATTACAACTACACTACTCACAAAAAGGGATATTCAGCTTTCGGGTAAAATTTCAGGATGAACCTAAAATGCACTATAACCTTTACAGGTGAAATTAATTTGACCTTCTCTAAACTTTTGAATGCACATGTCCAACTGTTCAATGTTTCAGTACTTTTTGCACAACTTGCTGTTCTCTAACAAGGAGCTGAACGGCAAAATTCACAACAAGTGTTTAATCCATGAATCGACCAATAAATTTCCTGGTTCAATTAGAATGGTTGTAGAATGGTATTGAAACAGTCCTCGTCATCATGCTGTTCGCATTTTGACATCATGAGACCAAGACAACACCTAACAACTGATCAACAGTACCTCACCATTGTGAGGCTTCAAACAGGACGTTCTCAGAGGGAAGTGGCCACTGAGCTTAGAGTGTCACAGAGTGTCATCAGCAGCTTGCAACAGAGACACAGAGAGACTGGAAGAGTCACAGAAAGGTGTAGAAGTGGACGTTCTTTGGCCACATCCCACACTGATGACCGCGTCATTGTGAACAGTACCCTGCGGAACCGGATGACAAATGCCACTCAACTCCAGGCACATTTAAAGGAGGTGAGAGGCACCCAAGTATCACATCAGACCATTCGAATCCGTTTACATCAGCATGGTCTGCGTGCTAGACGAACTGCAAGGGTACCTGACCACACCACCAGCATTTATGCTGGATGAGGGACCAGTGGGCCTCAGTGCTGTTCTCTGATGAAAGTTGATTCACGTTGAGCAGAAATGATGGCCACAGTGATGGTTACAGTGTCGGCAAGTGTGTCTAGTCAATACAGAACTGCCCTACACTTTGTGAATGGTACAGTGACAAACTGTATTAAGCTGTACGTAAAACATTTGAAAACAATAGTTAAATATGACATTTAATATATTTTCATTACAGAAATCAAGATTCACACTGATTTTTCCTTCCTTCCTTTTCACTTTTATCTTACTTTCGCTTTTCTATTTCCAAACTTTTCTTTCACATTCCATTTCACAATCCATTTGTCTCCAACTTAACGTTTATATTTGCTGTTATTTCCACACTGTTGAGTTTTTGAGCACCAAGAAGACTGCAAACTATCAAATAGGCACTTAAACAAAGCAGGTTTAAGAGCATTCAAAGCATCAGCTGTGCACATGTTTTATGAGGAAAGAAATGAATTCAACATGGCTGTCAGAGTGAGCATACACACAACACATTTTTGACAGAAAAGATGATTGTATAACTTGTTGGTTGTTTGGTTACAGAAAAACTCCACGAGGCACATTTAAAGCTGCATGAGTAATGTTTATACTAACAATGGATCACACTATGTTGAGGTCCCCCTGTTGCAGTTCACCCAACCCTAACCCTAACCCTAACCCTAACCCTTTCGGTTTTACTGAAGAAAGTTTAGTGGTTTTGTTCTCATCCACCTCATGTCCAGTAGAAGTAGGCAGTTATTTTCATTGAAAAAGCTCTGATAAACCCACTGTACACTTTCTGACAACAGGCAACTGTTTGCTAACACGTTGGGCAATGTTCGGCAACACACACACACACACACACACACACACACACACACACACACACACACACACACACAAAGTCAATATTTTTAATGTTTCAAATGACTAAATATAATGTAGAGAGATGGAACTCAACTCTCCAGCTCTGCCAAGACTTTCAGTCTTTTTAAGCACACTTTGGTTTTACAGCACATCACCCTTGTTTCCAGCAGTGGCAGCAAGCTATTTGTGGTAAACAAGCAATTTATCTCATCTCTGAGTGCTAGCTTCAGCTGGTGACTGTGTTGACTGTTTTCAGGTGATGGTGGTGTATTCTCTGTTGTCACTTCGCAGGACCTCTCCATGCTGCAAATTAGAGCTCAATGGATACTGATTTTTTGAGGCTGACACAGATATTGATTTTTGACTGTTTGTGGATGGTGACACGTTAGGGTTGCCACCTTTCAGAAATTAAAATAAGGGACGCCCACCACAGCTCCTCGGGGCCATGGCCGCCATGGGCCCGACTTCCATGGGGTGGGGTGCCCGCAGCAGTGGTATGTTTTATTTTGTGCCACTGTTTTTAGTAAAGGGGTCATCAAGTGATGTTAGGGCCTTGAGGTGCACAGTCAGCATTGTAGCTGAGGTTGTGTCTGACTGTGTTGTACACCTGTGTCACCTCAGCTGTGGTAACCTAGAGGGGAGGAGTGAGATGACAACTTGTTAATTAAATTGAACAGTATTTGTTTGCTGCCTGTCTTATGACTTGAAAGGAAGTCAGGTCATCCAAACAGTTTATGTAATGATCACTGAACACTGTATTCCTCAAAAATATAAACATTTTGACAAAGAATACACAGAAAGCTCTACAAACATTTTTAATCTAGGAAATGTATATATATTTGAAAAATAAACGTTTTCTCTTAACAATATTTATTTATTTATTTATTTATTTACTGTTAATCCATTAGTATGATTTGTTCTTTAAATGGCCATTTATAGAGGCTAATACTACTGTATATTAAATAAATGATCATTCGACTTTAAAAACTCAACATCCTAAACAATCAATCAAACCACAATAGTCTACAAAAATAGGCTATGCCCATGCACTGACATATTCTGGCAAAAGCACAACCAGATAGGAAATTGAATCAATCATGACACAATGTCCCATACCGTATCAGTCTCAGGAGATGATTGGGGTATGAAGAACTGTGACACTGACGCTTGGGTCTTCTGCGTTCTTACGTGCCTGCAGTGTTACTCTCCTGATGCATGCTGTCTGATGTCAGACAGCCCACCGTGCGTCACTGAAAACACTCGCCGACATATTTTACAATTTGCCTTGTCCAGCCAAGGATGTGCCTCTTCCCACTCACGTCTGTACTTTTGCAAGCGTTTTCGCTTTTGAGGACGTGGTGGAGTATCGGGTGTAGTGGGTGTAGCGGGTGTTGTGAGCAGCGCCGGTGTGTGGTGTCTGTCTCTAGGCAACCGTGACAGCAACATACGCAGGCAGCGAGGCACAGACACACTACTGGAGCCGGGAGGTTCTGCGTAGATCCCGCCACAATTTTGCTGCCCTTAGTATTTCCTGTGTTTTATTTTGTTAATTATTGTTAGATTTAGTGTTGATATGTGTGACAGACATGTGTATTGGACATTTATGAAAATACGGAACAAATCGCGTCCCGTATTGGTTCAATACGGGACGCAACATTTTTTTTTGTCAATTAAAGGACGATTCCGTATTTTACGGGACGGGTGGCAACCCTATGACACCTAGTAATTTTTTCCACCTGGAACCAGATCTAAAATGGAACTAGCCTTTCAGAACACAACACTATCTCATATCCCATATGCCACGACCATAAAGTAGCTCTGCAACAGTGCAGCACTGGGAAAATTAGTCAAAATGAAATTCTGACATCAGTATACTGTCAACTGATAAACTGGTTTACTGATATTAAACTGCAGGATATCTGAGGATGGAAAACAAAATGTTTGTTACCTCTTGCAGAGAACAAGTCCTCCAAATTAAATAACAAACAACATTGAATTTAACTGCCCTTTAGACCAACACTTATAAGGTTAACAACATGGCTATTATTGGTGACAATAACAGCCATACTTTTAATGGATAGGTTCAAATTGTTCAAGTCTGTCTTAAAAGAATAGTCAGGAGCCCATATGTTACAATTACAATTACAATTTGTCATTTAGCAGATGCTTTTATCCAAAGCGACGTACATATGAGATTTTCATACATCATAAGCAAGGTTCTAGACGGGAGAGAGTGCAAGAGTAAGTACCCTAGCGCAACTTTCTAGTCCAACTGGACATAGGTGCTATGAGACAGTGCTGCCAAGTAATGCAAGAAGTGCATAGAGTCGACCAAGAGTTCTTTTTTTATGTTTTTATGAAACAAGGTGTTCAGTAAAGAGTTTGGTCTTTAGTTGTTTTCTAAAGATCGAGAGGGACTCTGCAGAACGAATGGAGTTTGGTAACTCGTTTCACCACCAGGGAACCACATAAGAAAAGAGTCCAGCTAGAGACTTGGGGCCTTTTGGAGGTGGCAGCTCCAGGCGCCATTCCTGGGCAGAACGTAGTGAGTGGGAGGGACCATAAACCTGAATGAGGGAGTTCAGGTAGGTCGGAGCGGTTTTGGTGGCAATTTTGCAGGCAAGCATCAAGGATTTATACTTGATGTGGGCAGCAACTGGGAGCCAGTGGAGGGATATGAACAGTGACATGCACTCGTTTGGGCTGGTTAAATACCAGGCGAGCCACATCTGTATCATTTGCAAAGGTTTTAGCAAGCATGCTGGGAGCCCTACCAGTAAGGAATTACAATAGTCAAGGCATGATTATAGTACTTATATATGTATAATATATAATATATATATATATATGCGCTTGTACTAGGAGTTGTGTTGCATGCTGAGACAGGTAGGGTCTGATCTTCCTGTTGTTGTACAGGGCAAATCGGCATGACTGAGCAACAGAGGTCACATGCTCTTTAAAAGTTAGTTGGTCATCAATCATGACACCCAAGAGTCTGGCAGATTTTGCAGGAGTGAGCAGAGCTGAGTCAAGCTGGATACTGATCTGTTGTTGTATAAAGGGACTGGCTGGGATGACAAGGAGCTCAGTCTTTGACAGGTTAAGTTGAAGGTGTCGCTCCTTCATCCATGCCGAGATATCAGCGAGGCATGCCAATATCCGAGCCGAGACAGTGTGGTCGTCGGGCGGGAATGAAAGGAGGAGCTGGGTATCGTCAGCAGATGAATGGTATGAGAAGTCATGTGAGAGGATGACTGCACCAAGTGCGGTGGTGTATATTGAGCAGAGAAGGGGTCCAAGCACTGACCCTTGAGGTACCCCTGTGGAAAAGCAGTGGGATTTAGACACTTCTCCCCTCCAAGAAACTGCAAAGGATCTCCCTGAGAGGTAGGACTCATACCAGCGGAGAGCAGATTCTGAGAAGCCGAGCTCAACGAGTGTGGAGAGGAGGATTTGGTGGTTAACCATGTCAAGGGCAGCCAATAGGTTGGGCAATAGTAGAACAGAGGATTGACCAGTAGCCCTAGCTGATCGTAGTGTTTCCACTACAGATAAAAGCACAGTCTCCATAGAGTGTTCTTCATTTGAAACCAGATTGGCTGGGATCATGCAGGTTGTCATCAGAAAGGAATTCAGAGACCTGATAAAAGATTGTGTACTCAAGAGTCTTGGAAAAGAAAGAGAGGAGTGAAACCGGTCTGAGCTGGGTCGAGTGTAGGTTTCTTTAGCAGTGGGGTTACTTGGGCTTGTTTAAAAGCAGTGGGGAACACACCTGTTGTAAGGGTTAGGGTTAGGATAAGTGAGGAGTTGATCATGTGGGTGACAGCAGGGATAAGTGTGGGCGAGATGGCCTGCAGGAGGTCGGAGGGTATTGGGTCCAGTGGACAGGTAGTGGGGCGAGAGTTAAGTAGAAGTTTGGAGACTTGCTCCTCTGTGACATGGGAAAATGAGGAAAGTGAGGCTCTGTTAGCTGGTGGTATCCTACTGAGTTGGTCAGGCTAAGAGAACTGGTTGCTGATGGTCAAAACCTTATCAGTGAAGAAGGAAGGATCGGCTGTGAGCAAAGTTGAGGATGGAGGCAGGAGGGAGGAGAATGCAGACAGGAGAGTCTGATAGTCGCTGAGGTCAGAGGGATCTCTGGTTTTGCTCCATTTTCTCTCGGCTGCTCTGAGCACTGCCCGTTCCTCTCTGATGACACTGGTGAGCCACAGATGGGTGGGGGTTTTTACAAGCAAATTTGGATGAGAGTGGGCATAGATTGTTTAGAGAGGCAGTTAATGAAGAGCAGAGTGTGTCTGTTGCCTCATTCACAGGGAGTGAGGAGAAAACACTGACGCAGTATGGTTGCCGAGACCTCATCGGAAAGTTGAGCTGATGTGAGGGACCGGAGGTTTCATCTGAAGAAGACCATTTGTGGTGGAGCTTGAGGATGCTCTGGTAAGGATACAGAGAATTCAATAAAAAAATGATCTGATACATTTGGTGGGATGACACTTGGCTTAGCTGTGCCGCAGTTTTGCATTGCAATTAAGTCGAGAGTATTGCCCGCTTTGTGTGTAGGAGCAGTGGAGGCCTGTTTGAGGTAAAATGAGAACAGCAGCGAAAGGAAGTCGACCACATGGGGTTTGTTAAGATGAATATTCATGTCAACCATGACAATCAGTGGGGTGCCATCTTCAGGAATGGTTGAGATTAGCACGTCCAGTTCAGCTATAAAGTTCCCCAGTAGCCCAGGTGGGCGATATATGACCAATGTATACAGCTTAGTGGGAGCAGTAACCATGATTGCATGATATTCGAATGAGGAGCAGTTGCTTGGAGGAGTAAGCTTGGTGAATTTCCAGTTTTTTAAAATGAGTGCACTCGTGCCACCTCCACGTCCATCAGGACGAGGTGTGTGGGAGAAAGTAGAGCCAGCTGAAAGCGCAGCTGGTGTGGCTGTGTTTTCTGGACGGATCCAGGTTTCGGTCACAGCTAGGACCTGAATTTGATGTAGCTTCATGAGTGCTTGGATAAATTCAGTTTTTTTTTACAGCAGACTGGCAATTCCATAGAGCAAAGGAAAAGGTATAGGGAGTAACTGAGGTTTTTTCTGAGTGAGTAATGGTTCTAAGGATTGCGTCGCCTTTTATGGCCAATGCATTTTTTTAGCATTCCCTGGAGGACCGGAATATATTGGTAGCACATGGTGTGTGTGTGCAGAACGGCAGCAGGAGTAGTGTAAGAGCAGTGGTGGTTACCTGTGTCCTTGCTCAGTGGACTCGCGCAAGTAGACTCGCAGGTCTTTACCCAAAAGGGTCTTCACACGAGGCTGACACTTCCACTGATGCTTCAGCGCAGCCTGTGTGTTAAATACAGGAAGTGCCATAGCTGTGCCCCCTCACAGCCTGGCGCCATGGCTGAACCCGCCCCTAAAGGATTTCACTGGCTAGCGACAGATAGAGGGTGTGATCCACGTCAGCCGATCCTACTATCGAAATTCAGAGAGTGAGAGCTAGTGCTCTGAGACACAATATCAACAACAATAACAAAGTCTGCTAACAGCCTAGCTCCTAGTATGAGCCAGAAATAATGACACAATCACAACAACAACAACCATATGTAAATTGAATATGCATTGCTAGCTCTGCTCATTCCTCCTCTTCATATTGGTCATGAAAAGATCTTTCTCAAAGTGCTTTTAATACAAGTGATGGAGCATAGTCTGTAGTCCTCATTCTGAGCTCAATGCATTTCAAAGTTTTTCTGAAGCTAAAATGAGGCTTGCGCAGTGTCAGTTTATCAAGTGGACATCTTTGAAAGTAACAATTTGAACCTATCCTTCACTGTTAGTAACAAATGTGGTCATGGTTAAAATGAATCATTGTTGGATCACTGTAGGAAAATGGAAACCAACAGCAGTCTCCAACCATTAAGCCGTCAATCCACCGCCAAACTTCCCTCTGCACAGACATTGTGTCTCTAAAATATAAGTCACCTGACTTCCTCTTTTGCTCCCAACAGACTACAATCATAATTCCTCTGGCCACTAGAGGGCTTTGTCACTTGAACGTAAACGCTTGTTTTGGGGATTCTGTCATTTCTTTGGGAAGGCAATCTCTTTAAGACACATATTAACTTCAAGAAACTGTGAATTCAAAATTTCAAAAAGGAAATAGTTTCTAATACAGTCTTTCTGTATTAATCTAAAATAAATGTAGCGACTAATATTAAGAATGAAGAACAAAAATCAGACTCACCGTATTACTGCAGGTTCTGTAGCGAATGTTTTTGCCATCACATCTTCTGTAAAGCAAGGTAAAAGAAAATTCTCAGCACCATATTGCAAACCAACAGGTGATTCTATGATACGCAAGTTGTGTGAAAACACAAAAAGTCATTGATCAAAAGCTTTAAAAGCAGTTAATGCCACTGATGAAGCACCCTTCTCTTACCTGATGTCTAACATAGATCATTTTTAGAAATGGAAAAAGAATCCTTTCTAGCTGTTTTTTTAATTCCTCACAAAATTATTGCATAGGTATTGTTAAAGCGCAAACAACAAGACAGAAATTTCGAATTTCATAAGTATTCACCCCACTCATAAAAATAATTTATTTGAGGCCTGTTTTCAATATTTTTACTACTCTTTCAACTTTGTAGAGCTTTTCTCAATTTGTTCTGGAAAGGCCCCGGTCCCTCTTTCCGCAATTCGTCCGCCCCAATAGCACTTTGTGGCACCAAGGCAGTGCACCCCACACTTCCAAGGCAACTGCAATGCCCTTGAACAGCGGGATGAGAGGATTGTCCACACATCCTTTTCGACTGCCTCAGCTTTGGCATTGAGGGGAAAGAAACAGCGATGGACCTGATTTCTCAAGGCAGGATGCAGCGTATTATTGGACTGTTGCACCGAGCTCTAATAACATGGAAAAAGAAATGGGACATGCTCATCTTTGTGCCAGCAAAAGTTGCATAGCTAGTACACACTTCACAGGACTTAAAGGTAAATTTCTAAAATACAAAGGAAATAATGCGCATGACTACACACACACACACACACACACACACACACACACACACACACACACACAAACACAAGCACACACACACAAACACTTGCATGGTTACAGCACACTCCACCTGCAGCTCACATCACCCAGCCAACAGCCATCTCAGCACTTCACTGAGCTCCAGCTGGCAGAGCCCAAAATGTCAAGCAAAATTGAACCCACAGATATGCACACACACACAAACACACACAAAAACCCATACACACACCCATGCATNAGGAAAGGTAAGCTTGGAAAAGTGGGTGACTCTTTGAGTTGCATTTACATTTGAGTGACAAATTTACTACAAATTTAATGGAAATGTTTGTTGTTTTCTCTCATGACAATGACAAAATGGGTGGTATTATTGTCATTATTATTATTATCTTATCAAAAATACTGTAGATACTGTAATGATTTAGTCATGGCAGATGTCCAGAATTTTGAGGGAGGAAGGCCCTGCTCTCTTCTGATAACCAAGATTAAACAGACAGGTAAAGGAAATCACCAAACAGGATACTGTACATCTAATGAACTATGTTTGGGCTTGTTTGTACCACTCCTCATAAAGATGGAGACTTTGAAGAGGACTTGACTGATGTTTCTTGGAGGGAGAATACTGACTTAGACTGTTGTAGGATTATTTTTACTGTGCTTTTAAAAATAACAAAGGATGATTTTCCCATGTGTATCACGGTGCATATAGAATATTTATAACTGTTAGCCCTGAAGACAATGGGATCTTTTTTTTTTTTTTTTTCTATCTTATATAGTATGTCAGTTCCCACAATGTGTTTTATATGAGGGACATTGCATCTGTGTCTCAACCATTTACCATCTTTTTCCCACAGTCCACTTTCAAGTAGATGTTGGTCTCCAGATTTTTATTTCAAAATATTTCTAGAACAGCTCTTTATGCACTTTAGTACTGGACATATTTCATCATCCTCTTCTTTGAGCATATCTAATCTAGTTTGTAGTGAAGTAAAGAAAAAAAAAACATTCTTGTCGAGCACATACTCTAAAATTGTATTTGTTGTAATTGTTATTTGTTTTGCAGAAATACAATCAGGCAGTCAGGCCATGTTAGTTTTCTTGCTTGCATAAAAACAGGGAAGAAAAAACTTGCTAACTTTTACAAACTGTGAATATAAATAATGAAAATGTGTTGTGATGACTGTTATCTGTCCATACTGGAAAAACAATGTTCTATCAGCTGATGTAGGCTAGAGTCATAAGTGACACTTAACTATCACTGGTCGGAGTTATTGAAAGGAAAGTTTGGTTCCCCAGAAGGCCTGCCTAACTGCTATATACATGTCCAATTAGGTCAGATTAAACCATTGTTACAACTGGCACAAACTCACGGACAACACTACGACTTGGACAAAATATGTAAAAGTGGATATGTTCTGAAGCTGCTGATCACTGATATGCAGATTGACTGACTGATTTACTTACAGTTCTATTCACTATTGTGTCTGTGATATTTTTTAAAGTCTTTTTCCCAATTTCTGAGTCACTTTGTGAGGTTGCTGAATCAGGCAGCTAACCACCTGCTTCCCCTGAACCGTACTAGCTTTCAATGGACCAGTGAAGGATCTACCCTGACATCCAGTTGTCTTACTATTTTCAGGGGATACCCAAATGAAGCCTCCAACAGAAGGCGTGGCTCCCAATACCATTTGGCTTTCTCCACTGCCCAGTGCCACAGAGTCTCAGCTGCCCAGCGTGCAGACAGCCAGATCTTCCTGATGTCCAGTCATCTGTCTCCATTGGTTCCCCGGCCAGATCTTCAGTAAGTCGTCTCCTCGCTGGCCTCCTGGGCAGTCTAGCAGAGTAGCTCTGCTTGTCTGCCCAACCTCCCGCCACACCCCTGTCCAGTTCCCCTGGTGGCCCCTGAATCCCTCCTCCAGACCCCCTCCATCTACCCTGTTGTGCTTATTGCATTAGTTTGACACCTGTGCTTGCAAAAAATGTGTCAGTTGGGATTATGATTCAGCATGATGTTTGGCAACAATTTATATGTAAAATTTATGTTCCAGTTAACATCTTAACATCTGTGGACAGTGGACTTTGTCAGTTATTTTAGCCACAGACACATATTTCATCATGACTTGTTGTTTAAAGGGGAGAAACACAGGCTCTGGTACCAGACAAGGCAAAACAAAGGGCAAAGACAAGCACCACTCCAAAAGAAACACCGGACTCAGACAGAAAGCCAGATTGTGCGTCTGAGTTTGTGTAAGAGTTGGATGAAATTGCAGATTAAGATGGATGTTCTCACATCTGTCCGCTGTTGCCCACAGTGACAGACTCAAACAAATACAGTATCTAGGGTACTGCTCCAGATAGGTCACACATGGATAACTAGTATGTACACATACACATTACACTCACTTCTCCAGGCTAATTATGTCTGGAAATCAAATGGGCCCTCTCCCATGCACACATGCACACACAGACACACACACACGCACACACACGCACAGTGGTCTTATTGGGAGACATTTCTGTAATGATTGTAGTGTGAATCTCTCAGTGCAGAGGAAGTCTGAACAAATCAGGAGCATCAATCACTTCCAGATACTCAGAGATGTGATCAGGGTTTACAATGATCAAGGCCACGCTCAGCCAGTCTCACAGAAGCACTGCCAGTCTTCAGATGTCTGAGGACACCAATCCTCATCAGACTTCAAAGAGGCGAGGGGGACACATACATCAGACTGCTAAACTCAGTTTTGACATATTATCAAAGAGGACTTTGCAGGGGGCTTTATAATCTAGGACATGAAGTTAATGCAGATGTCATTTGGCAACTTCTTTTACCCAAATGACTGTATCATGCTTTGATCAGGTGTTTAGAGAGAGATTAATGAGTGTCAGCATATCTGCTAGGAGGCCTAAAGTGGCTGTGGCTGCAACCATTTTTGAAAAGAGTGGTCTCAAGTGATTATGCTGCTTTCCCAGAATAACAAAGCAGTTTTCTTGTGATAACCAGAGAGATTGAACAAAAGGTCATTTTCAGAAAATAATGATGTTGTAACATAAAAGGAAAGAAAAGTGAAGGTGGTAATTTCTGTCACATAGGGATGTAAATAAATACAAAACATATTATTCGGATATGAATACATAATGTATTCTCAAGGTACAAATAGCACCTGAATTTTGCAGTGGTTTAAATTTGAAAATACAAGACTCTTTTATACAATTCGTCAGGTTTCTGATTAAATTGACTGATGTTGCACAGGTGTATTCTTATGCAGCATGTCCTCAGATCTAAACGACAGAATAGCTTGATTGCCATTGACTCCCAGAACAACATGTCCGACCACTGGAGACAACCAGCGACAAGGCGTACCAAATCTTCATCTTCATGTGGTTAAAGCTGTAAAATGTTTGCAGGTTTAGGTTGAACTGGACCTTTGCAGTACACATGTTTTGATACCAAAACTATTTGGTTAGGTTTCAGAAAAGATCATTGTTTAGATTAAAATTAAAAGTCCATTACATACGTTCAGATTCATGTTCTGGAAGGAGCTTTCCAAAGTCAAAACTTTTAACCATATTAACCCTGATGATGTCATCAAGGTTATCTCATTTTGAGCTTAATATTCTTAACAGAAAGCTTGGATTCCAACATGGAGGTGTGGGCATTTAGATACTATAGTTGCATTATGTGTTCTTGAAGACTGATCCATACTACCGACTAAAGGTAGGGACATTTCAGCTTCTGTTGCTTCACTTTTTTCACATTCTGTCTGATGTGAGTACCACTAATTTAGAGAAAAGCATTACTAAGTCCCCAGAATATCCCCTTTATGTTTTAGAGAAATATTCAAAACTCAAACTTTTTAGTGGATTTAAATTAAAACTAAACTAAAAGGTATATCATATGTTATTTACAGAGTGAAACAAACCAGCAACTAGGTTATACTGGAGCAAGTATCTATGAATCTATCTATGAGAAAATGGGGGATCAGCACCAAGATCTAGACATAGACTTAGCATTACACTTAGATTTAGACTTTACTTCAAATTCAGAAAGCCTGATTCACTAGCAGAAAATCCTGCAGAAAATCCTACAACTTGTAAATTATACCTCCTTTACTAAGGACGAATGGTGTACAGACAAAACATGATTGTGAACACACCCCAGCTCAGGCTTTGGCCTCATTTTAAAGGTTGGCAAACAGGCAGGATGACAAAGAGTGACACATAACTTTTGGTAGTGACAGTGGTATGTCTGTGTGTGTGTGTGTGTGTGTGTGTGTGTGTGTGTGTGTGTGTGTGTGTGTCGTCATGCTTGTATTGTATGCATGCTTTGTATTTTAGAAATTTACCTTTAAGTCCTGTGGAGTGTACACTAGCCATGCAGCTTCCGCTGGCACAAAGATGAGCATGTCCCATTTCTTTTTCCATGTTATTAGAGCTCGGTGCAACAGTCCAATGATAGGCTGCATCCCACCTCGAGAAATCAAATCCATCGCTGTTTCTTTCCCCTCAATGCCAAAGCTGAGGCAGTCGAAAAGGATGTGTGGACAATCCTCTCATCCCGCTGTTCAAGGGCATTGCAGTTGCCTTGGAAGTGTGGGGTGCCCTGCCTTGGTGCCACGAAGTGCTAGCGGGGCAGACGAATTGCGGCGAGAGGGACCGGGGCGTTGGCGAGGCACAAACTGTGGCAATCAGGCTCTGGCATGAGATTGAAATTGTTTTGGTGGGATGGGCTTAGCAGGGAGATACGAGGCAGCAGAGAGAGGCGAAAGGTTAGGGCCTTAGCTGACAAGCTTTTCCATAAACATCTGTTTCTCAGCACTGGTAGCTCTACACTCCATAGAAGAAAACCTTATCTCCACTAAACACATTCAACAGAGCAACACTGGCCCAAATATGACGAACACAACCATTAAACCACCTCTAGAAAAAATCCGAAAGCCAGTTTACAGTGTGTGTTCACACCTCTGTCAGTACTATTCATTTCCACTTATAAGCACAAGGTGCCAATTAACCAGTTTGGGCATTGCATTTACTGTATGCATGGTTCGTCTGTGTGCAGTAGAAACATTCTTACTGATGACAATAATGCCTAAAATGGGAGAAATTTCAGCAGTTGCATGGGAAAGTAAGGCTGAGTAGCGGTCAGATATAATGGAGACAAATGTGTTGCCAGGAGGCTATAGAATGATGCCATCGGGCGCAGTCTAATACAGAATGGCAGTGATGACTTCTTGAACAAGTAATACTGAAAAACAAATACCTGAGCAGAGAGGCCGGCTGTGAGAGCTGACAACCTGATTGTGTCTTTTAAAAACAGCAAATATTTGAAAACCACACACTTTATGTGTTTATTAGTATGAGCAAGATACAAAACACCCTTGAACCAGACACTGTCTCCTCGACTTCCCACCATCCCATTCACACCAGCCCTGAGAGATAGACTGAACTCTGTATTGGTTTTCAGTCTCTTCTTTCCCGTTCTATCTCTGAGTTCAAGACAATGCTTCTATTTAGTGACATTGCTGTGTTCTCAGGTGTCAGCAAATACTTTGTTAAGCATAATTTTGTCATAACGTCATAAATGATGGGGAAAAAGTAGGATGAAGCAGTCCAAGGTGTAATAAACTGGATTTAGCCTTTACAGTGGTGTATGTTTTTACGTATGTTTTAATTTTGTTTAGTCATCTAATCATTCAGATTTTTCCACAGCAGGCATTTGTACTTTCCAGCCATATTAATGGCATGGCTGGCATTGTCAGGCTGATGATCAGTCCACTTTGGTTGGGACTGAAATGTCTTTGTAACTATTGGATTTCTTTGGAAGTTTGTAGACATTCATGATCCCTTGACCATGTTCATCCCCTGGCTTTTGTCTAGCTTCACCAATGCCTGCCAACAGTTTTTATTTTTTGTCTGTCAGTTAATTTATGCTTATTTTAATAAAAACACCACCAGGAGCACAATATGAATCAACATATTTTTCATCACAGGTCCTATCTCCAGGATATGGCCACCAGGTTATATAATAATCACAGACCAAAGTACAACTCTGCCTACTGTTTTTTTTTTTTTTTTTTAAATAATTTTTTGATTCACCTTTGTTTTCTTTTCCAAATAAATCTGACCAACCTGGAGGTTTGACAAATTGGCATTATCCTTTAAAGTTTTCAAAGACTGGGGGCAGATAAACAATTCACTGAACACATTCACTAATGTGTGACCAAACTTTCTGCTATTACTGCTATTATCACTGCACTTACTATTAACTATTAGTCACATGACGTCAAATTTAAATCAAGGGCAGGAAGAGAAAACTGCAATGGACGAGATGGAAGAAAGTTCTTACTGTGCCAGTTTACATGAAATTATGAGAGACAGGTATTAACAGAAAATTAGAGCATATGTTGGATGTGACTATTGCATTATGAAGAGCACTCATTTTTCAACTGAGCTGAAGGATTTGTATGCTACAGAGACGGTAGATATGACCTACTACCTGGTCATTCAGATGTTGTTCTACTAAACCAAATGGAAGCATACAAAAGTATGGAGGCATACAACTTTTTCGTTAGCGGTTGGGTCCACAACCTTGGTCCCAATGTGCTCCAGGATGACCACCTAGCAAAAGACCTAGCAACAAACATTCAGCGACGCAGTGCCACTAAAGATGTGGATTGTCTCGAAACAAGACAGGGTACATCATTTACGTTAACCTGTCTTATGTGAAACTGTTAACGTCGATTTAGTCAAGCTGCTTGTAGCTATTAGTTTAATTCGGATTCTCCTGACCTCCACAGATAGTTAACAAGTCATTTTTTCCGGTGTTATTTAGTCAATTTCTTGCATTTTTCACCCTTATATTTTTCATCATACTTTTGGGACTCGATAAAAGCTCCTTGTGCTTTCTTGGTTTCATCAATTTGAGCAACCATAAACGACGCAAAACATAGGCATTTTGAGTGTATGTTATAGTGCTTCCTATGCAGAAAATCACTTCCTGCCCTCTATCTGCAGTTTGCGCCAAAGGAGTGACATGATGTCATATGCAAACAAGCTATTGGTGAAGTGACTGAGACATCTGGTTAACTGGTTTCAAAACACTTCAGCAGGATATCCCTCTCTTAAATATTTTGTGGTATGAAAAATGTAACATGTCAGCTGAGCAGATCCACAGCCCTGACCAGTTGACAGTTTTAGTCATTAAACAGTCTCATCAACCAAAGCAAAGAGGAAAATTCTGTGCAGGGATCACAGGCTGGATGCTGGGTTCTTTTATCCTTTTTAATGATGAGATTTCTACCACAAGATATTTCCATATTTCAAAGATGCTGTCAAATTGTGTCTTGTTAGATGTTAAAAGAGCTATATATAAGACTTTTAGTTTAAAACATCCAAAAATTGACTCAAGTTATCAAACAAACGTGAAAAAATAACAGTTTTGACATTATGCCAAAGATGTGTATGCATTGTGTTGCAGAGATATCTACTGATGTTAGAATGCTAACTAGCTAGCTGCAAACCATGCAGTCTTGTAAAGTCACTTTAACCTCAAGAGGCAATAGTGAGTCACTGTAGCATCCAGTCTGCCATCAGTCGGACATGAGAGGATGAAGAAGTAGTGCTGCCCACAGTGTGTATTCTAACCTCTTGTCAATCATGTTGAAGGTAGTGCCCCCAGTCAATGAAAGCAATACAAACACAGCCACTCCCGGCAAGCAACCACATTGCTTTCGACCACTGGAAACAGTTCTTGGTTAGTAGAGTGATGATGTTCATTGATGAACTGGCAACATTTCTTCTAGACTGGTAAGTAAAAAGCTAATGTTGCTAACATTGGCTATTTAGAGGAAGCTGATTGTAAAACGTTACTGACAGTAACTGACAGATACCCCAGAGTTTTGATGATATGCTGGCCCTATCTGTTTGGAGCATGAATTTGACAGGTGGCCTATTTTTCCGTATAGCTCCTTTAAATGATGCTTACCCTCCATTGAGACAGCGTCTTAGAGAGTAGGAGGCTCCTCCACCGCAGGTTCGAGAGCAGTCACTCCAGGGGCCCCAGGCATCCCACCCGATGTCCCTGTCTTCATCTGAGCGGGTCATCCTGGATGCCTACAGAAGGACAAACCAGCACAAAGGTCACTTACTTTAGTCAGTTTAAATATCCACATGCTTTCACAACAATCATGTTCTAACAAGTGTCTATGAACTCTAACACGCCTCATGGGTTTCTCAAGAGAATCACTACAACTTTGAAATAAACACTCTTCACACAGTGATCGCAAATACATCCACAGTGAAACACTTCATGCACATATTGTGAAGATTACTGAAAAGTGTACATCCCCTCTGGACAGTAACACTTGCAGCAAAATAAAGAATAATCAGGAGACTGTCTATCAGATTGCCTAAAATCAGGATTGGGTAGAATTCTCTTAAGTCTCTGTCTTCACCTAAAAACATTCTTGTATGTTCTTGTATGTTTCTCAGCATGCTGTTGTTACAGCGTAATGGGTCCAACACAAAGCACTATGAAGGGGTTTTGGTACAGTGGCCAAAGTTGGAATTGCAGGTCAGAACAGGCACAACAGATTTTACCCCATACGCATATGGTAAAATGCTTTTTTTCTGAGCATCACAAACACCCTGAAATGCCTTTAGTCATGTATTGTGAGAACTTAAGCTACAGTTAGGTACTCTTATGAGCCCTATATTTGTTTACATTTTGGCAAACTGCCACCATTAAAATTATGCTGAATTGGTTATTCAAACATGTCAGTTCCTGTTTGCAGTGTACCAATGGATGAACTATCACTGGATTACTTAAGAAAACTTAAAATTGTGCAGATTCTCTGGTAAATTCTGAAGCATCCTTTTTCTTGTCTTTTGAAGGGCAAGGACACCAGAGATAATGATCCTCAGAAAGTTAAGACACAGAATGATTTCAGCATGTTTCATGTCTGTTTGTTTGGCACACCTTCTGCTTCTGCATCCTCCCCTCCAGGAGAGCCTCCCCCTCTCCCTCACTTTGTTTGTCTGCCTGTGTTCTGATTATGGAGGTGGGATCAGGTGAACCAGCGTCAGGGTGCCACCTGCATATCATCACCAGTTTCTTTCTGCTTTAAACTCCAGGGGTTTTTTTTTAATCTCTTTGTTTAATAAAGCCTTTGCTAATTCTCATTTCTCTGTGCCTGCAGCCTGTCTGGTCCAGCTCCTGCCTCTCACTCACTCCTGTACAACCTGCATTCCACACACTCTGGACTCCCCTTGCTCTATCTTCCCTCACCAGTTGCCTCATGGCTCAGCCTCTGCTCTTCTCTGATGCTTTATTCCAGTTTCATATGTCATCTGCGCTGTATAAGATACACCTGATCACTGTAGTCTGAAATGTCTGGGGCCAGTATTAGTACCATAAATGCATCACAATTAGTGACAGTCAAGCAGGTGTTGGCATCATCAATAAAAGTTGATCCTCATCAAAAGACATCATGCCTTTCATTAGAAGCATTACATAGCCATCCGTCATGCACAAGTTCACCATCATGGTCTGTACACTGTCATCGTAACATACTAGCTGATACTTTCCCATTTCAATTTCCAGACCTTCCTGAGCCTCTGCCCAGGCAATAACCCAGTACCAGTACCAAAAAGTTCCCCATTTCCCAAATTTGAGCTTTAAGACACAGCTGTGTGCCTAGATATACAGAGTCATATATACATGAGAAAAGGTTTAGCATTCCCCACCCTAAAAACTTGATGTTGATTGGATTGGATTTTCTCTGTTTTGTCACTTAAACCTGCACTAAAGTACTGTTTGTGCCTTCACTTGGTACTGCATGGATGTTTGCCTTTTCAAACATCAGTACATAGTGAGTTGGTTGCATAATGTGATTTGATGTTATGATCCTTTTTTTTCCTCATTTATTTTCTAAGCTGGCCATTAAATTACTTCTGAAAGGAATCGTAGCCTAAAACTATTTCCATTTTTTCACAGAATGCCGACAGTACTCAGAGATTGTGTTTTCTATTCACAGCATCTTCAAACTGATTTAACCCAGATAAAGATGTTTTATTTTCTGTTGTGGCATTTCAAACTAGTCACTACAGTCTACATCTTAAATATTCTAAATGTGGTGGTGCTTTCTCTGTAATCGTGGCTTGCACTGATTCTTCCACCTATGCCTTCATTTTTATTCCAGGCACTCCCTTAGAATAGACACTACTACTCCTGCTTCCAATAATGACATTTCATCTACCTCCCATCAACAGCTGAGTTGCTTTTCATCCTATGCCTACATCTCCTATATTTGTCCTGATATTGACATTGTCATTGCAAACTTATTATCTCTGGAGGGTTTAATTTTTGGTTAGTCAAGTATATAACTGGGGCGGCACGGTGGCGCAGCAGGTAGTGCGCGTGCCTCACAGCAAGAAGGTTGCTGGTTCGATCCCTGGGTCAGGCGGGGCCTTTCTGTGTGAAGTTTGCATGTTCTTCCTGTGCATGCGTGGGTTCGGGCACTCTGGCTTCCTCCCACAGACCAAAAACATGCTCATTAGGTTAATTGGTGACTCTAAATTGTCCCTAGGTGTGAATGTGAGAGTGAATGGTTGTGTGTGTGTTGCCCTGCAGTTGACTGGTGACCGGCTCAGGGTGTACCCCGCCTCTCGCCCATTGACAGCTGGGATAGGCTCCAGCCCCCCCCCCCAACCCCAAAAGAGATAATCAGGGGTATAGAAGATGAATGAATGAATGTATATAACTGGTTCTGGTGCTTGTTTTTTGTTTGTTCTTTATGGTTATCTTTTGCTACTTAATGTGTTAATTAGATTTTATCTTTTATTTCTGGTAACTGCTGGACCAGGTATTACAATCACCTCATTGCTAGCCATATTAAATTAACTGAGACCTTTGCCGACCATATTCATTGCAGTCGTACTGCTGACCTTATTCATTATATTCTGATCATTTACTTTTAAACCTTACTTTAAAATCATAAAAAAGTTCTTGCTGTTATTTTGGTAAGGAATAATATTTTCTTTTCCTCATGACATCACTATCTCCTTGATGTTACTATGGGTACTTTCCTATTGTGCACTTATGTCAAATAAATAATTCAGTTACTCTTTAACCTTCTTTTCAATTAAACCTCCCCTGAAATGAAGCTCAGCAGAAGTTCAATCAGGAAGACAAGGCTTAGTCTATGTATTTATTCTCTCTTATTCTCTGTCAAACTAGATTTAAAGTCTAAACATTGAATGATCTAACTTAATAACAAATATGTTTTTTGCTTTTCAGTTGCAAGGTACTGTATGTTGCAGAGGAAAAGAGCCCAGCAGTTGTCTGGTGCTAGCTACAGATCTCACTCTGCTGAATAATGGGCAACTGAAACATTAAAGAGAACCATCGCTTCACCCTCCATGGCCACTGAACAGCAGCATTACCTCAGTTCTGTGATACACTTGTCTGTTTTTCACAAGAGACATAATAAAGCTGTGACAGCATTCATGCAGCTCACCCCCGACTTTTCTATTGTTTATCTGCTGTTAAAAGCTCAGATGAAAGAGAGGGAGTGAAAGAGAGAGACCCTGATAGGGAGTGGGAGAGATGGAAAGAGAAAGGGTTTTCCTGGCTCCATGTCACCAAAAATAGGAAAATTGGCTTCCCCTGGGTCAGTGATGTCACTGCAAATCCTGTGGTGCTAAAAAAAAAAAAAAAGAAAAAAAAAGAAAAAGAGATCTCATGCTGGAGCTGCATGTGTAAGAGGAAAATTGAAGCACATTGAAGTATTTATGGAAATTAAGTCAGAGAACTGAACCTTCTAAAGTGCTTTTAAATTGTGCCCTTCAACCCTTGCATCACCGGACCAATAGTCAAAACACATATTTATGCAATTCAGAAAACTGTTTTTCCTGGAGAAGTGGTAGCATAGACCCTCCACAAGAACCTCTCTTGCTGTGTCAGTGAAACGCAGAGCACAGGAACAAACTCTAATTCCTCTGACAGTGTTATTTATACCTGGTCAACCAGAATTAACATTTCTGACATGTCTCTGCAGGTTTCATTTCACCCTGCCTCCCAGGCCCAGATCACTGGCTGACCTTGGAGCTGGCAGAGCAAAACACTTTGCACTTAACCTTGTTACGCTGTGCCCACATAGATGGGATCAATCCATGTGTCTAGGACGTTTGCACTGCGTTGGAACTTTTCAATTCTCTGCCTGCTGCATTGAGAGAGACAGACTGATCCGCTAGAGAGGAATTAGACACGTTAGCACTCTGCTAACAGGATAAAACCACCTTTTGTTGTCGACTTCAGCCGGCTAACAGTCATCACAGACTTCCGACAGTAATAACATCGGCATGAGGAGAATCTGTCCAGCCAAGGCTTTTCTGGCCCGGGCGGCTTGCCTGGCCTATTGTGTGAGCTCTACATAGTTCAGTATCAGCAATCTGTGTCCACTGACAACCTAGATGAACCTGGACATTTACCATATATTTCTCAGTTTACCATAATGAAGAGAGCAAATTCCATTGGTAATACTTTCAAATAAGGAAACCTTTGTAAAGGCTTTTGAGGGTTCATAATTGCAAACTTGATGGATTGTTAGACAGTGAGAAATGCTTTATTATAAGGGTTCCCAACCTAGCTATTGGGACCCAAAATTAGGTAGTAATAAGTAAATGGAATACCTGTTCATTTTTTTTCCCTTCTTGCTACAGGTTAGCCACAGTTGGATGACCCCATCATTCATTTATTGATCCCTTCATTTATTAATTTATTCATTCACTGATTTATTTCTGGGTTCATTTACTCCTTATCCCTTCCTTTTCCTCTAGTAATCCCAAATTGCATCATAGATTTTCCTCTTTGTTTGAGAATCATGAAACATGTACAACTGCAAATCCTATTAGTTTGCTTCACACTTGATCTCCTGCAGAGTTTCAGAGCTGGTAAACAGACTTGCATCACTTTGGTTGTAGGAGCTCATACAGAGTGAAAATAGCCCGCAGCATTTATCTCATCTTGTGTACTGATATGGGAGTGTGTCTGATGTGATTAGAAAACATTGCCTGCCTCCTTATATTTATGAGAGACTTGAATGCAAGATATAATCCACTACTTAAGAAGTCTTTTTTATGAATTGGCTTACTTCACTGTGGGTGTTTGCATTCTGTGCCTATGGATTTAATCTTGATCCATATCGTTAGTGCAAACTATCCTAAAACGCATGCACTGAGAAGGACAGATTATTTACCCAATGCCTATGGCAAAGTTCAGTTGTATCTGCTAGAAAGTTTATATAAAACAAATCCACATTAGAAAGTGATGTTCACTGCAAACATTTAGTTCCAGTCATTAAATCAGGAAGAGGTTAATACAGAGCAAAATGAGAGAATGGAGGTCTGGGTTGTGAATAGGTGCAAAAAGGATTTGCCTCCAAAACATCCTGAATCCTATCCCATATTTGTAGTCAGTTCTGAATTTTTTAAGGACAATACCATACATTTTAGCCGTTTATAGATGTTTCAAGATGTATAGAAAATACTCTACTTTCACTAAAAATGTGTCTCATATTGTTTTCTCATAAAAAGTTTTATTATCTTGCTGAAATCCTTAAAATGTAATCTACTCCTGCCCCCTCAAATGGAAAATGCTTATGCAAAAACGTGTCATTTCAAAAGTTGACAAACTTCACAGAGGATTTCTTCTACTTAACTGAAAACTCAGTTGTAGTGGACACAGCTAAGTATTGTTGACATGCCATTGAGTAGGTACAGTTAGACTGTTTATGGAGCCAAGAATCTCCTTTCACTTCTCTGTCACACCGACATTAAATGGAGAGGAGGAACTATCTACTCCATGGAAAAGATCAGCTTTTAGCATGACAGAGACGTCTCCAACAGAGGCCTGGTGGCATTAACAGGACTAAAAAGGAAAATAGAAATGAGAATCTCCACAGAATGAAAATGAGTTTCATTCTACAAAGAAAGAACGATACGAGCTCACCTCTGATTGATATTGACACTAAGATATGAATGCTGTCTCTCATATACACTGTCCAAAACAAACCGGACCCCTGCATGGTACTGACATCTATAAAGAGTCAGTTGTCCTTCCAGGTCACACTGGAATCTGATATTGGCCATGTTTGAATTTGAATAATATGTGCAGCCAATCAAAGAATTGGGCGGTAAATCTGAATTGAATATAAAGACTTGCAGTGTGAACGTAGCCTGAGTGTCTGATGGCAAAAGAAATGGCTTTCCCGTTTTTCCCATAACTGACCACCACGCATTTTATGCAGTGATTGGCCATGTGTGCAGAGGTGAGAAAGGCACTGGGAGCTTTGCTCATTCCTCAAGGCAAAGCTGCTCCAGCTCCATGTTGGATGGTTTTTGCTTATGAACAGCAATCTTCAAGTCTGACCACAGATTCTCAATTGGATTGAGGTCTGGACTTTGACTAGGTCATTCCAACACATTTAAATGTTTCCCCTTAAAGCACTCGAGTGTTGCTTTAGCAGTATGCTTCGGGTCATTGTCCGGCTAGAAGTTGTTTTGCTGTTTGCTCAAGAATGTCCCTGTGTTTAGCACCATCCATCCTCAACTCCACCCAGTTTCCCAGTCCCTGCTGCTGAAAAACATCCCCACAGCATGATGCTGCCACCACCATGTTTCACCATGGGGATGGTGTTCTTGGGGTGATGGGATGTGTTGGGTTTGCGCCAGACATAGCGTCCTTGGTGGCCAAAAAGTTCCATTTTAGTCTCATCTGGCCAGAGCACCTTCCTCGATACATTTGGGGAGTTGCCCACAACTCAAAATGTGCCTCCTTATTTTTAACACTATGTAATGGCTTTTTTCTGGCCACTCTTCCATAAAGCCCAGCTCTATAGAGCGTACGGCTTATTGTAGTTCTATCCACAGATACTCCACTCTCTGCTGTGGAACTCTGCAACTCCTTCAGGGTTACCTTTGGTCTCTGTGCTGCATCTCTAATTAACGCCCTCCTTGCCCGGTCTGTGAGTTTCGGCCCTTTCTTGGCAGGTTTGTTGTGATACCATGTTCTTTCCATTTGAGGATGATGGATTTGATGGTGCTCCGGGAATCATCAAAGATTTGGATATTTTTTTATAACCCAACCCTGACTTGTACTTCTCAACAACTTTGTCCCTGACTTGTTTGGACAGCTCTTTGGTCTTCATGGTGTGATGCCTCTTGCTTAGTGGTGTATTTATACTGTATTTATCATGTTACACTTAGACTGCACACAGGTGGACTTCATTTCACTTATTATGTGACTTCTGAAGGTAATTGGTTGCACCAGAACTTTTTAGAGGCTTCATAGCAAAGGGGGGTGAATACCTATGCACATGCCAATTTTCAGTTTTTTATTTTTAAAAATTCTTTTTTACATATACGACCAACTTAGACTATTTTGTGTAGATCCATGACGTAAAATTCAAATTAAAAAAACATTTAAATTACATGTTGTCATGTAACAAAATAGGCAAAAAGCCAAGGGAGGTGAATACTTTTGTAAGGCACTGTAGGTATGTAAACAAGTGACATGTGCAACAGCTAGCAAGTGGCAGTGTAGTAATATAAAAATTATAAGAATATAGAGTCTATAAAACATAAAGTGTTTTGTGCAGTATGACATGGGCTGAGTTGCAATGTTCATCTTTGTTGTAGTATCTTGGGTCCTGAGTGAGGGCCATGAGGTGGTAAGACAGGGTGTCAATGTCAATGGGAGGATGGTGGGGGTTGGAGGGGGGTTATGATTTCTATGATGGCAGTCTTTTCACCCTGACTGTGGTCATTTGGAATCGGTCAAAAATATTTTGTGTTTATGATGGATTGATGGGTTTAAAGTATACCAAAGCCTTTAGTTGCAGACATTCTATAAACAACAGAGAAATTATGAGAAATTCTGATATGTTCAATGTGAATTTTATGTATACTATGAATATAAAAATGTGGAATTCAGGCAGCATTATGTTCCTTTAAAATTATATTGGCTGATCCAAAATGGATCAGAATAAAATGCCAGCTCTCTCCATTTCTCTATATACGGTTCAAAACATATGCTGCATTTGAACAAATCCTGCCACAAATTTTCAATAATTCATTCAAAGTTTCCAGCAGGCCTACATGACATCACTGTCTGTACTGTCTGCAGATATACTACTGGTCCAGTAAAGTTTCATCCTCCGTGGGCTTGGCGAGGGCATTGAGTTTGTCAAGTCAACAAATGCAAGTCAAAGTCAAGGTATGAGTCATTGTTGACAGGTATAGTCGGGGTACAAGTCATTTTGATTGTGTCAAATTATCATACTTGTGACTTGAATACGGCTCAAGTGTCACTTAATTCCACCCCTCTGAAAAACAAATCTTATTCTGTGATTGACAGGTAATCTCTGAGACCCTTTAATTAGAAACAATAAGAAAATATTGTTTAAATAGAGTGTTGATTTTTGTTTCCTTTCTTGCAGCATAGATATAAAATGAGGATCTGCTGGAAGGCTGTCAAGTCCATCTCGTGCATAAGGCTTTCAGATTGGACTCTGGACTCATTATAAACGATTAAGCTCATTCCCTGGCTGATTGCAGGAGAGTCCTCGCACTAGGAGACCTGGCCTCAAAATGCCACCAACATTTGTGAAAACCTGCTGCACCAGCCCTGATCAACAGCACTCTGTGCCCTTCATAACAAACCTCAGCTGTTCAGCATGCTTGGGAGAGCTGTGTTTACTGAGCACAGTAAATATGGTGAGCTGTGCACAAGTTCCCTCACTAGACTTCACATGAGACTGATCCATGACATCATGTTTAGCAACAGGACAAATAATAACAACATAAGATGTAATGGCTCTGGAAAGGAGTAGGTTGATTGAATCATACTGATGGATATGTCAAATGCTTAATTTAAAATGGAAAGTGAAAAATCACTTCCACCATTCTCCTTGGCTCTCATTCAGTCGTGACTGAGAGCCAAGTCGTGCAATTGTCTAAGACTGTGCTTTGTAAGCAGATGTTGATTTTTTTTTTTTTTTGTTTGTTTTTTTTTAAGGAGAATGTGAGACTGTCTTTAATTGTCATTTGTCATTAAGTCAGATGCTTAAAACAATGCACAGTATGCTTTCCTGACAAACAATGTGGAAAATGAGGTTAATAATAACAAGGTTTAAAGACTAAAACTATTTGGTTAGGTTTAGTCTCCAAAACTACTAGTTTACTTTTGGAAAACATCATAGTTTGGCTTAAAATAAGTATGTTAGTTATATATTTTACTTAACTACACTTACAAAATGAATCAAACCTTACTTTTGTCAGGTCCTAGTCTGTGTCACTTCCTGTTTTATTTTGTAACGGTTTTCAGTTCCTGTTTTGTGGTGTCTTGTTAGGTGTCTTGACTTCCCCATGTGTGTGATCATTGTCTACACCTGTGTCTAATTGTTCCACCCCTCCTGTGTATATAGCCTGGTTTTGTGACTCCCGATCTGCCTAGTGATTCTGTACTGCAGCCTCTCTGGACTGATTCCCGTGTACCGACCTCAAACTGCCAATAAACCACCTGTCATCACCTGTCAGTCTCTGGTCTGCTCTGTTGGTCCCCAGTTTGTCTGTCTGAGTTCTGACAACTTTTGGTTTCACACAGAATGCAAACCCTGGTGTTCTGGGTGAAAGCCTTGTGCTTAACTCATGCAACCACCCCACCTTTCTCCTAAGATGGACTTTTGTGACACTTTATAATATGTCATTTGACACACTGGGAGTGAGAACTAGGCTGTCTATAGAAGTCGACTGGACTACCAAGGACACTGAAAAATTATGCTAAAGGGGTACCCAGTTTATACAAATATTCTGATTTACAATAACCATGTATGTTTTGCTGTCATTGTTTGTTAATTTAACAATACTGACATTTACAAGTCATCATGATTGAATGTAAAAGAAAATGTACATTAACCCCACATACTCCATTGCTGTCTGTCCCACAACTGACCAGCATTCACCACAAACATCTACCAAACAGTGCATAAAAGGCACAAAATTTGTCAAGGTGATGCCTTTTCCATTACATATATCCAAAATGTTCTGTAAATGTTTGTAAAATGCAGTGGAAAAACAAGGCAGAAGCAATAACTTCGATCTTACATATTCTAATGAGTTCAGTGTTGTCATTTTTGTGACTGTCATATGCATTTTGGAAGGCACTGCCAATAGGGACATCAGATCCCAAAATGCTGATACCGGCCATTTTGGAAGGCTGTAATAACAACTTGTTTTGTCATTTAAGCATGGGGAGAAGTCTTTGTGGGTCCACTCAATTCCAACCGAGACCTAACCAGGGACCTGAGTTGCAGTTGGTTCAAATTATATTCTGTCAAATTGGTCCAGGTAGGGTCCTTTAGTTCTTAGATTTTTATGTCACTAATACTTGAATTGAACCAAGTATACTCACTGTCAGCTCCAATCACATGGTGTTTCATAGTCGTTGCATGAAAAAATGCCTTTGTAAGTTTGAAGTGCAGGATAAAAAATTATTCAACCGGTGGAGCATCATGCCACTGCCAGTGTTGGTGTTCTCTCTCTGGCTGTATTTGGTTAACCACATTTTGATATGGGTTTACTTTCATCAGGACTGTTTTCCATGTGTTGATTTCTGACCAACTCCAAAATTTAGAACTCATGAAGACCTCTAATGCAGACTTGGTGAAAGATATCTTGTATTCTGTGTTGTGAGATTAAAAAGTCAGTTCCTCCAATGGTGCTCACAGGATGCATATTTCAAAAACATGATAAAGATACCCATTGGACCTCTTTGTCTCAATAAAATATGAAAATCAGTGCAAGATAAATATGTTTTATACATATCACCAAAAAAGACCAAATAAAGAAATATATTTTCAAAATGATATTTATTTTAGAGGCACCCTGGTGTCCTTGGGGTTCATGGCACAGACCATAATTGCAACTTCCCCGGATTGAGTCGGGCTAGGGATCATTGGTGCATGTCACTGCCCTTCTCTTCCACCTCTCATTTCCCTTCACCTCTACACTGTGCTCCCTCTAAGAAAGGGGCAAAATAGCACCAAAGTATGGAACAAAAGACTCTTTTTTTCAATATATAGCAACCATGCCTGTTCCAGGTAGCATTTAGCCCATGTGCAGCTAAACTGACAATAATGCTGGCTGCCGAATTCAACATGCCTTTTCAGCAGACAGGGCTGCTGCAAAGAATGAGATGATTTACTGTGTGAGCCAAGACTGTACAGTATCTTGCTGAAAGATGCCACATTTATCTATATGACAAACACAAGGATCTGTATCTGAGAAGTTTTATGCATTTCATTTTTCTTCCAATAATGACCGTCATAATTGCATGTCACATATCCAGTTAAAAACATTAGTTTAATCATTATAATATGCCATTATGGGACATTCAAAAATCATAATACAGAAACAGAACCAGAGACCTTTTATTCATTATTCCTCTTGATGTGTGAGAAAAGACTTTAACATGCAATGCTATCTAATACAGCAACTGCAGTTACCACCTCGTAGTTACATGTCTGTGCCTACCAGTGTTGGGACCTCACCACATGGATGAACAAAGATAGACCTGCATGTAAAACTAAAAACCTGAACAATGAGAGGCCTGCATGTAAAGACTAAAGCCTGATAAAGAATGTAGGACAAAGAACAAAGTAATAGTGCCAAAACCCCATCAGGCCTTGCAAATCACACCTGAGTGTAAGATTCAGTTTGAATCCAAATCCTGGTCTCCCACTGAATGAGACCCACTGGGACTCAAGGGGAATCCTTATGACACAGCCATGATGTCATCAAGGATATAAGAATGAACATGCCCCGTCCTACCTAGCCTTTCCACTACAACGTCAAGTTGTTACAATAGTTATACGTTCCTAATCAAATGTTTGTTTGTACTTTAAGTAGCCTAGGCAATAGTCCTGTAACTCACTGGACGAATAACAGATTGTGTCCACCAAACACATTGTCCTGGAAGAGATCAGCTGTTTGTGTATCCAGCGATCTCACTTTGCGTGCAAACTGAAGACACAGGGTACACATTTTCTTCAAGAAAGACAGGATAACTTATACACTTCTCTCTCTTTCAATTGACTCTCAACTCCCTGGTGTTTCCATTGCTGCCTACGAGGACCAGCCTGCCATTAAACCACTGACACAGTGCCACTGGTTTTTCTTCAGCCAGTGAAAGAAACCAGATGGGCTGACAGCTTAGAGTGCTGTGCCCATGACTGCGCAAGTAGGGGTGCTGGAGGTGCTGCAGCACCCCCTGTTGGTGCAGTGTAGCACCCAAAATGTATTTACCCAAAATTAGATAAATTAAATGAATAAAAGTGTTTTACTATACATGGAAATCATATAATTGGAACATTAAGCCATAAAAGATTGCAAAAATTGTCATACAATTACTTGATCTAATAATGATCTGATTGGATCACGTAGCAAGTCATGCAGTCACATCACGTCATGTTTTCAAATTTGACAATTTTCTCAACCGATGTGGATGTAGCTAGCTTGCTTGCCGCCATGGCGCAAACGTGGATTTCAGTGTTTTTTTTAAAAAACTCCAAAAAAAAAAGAAAAAAAGAAAAATCTGTTATCTGGGAGAAAAATTGCAGCCCAGTCTGAGCACCTGCAAATCCCCTGCAACCAGCGCACTGCTGCCAGCCTCTCCAGTGGAGGACTGGGAGCGGACCGAGCACCTTGACCACCAAAGCCAGGACCGAGCTAATGCTAATGTTAATGTTGTTGACATCAGCTTTATGAGTTGATGTTTGGCTGCAATGAGGCAGCTAATATACTGACCATATGTCCAACAAGATGGTGCGTGTGCACAGTAGCTATTAAGTGCGTGTGTAATGCATTCAAAGTGATCATTTAAAATATGTATCAGCTCAAAGATGACAAAAGTGTAAGGGGAGAGACTAGAGCCAAGACTGGAGGTCTGTATAAGCACGCCGTGCGAGTCGGTGGCAAGGAGTCTACAGAGCACCAAGGCCAGCGCACTGGGAGCCCCTCTGTCAACCAAATTGCTTAGAAAGCACATAGAAGCACTTCGTGATAACAAAGTGGTGGAGGAAATGCTAAACAGGGTGTCCACAGTGGGACTGAAAATGCCAGCTGAGCGAAGAACGACAAAAACGCCAGCCTGCTATAGGCACACAATGGAGCCAGAGCAAGAAGCGTGGCACTCATGGCGACACAAGTTTTATGAGGCCGTAGATTTAGTTACAGAGGAGCTGAAGAGGAGATTCGAACAAGATGGGATGAAACAGCAGCTCTTAGGGAGAACGCGGTTATCAAAGTAGCCAACAAGGGACAAACAGGGAATGTAGACTGCTTCAAACTTCTCTTGCACTTGGACAGAGCCCAGCTGGAGATGCAGCTGAAAATGATCGGGGACGTCATAGGAGATTCCCCCTGCACCAACACTGAAGACATAGCGACACGCATGTCCACACTCCAACCACAAACATGAACTCTTTTCAGAGAAATTCAAAATTTGATCAAACTTTGCCTCTGTTTACCCATCTCCACTGCTTTTCCACTCTGTGCCGTCTTAAGGCATGGTTAAGCACCACAATGACCTAAAAAGACTCACTAACTTTGCTTTCATGAATGTCCATGGAGATATTTTGGACAAACTGAACATTGCTGCCCTCATCAAAGTCTTCATTAGCGCCAATCTGGAGCGAAAGGCCACGTTTGGAGCCCTGTGATGCAGATAAGATAATGTTCTTGTTTTGTTTTGATGCTGCCGCCGTGCAGCAAGTATTTGTCTAAATAAATTGGGCTTTGACCACATGTTTCATGTTCTTGTTGGTTTTTAATGCTGCCGCCGTGCAGTGTGTTTTGTCTTAAGAAACTGGAAATTGGCTATACCTGTCGTGTTGCTTTAAGAGTGGATATTAGTTTTTCAGTATGGTATCTAGGATGGCAGTGAGTGTTAAAATCTAGAAAGTTTAATCCTTTCAGTCTGTCTTCATAAAGCCCAGGAAATGGGCTGTTTCAATACATTGTTTACTGTTTTCATAGTGTTCAGCACCACGCACAACATGAGCACAACAAAGTCAAATCGCGCCTGTCAACAGTATTTTACAAACACACACGTTTTGTCAGCACCCCTAGTTCAGAAGACATCCCTGCGGCTATGGCTGTGCCTATGCTCATAGAGTCTGGAATTACAGTACATATCTAAAATTCTGTTGTATAGGTTTCACCCTTTAATGCTATTGCTTTGGGTAATACAAACACAATATATACTCATAACATATAGCAGATGGCACATAGACAGTATTATAATATCTGATATTTACCATGAGAGAACGAAATGGAAAACAATACTTCTCACAATCGTTACCATCGTATCCACTTCTCAAAATTACTGTGAGAAGTGGATAATGGGAGTTAGACAGTGGGAGTTTGATAATTAGAATAATTGGAATTGGAGTAAGATCTCTTTCAATTGAAACATGTTAGTGGAAAGTATTGTTCTTGCAAATACATTTCTGATATTTTTTTAAACAAACTAAGCATTAGAATGTCATTTGATATGCTACTTCAGTAAACTTAAGAACAAATATTACTGGGACCACTACAGAAAATTCCAGATGAACATTTAATATAGAGAAATTCGCAGTGTACAAAATGCCACTGACTATATGTTTGAAAATTTGTTGACAATATAGCATGTTGACTAAAAATGGTTCAGTCTTTTGGACCTTGTCTTGTTTCTTTTTATTGTGATGACTAGGTCATGGAAATGGCTTTTTGTAGAGGCCTAGTGATTTATGGATTGCCAGGCACGTGCTGTATTTATTGGTTTTATACTGCATTGGTTTTGTTTGGCTTACTCCAAAGCAATAATTATGTCCAGTTGGAATGCCCTGTTTATTCTGTGTTTAATGGATAATGTATGTTGTGTCTTTGACCAATTTTTCTTCAAACATACAAGGTTCTGTCATAGTCCCTCAGCTGCAGCCCTGCCACAGGAAACAGCTAAGCCAGAGGCAGCTCTGGTCTGACTCATAGTGCTCTTTGTAGTCAGGTAGACAGGAAAACAGCACATGCACATATATCCCCAAATTGTTTGAGGATTCATGCAAAACACCATTAAATATTCATTGGGCTGCTGCCAGTAATAGAAATTGAGAAAAAAAGCAAGACGAAACAATTGAAATCCTCTTACTGTTCTGACATACAAAACTCTTGAATCAAACGGGGAATCAAGCACTTTACACAAATACTGTAATTCCTTTACCTACTTCATATTGAACATTTAATCCCTGTTTTCTTGCAGGGAAACTCCTATAATGAGTTCATGCATAATCCAGGTTTCACATTTCTAAAGCACAATTCTTTTGGAAAGGCAGCCCTCACCCTCACAGGGTGAGGCTGACCACTGACTCGGGCTCAAGGCTGAACTGAGAGCTGAGAATCAGCACATGGATATGAGGTTTTGTCAGAAGAGGCATCTTCCTGGATCCTCTGACTTCCTGATACTGTGCTTGGTTAATCATTCTCCCCCAGGGACATATCAAGTAATATCCACACAGAGTACAAATATGACTCTTAGATGAACCACACAAGCTCGTATGAGCCGCATGAAGCCAATGTCAAGGTGTTTACTTGGAAATTAT
The DNA here is from genome assembly GCA_037975065.1 of Chaetodon trifasciatus. Taxonomy (NCBI): domain Eukaryota; kingdom Metazoa; phylum Chordata; class Actinopteri; order Chaetodontiformes; family Chaetodontidae; genus Chaetodon; species Chaetodon trifasciatus. Next base: position 1,253,500 of record JBBMOE010000053.1, read on the forward strand.
AACTCATTTTAAGACAGAATTAATTTCTATACAACATCTGTACGTAGGATTTGAATACCTAAATCGAAACAACTCAAATAAAGGAATAAAATGAAATGTGTTTATTCAAAATGCATAACTATTACCTTGTGAACAGGGGGCTCATCATTCCATTCTAAGCTTGCCTATGGGGCTACAATAGATGCCTACCGAAACACTAGCACAATGGAGTTGTGGGAGTTTGCGTTTCCCCATATATGTCCAAATACTACTAAGGATACACAGTTACCACCTCTGGCACAGTGTTTTTGTAAACTAAATTGTAAATACATTGAGTGCAACTTCAATTCCTTGTATGTGCACATATACTTAGCGAATAAATCCGATTCTGATTGTGTTGTCTGACCACTTTGGTATCAAAGCACAGCGATGTTGAGATGTAGTATCAGAGCAATCCAATCCAATGCAGTGTCCAATAAAAAAGAATTTTCCCAACTTGGGATCAATAAAGTAAAATCTAAAAGCAAGTCTAAGATTTCCAATAAATGGTTTGAGCAGAAGTTAGAGCACTGTAACATGACTATAAAGATTTCTTGTGTAGGGACAACCTCAAATCTTGAACCATGTTATGCAACAAACGTGAAATGATCAAATAAGGGAATTGGCATGTACCCATGCAGAGTCTTGGCACTAAGCAGCTCTGTAAAAAAAGAAGAACTTGGAGTAACCCCTTCCCATTCTTGTAAAATTATGCTAAAATGCTTATCCAAGGGATACCCAAAGTAAATTGAAAGCTTTGGAGCATATGCAGATGTGCATATGCTCGGGTCTGACGTTTTATCCCCAGCAGTCAACATCACTGTAAGTTCTACTGGTACTGAGTAATAAAAGTTTTTGTTTTGTTTTATTTAGTTTTTGCAAATAGATGCCTGCAGATGAATAAATCTGGACCTTGACAAGACAAAAAGGGCACGGATGCATTTTAAACTTTTAGGAGAGAGCCTCAAGCATCAAATTCACTTTAAATGTGAAGGAAAATGAGTAAGAAAAATGTATGTAAGTGTTTAGGCACATGCTAGGTTGGATAGAATAAGCTTGAGACAAGGGAATATGACAAAACAAGCAAGAGTCTTATCAAAGATATTCAGCAAAGCCGAAGATGACAACAATGTGCTAGATGAAGCATTAAAGGAGAAGGATATGATACATTAAGCTTAAGGCTAAGGCTGAAGAGTCAGGGTCTGTCTTGTAGAGGGAATTGTGACAGTAGGTTTTTAGCCATACACACGACTAGTTGTGCTTTGGGAAATTAAGATTTTGGGTCATGCTTATGATAGGTTACAAAGATAGCTTCAAAAGCAAGAAAAAGTTCCAAAACGAAAATAATACAAGCGACAAGAGCGACAATGATACAAGCGATCCAGAGGCAATTGTTGTTGAATCCAACAAAACTGTTGGAAATAAATACCATAGCCTACTTCTCTCCACCTTGCCGGGAACCAGGAGGTCATTATTTCTGTGCTGTTAGCTACAAATTAATGGAATAAAATGTGTGTGTGTGTGTGTGTGTGTGTGTGTGTGTGTGTGTAATGTGGGTACTTGTAGGGACAAAAAGCAGGTCCCCATAATGTAAATCATTCAATTTTAGGGTGGAGACTATGGTTAAGGTTAGGTTTGGGTGTGAGGTCAGTGGTTATGGTTAGGATAAGTCTCCAGGAAATGGTGTGTGTGTGTGTGTGTGTGTGTGTGTGTGTGTGTGTGTGTGTGTACCATTCACCAACAATTCAACAAGTAAAAAAAAAAGGTCTTTAGGGTTAGGTTTGGATAAAAATTTAGGATTAGGGGTTAGGGTTAGGATTAGGGTTATTTTTTTTTTTAATTTATTGTTTCATGACTACTCCTTGTTAACTTGTCCTCTAGCAGTAGTCAGGCAGTGCACGTTAATGTTTTTGGGGGGAGTGGCTTTCAAGGGAGGCATGAGGGAAGGGAATGGGAATTTGGATTGTACACTTTAGAAATGTAGTTTAGTCTCACTGGTTTATCCAACTTTACCAACTTGCGTCACGCATCTGGCTGTCTCTTTATTTCTTTTGTGAGGCACTGGTCAGACATCAATAACCTGCAAAATAGCCATTTTGCTCTTCGTTGACTTTTAATTATATTTCTGTTCCCAAGCAGCAAACATTCTGTTTGTATTTGGCTCAGGAAATTAGCATGGGGTACTTGGGTTTTTGTGTGTGTGTGTGTGTGTGTGTGTGTGTGTGTGCGCCCCCATGTATTACTCATGTTGTGGAGACAAAACCTGTTTACACTGTCACATTGTGGAAATTCACCTTACTTGTGGGGACAAAATAAAGGTCCCCACAGGACAGGTTAGGAATAGGCAAATAGTGGTTATGGTTAGGGATAGGGTTAGGATAAGTCTCCAGGAAATGAACGTAAGTCTATGTAATGTCCCCACAAGTGATGAAAACCCCCGTGTGTGTGTGTGTGTGTGTGTGTGTGTGTGTGTGTGTGTGTGTGGGAGAGACACACAGAAAGAGAAAACAGTGAACTAATAAAGCCGGTTTGAGGAGTCTAGAGGAGATTTAAAAGTATTTTTAATTTAAAATGAGATATGACAGAGCCTTGAATGAAAAGCGATTCATCATAGATGAAGCCAGTCATGATCACCATGCGCTCCCTTAAACCTGATAAACAAATGAATGGTGAAAAACAGGAGAAGTCCCTGCTGCAACCCCCATTGTGCACTGAACCAAAAAAACCTAACATCCCCCTCCTACAACATTCAGCTCACAGCCACCCTGTACAATCATTGCTTTTCCTGTCCAATCATACCAATTCCACATGATGTTGATCTGCTCAGATACATAATAATAATACCAACTGAGACAAAAAAGTTCCTGTCCTGAAAATATGACTTTAACTATTTAGCATTGTGCCCAAGGACTCTCCAGTTTTCCAGTCCAGGATCTGTTGACTTTGTCAAAGGTGGCACTGAGATCTAATAAGACTAGAAATTAAATCTTCCCTAAATCAGTTTCTAAATGAATAACATTCAGAACCTTACAGAGAGCTGCCTCAGTACTGTGGTGGGGCCCAAATCCAGACCAAATCTTATCAAAGTAACCATTTGAGCAGCAGTAGCAGCAACTGATTACAGCATTTGTAGCATAGCTTTTAGGTTACCACTGTAGCATCAGGCATGGCAAAGCAAAGGAATAAGTGTGGCACTGATGGCTAGTCAGTTAATGTACACAGACATAATGCAAAGGGAGCTTTGGATATATGTTGGAATGAAGAAGATGAATCAAGAGTATATCAAGTGAGACCATGTTATCATCATGCAATTATGTTATGACATAATTAATGGATGCAGCCAAAACTCAGCCCTTCAAGCTGTCAGAGTATTAAGTACTCCATCTGTCTATGAACACAACTGCTATGTTTAACTTTGTGCTCATGCCATAAATTGTTGGAAAGATTCTTGTGATTTGACTGATGCAAATGAGTTAAATACAGTCACAAAAGAAGGCACAAGGAATGACAACAACAATGAAAAAAATTAGTATAAAAGACAACTCATGGATGAGCTCTCATAGTAATCTACCAATCATAACATTCCGACAAACACTGTCTGGTTACATCAGCAAAGGTCTAGACAATCCAATACTGGAAAATATTTTGCCCAAAACATTACAGTGATCCACAGAAAGCTGTTTTATTATCACTCAATGCAAGTAGCAAATGTATTGGGGATAACACACTGAATGTATATCATTCACAGAAAACCTTGTGTCTCATTTAAGTTTATGTCAACAGCAACAATGAACACCAGCTGTGAGTGTATCGCTAAAGCTTCAGGTCCATCCTGTATGTCCACAGCTGCTTCAGCCTCAAAGTTTTTGAGCCTGGCCCTGTATATTTGTTGTGCTCAGTACTGGTATTTTAATGTAACTGAGCAGAACAAAACTTTGAGCAACAGAGGAAGGGGGAGAATATACTGCTGCACACAAAAAGATGCAGAAGAACAAGGCCATGGATATAGCTATTCAGCAAATCAGTAAAGTCAATTTTGCAGAGAGCACTGTTGACTCTGCTTTTCTCCACCTTTTAGATTGGTCCATAATGAAAAGAGCACAAAAGCCTCAGTTTGTGTGGTTTTAGTCAGCAAAGGTGTGCACACAGCAAGAACATCACAAACCAACTTCATGAATTTTGTGTCTTTTATTTTCTATACTGTCACTAATCTGCTGAATGTAATGTGACTCAGGCAGGTGTGAAGTGTGTCAGAATCTTATAGTCTTCAGGTGTCACTAAATGTATCCAGGAATTCACAGAAACATCAGTACTGTTGTTCTGTTTGTCCACAGTTGGCTGTGTGTAAGATTGTTTCCTCTGAGTTTATTAAACACATGAAGCATCAAGCAGCAGCTACATGCAATTGTTTGTAATAAAGCAGTCCTTTGGATTAATGCTGAGCTCCTTCAGAGCTGTCAGGACATTTTTATTTTAAGTAGCTGGAAGTCTTACTTCTTATGTTACTAGCAGTGGCCACAGCTTATAAAAAACTACAAGTTCACTAGGTTACAAAGAGCGTTAATCTTGCGATTAAAAAATGGCGCAGTTAAAATTGATTTGCGTAAACGCGTTAATGACGCAATATTTTTGACAGCACTACTTTAAATAAAAATGTATCGTTACTATAATATTGTCAGAGCCTTGTTTATACTTATTTGCTCTCAACATTAGAAGTTGTTTGATACAATAAATCAGTTATTTGTAGTGTATTGTGGGATCCCTCTTGTTGTGTTAGGTTTAAATTCAGCTTGAATATGAGCTCTCCAAACACTTCCATCACCACTGTCACACAACAGCTTCTGTTTTCTTCAGATTATTTGGAATCTCTCTCCAATCCCACAGTTGAAAAAGATCATAAAAACATACTCATGCTCTACCTGGCAGGTGAAATCACAAACACGAAGAGCCAGTAGTTTTTATTTGTCTTTAAAGCACAAAAATCCAGTGAGATGATGCCAGTAAACTGCACAAATTGAGTCATGCTTGGCCAGCTAGTCTGCGATTCTTTATCGCAGAGGATAGCAAAGGGATGAGAGAGGAAAAAAATCCTAGTGTGGGTGGATGTCAATGTATGGCTCTGAATTAGAGGGGCCGCTGATGAGAAGCTTTTTTTACTTGAGAATCTTTTCAGCCATGCAAAATGTATACCATATGTAACCCAATAAGGTCTTTGCTAAACTCAAGTTAAACTGAGTTAACAACCCGACAACGCCACCCTGGGAATTGCACCCAGGGAATACATCATATGATTAATTAGTACTTTGACCACACAGGTAAACTTCACAAAGAATTTAACAGAGACGTGGTTTTGAGTTGATAAAGAGTGTTCTTTTGTTTTTAGTCTCCTTCAGTAATGCAAAACATCACAAACCAAATGACATAAAAGAACATAAATACTGAAGGAAGATTGTTCAGTGTCTAGGCCTCAGTGATTTTAGAATAATTAAAAACATACTAAGAAGAACCTAGAAAAAAATATAAAATAGGGAGGTGGAAGACTTGACCAAAAAAAGGGAAAAATACAAAGGTGTCACACTTTTTGGATGGCATTAAGTTAAAACACTGCAAACAAAGCACACTAAAATATGGAAGAACCCAAAAAGGAATAAATAAGTGAAATCACACATCCACCTTTTACACGGTAAAGCACTAGGCCACCTCTGTATGAATCAGCGAGTTTTCAAAATGTAGTTACACAAAAACAACCCCCACCACCCTAAAACAAGTTACAATCTCTGGTAAAATGTAAAATGAATGTGCAAAAAAATCTAAATAATAAAAATTATATGTATAAATACACTAAAATCACTGAATAAAACCTAGCACTTAAACCCAGTAAAAGAAATTAAAATTCAAGTGAGTTTCATCAAATACAAAGCAGCCGGTCAGCGCTCAAGTTGTCCAGCCGTGGCAAACACACACACGGACAGCATCACCGTTGTCTTTTTCGAAGAGCAGCAGCAGAACCACGGATCTTCCCAACAAAATCAAAACAGAAAATCAAAATAGCAGGATAGCGTCTCAGCGCAGTGCAACGAGTGAATAAGGCAAATATGTACAGTACTAACATAAATACTCACATAAATTTTATGTGCCGCTGATGGCACTGACCAGGAGTTTCGCTGCAGGTGCATGACCAGAAGAAGCAGGGATGTTGCTGTTACAGCACTGCAGCCCCCAGTGGTGGGGCAGACCTAACGTGCTGGTTACACATACATTAACGTTGACTCAAATAAACATAGATGCTTGCATCTTTGCAACAGTAACAAGATTCAACAGTTTGAGAGGCCGAATAGGCCACCTACTCACTGCCAGTCATCAGTCAGGACCAAGCATTTACTGAGAGTCCTGTTCTCGAAGCGCTGCTCTCAGCAAGTCAAAACCCTGGTCACTAATTTGTTCCACAATAATTCTCAAGGCCGGGGAGGAAATGTAAACTGTATCGTGAGAAATAGAGTCTCTCACTGTAAATCATTTGTCTGTGCATGAGAGAGGAGCTGCTCTCAAGTTGCCTTTGGATAATCATGCAGTTGCAGCCAATGGTGCATGGCTATTCTGATATATTTGATAATGCAGCACAGTCATAAATAAGCTCATCCATTATCACTAGGAGCACTGCATGTTTTTATCATAATTCCCAGCAAATAAAGAGCAGTTTTCTTTTCATATTGAAAGTGGAGGCAGTAGTTTATCATGGTATCTTAAGCAGTTTGGGCATTTTTTGGGGCAGCTGTGGGTCAGGAGGCAGAGCGGTCGTCCACCGATCAAGAGGTCGGTGGTTCGATTCCTGGCCTCATCAGTCCACCTGCTGAAGCATCCTTGGGCAACATACTGAACCCCAAAACTGCTCCCAATGCTGAGCCATCAGTGTGTGAATTCATATGTACGTTGCTTTGGATAAAAGCATTTGCCAAATGACTACTTGTAATTGTTATTCTGTTTTGTAACCTCTCTCTGCTCGCTTCAGCAGGAGCAGATTGCCTCCAAGGTCCCTGTACGACATATTTGGGATTGAGACTCAAATCCTGAATATGTTCTTTTTTTCTCTCTCTGACAGAGAAAAAAATAGCTTCAATGAAACATTCTTCTCATGAGGCTGTAAAAGGAACAACAAAGGCTGCACAGCAGGGCACTAAGCTCTACTGTAAAGTTCACTGCTGCTTTATATTAATCATGCCATTAACCATCACTGCCTTGAATGAAGTGAAATATCTATTTGTGATAACCTTTCATTGAATTGGTTTTAACATATTGTTATCCAAATAACGCAATGCCTAAAGTCATATGTATACAGATACATGGATACATTACACTAATTCACCACCATCTTGGGCGTTCAGACTTAAATTTTTTTTAATGTTTGTTAACTGATACAGACACTGTGACCATAACAGGTATTGCAGCTCTCAGGGTCATAGTCTCTTACTCAGTTACCTTACAGCCAGTGCTCTTCCAACTGCAGTGTACACTGTCTGGTATTAAAGCCCATTTCCCATCTCTGGCAGCCACCCAAGCCAATGAGAAAACAGTGAAGTGAAAGCACCAGGAGAAAATATTTACACAATTCCACTACAATCAATCCATTGTCCCTGCCTCTAAGTTAATCAGCAATATGATCTAAGCTTCTAATTCCAGCTCCATTTTTTCAGGCACTGAGAACTCTGTTTTCCATTGTTAATGGCTGTAGATAGATCTTATATAAAGCTTGCAATAAAACCTCACCTGAACTCATTGCTTTTTAGTGCAGTGCAATTACTCTACTGTTTTCTCTGTACTGATTAGCATTGTTGTAAGACTCGGATTTTTGCCTTCTTGAGCAATGATTGGACACTGTAAAATACTGTAAATACACAGAATCTCTGCAGTCAGAAACAAAAAGTTTGTGCCAAAACACAGCTTCCACGAAGGGCACATTGAGGTGCAAAACTAAAGAACTGGAGGACTCATAGGCTTTTGATCTTAATAAATTCTCAGCAAGTCTCATTCATCCTTTTCAAAACCCAATTTCTGTCTGCCGCGTTTGGCCTTTACACTTTCCTCTTCAGTGAATGATTGGAGTCATGGCTGTGTAAGCAATGAGAATAAATTACATACTTGATAGGGGAACTGATCTTGGCATTGTCATAGCCCGTTTTTTTCTGTCCTTTAGAAATTGCTTTGTCTTTCAATGACAACTTCACAGACAGGTGCATATTGGCAAAAACACCTTGCATTTTGAAATATGCAATTTCAAAAAGGGCTAAACCTCAAAATGTCTCACCTTCAAACTTACATTTTTAAAACCAATTCCAATTTATATTATTACATCAAAATGAAATAAGATCAGTATATTTCATGACATTCATTTACATTCATTCATGAATTACCATACTCAGAATGTCAACACATAAAAGACAATCTCCAAAAAAGTATATCTTTATTAAATCTGGATCAGTGTTCTCTAATGCCAACAGTACTTGCTGCTACAGCTCCATCAACCACCCAACCTCCTCTTTATATTGATTCAGGTTTTGGCATTTTTGTCTCTGATTCTGTAGCATATTATTCTAGGATTAGCTATCGTAGAATAATCAAATTGTTATTCTGGAGTTCATTCCATAGCAAAAAGAACAACAACAGACATGACAATCCATGGAAAATAACTTTTTGTTGTTGTTGTTGTTGTTGTTGTTGTTGTTGTTGTTGTTGTTGTTGTTGTTGTTGTTGTTGTTGTTGGATTGGCTATGTCAGTCTGCAAGTCAGTTGGTTGATACAGACTGAAAAGCTTCAAAGTGTTAATGTCTCAACAACTGTGTAATAGATTACCATCAAATTTGACGTGGACATTCAAGGAACTCCAGTGACTCCTTCTTCACCACTTTTCATCCAGCTCAACATTTCAATTTATTCTCTACTACTACTTACTTATATTTTCTGTCAATCTAAAATTTAGTTTTTCTTCACAATGAGCATGACAGGTTGCTAATATGGCTGTAGACTCTATTTGAAAGCTTCATTTTTTGAACATTTTCATCTCTATTTAATAGGTGACTGTAAAGAGTCATACAGAGCAGGTATGGCATAGCTTCCCCTGCTAGAATCAACCAAACCAACAACATTGCAGTTTTACGCTTTGTACCTCAACCATTTGACTACCATGGCACTGGCTATAGACTCCTGTCCCATCAAAATGGTTCTTACAACCCTGGAGCAGACACTCTCCTCTATCCGTTCATGTACAGATATTTGTGGTGTGTTCAAAATAATAAGAAATTGTGTAAAATCTATATTCTCTTTTTTCCCCTACCGACCATCTGTAGTACCTATGACATGCCATTCATTGGCATTTATGAGTAACACAACATGAAAATAATATGACATTCTAAGCCCATACATATATTGACAATGCCACAAGTCTGTTAATAAAGGCAGTTAAAACCTAATAAAACAGCCAGGGGTTCCTGAAATGATGTGTACTTGGCTTGAATGTCAAAAAATAGGAATATTTTCAATCCAGTATCATGCCAAAGTGTTTAACAGACCCAGTGGTACACAGTATCACTGTCACATTTTGCCTTTATCTGGGTGTGAAAACAACACATTCTCATTAAGTTAGTCATAAAAAAAATATGCAACATCCATTTGGACTTTCAAAATAAGGCTTACTGGAGCACCAGAACTACATGGTTAGGTTTGAGTAAGGGGTAGGCTTAGGGTGGATTCTTTCATATTATTGCCAACTATAGATTAAATTAACTACTTCCTTAAAACAATCAACTTTTATAATTGGTATCACACAGGAATGCACTGTGGTCTCATGTTCAGATAGTTCTCTGTGTGTGTGGCTTGTTACACAGAACTATCTGAACATCATCCTTGGAAAGGGCAGGCACTTTCAAAAACTACTACTACTGCTAGTAGCTCCTCATAGATGCTCATTGGTTCAAACCACTGTTGTTTAGCCACAAGTGCTTAACTTGAACCCTAGCAGGATGAATTCTCAGCTCACATGATGATCTCACATATGCAGCTGCCTCGCAACGTGATATGTCATTGGGATGACAAAGAAATTTTAATGTGGATTCTGATACAAAAGAAATATAGTCTTTGTACATCATTGAAATGTGCAAATAATATGTAAACATATGACATTTTGAGTCAAGCTGAGATGGCTGTGAAACTGTAGACTGTTCAGTTTTCAGCTCAAAACAAGAGAAAGTCCTGCAGGGGGCCCAATTCTTTCTGATGATTACCAACTACAGAATAAACATCAAAAGACTGTAGACGGGGGGGCTAACAGAGGGGCAGGATGAAAGGTGAGAGGAGGGAAGAGAGGGAAGTGAGTGATGGAGATCTCTGGGGAGGCACGAGAATAGTATGAACGGAGGAAATGAGTCCTGGGGCCTGCTGGGCTAATGATGAGGAAGCTGGAGAACCCTGCATAGTCCTGCTCTCTCTGATGAAGCTCAAAATAGACACACGCATAAAAACTTCTACTACATCTGTTACTATATTTCTGAGAACCCTCATGGACAAATCAAACCTCTAATCCTCTAATCTAAGAAATTGTTTAGTCTGCTCCACTTCCTGTATTTAAGTGTTTATACTATTATTACCTATTACCATTCATACTCTTCACACATACATGTTTAAATTAAGCTGCCAACAAAATACAGATAAACTATGTTTAGAGAAACAAAAAAACTGTAACTGTTAACAGTCTCATTGGAAATATTGAAAACAGAAGTTTGGTTACATGAGTTATAAAATGCACTGGACCACACTATGATTTTCTTTAAAAACTAGAAGTTTTGTATAAAGTGAGCAGAGGCTAAGATGAATGCATGATTGGTCTGAAGTGTCAATGATAAGAAATGTGAACATTACTGACAAAAATGGACCATAGCAGCTCTTGGGGTATTATTGGAAAAATGAATACAGTGAGAGAAGATTCAGATGAGAGGTTTGTTTGAAATGAAATGAAAAGAGAAACCGACAAAAATCTGTGGAAACAAATTGTGATCTGACATGTATCACCTTTTCAGATAATATGGTGAGCTGTGAACAGTTTTTATATCCACATCCAGCATTTACAGAGCAAAATTAGCATTCTTTTAGAATCGAGTTTCTGGTCATATGGCAAAGATCAGCCCAATATTCACTCCCCTTGAGCTCTGATTGGGTCTCCACCAGTGTTGACGGAAAACTAATTTCCACTAAATTTAATAATACAGTTGCAATCACATTCCTGTCATCACTGGCATTTGAAAATACAGGAAATTTTCCAGCACTCCACCCTGGAACCTTACCACCACTCTTACACTGTCCTCATACCCTTCCATTAGTACACAAGGATCAGGTAAACTAGTTCCTACATTAAATGACTAGAGTTAGGTGGTCAGAATCAGATACCTGGTTGAACGTGAAATGCTGTAAACATCCCTTTATTATGTACATGAAAACACAGAAGAGCATATCAGTTCATCACGTAGTTTAGCTTATCAGTTCATCACTTGCTTTATTTACGTACTCATGACTGACACACTGTTTCCCCTGTGATTTTAAAAGAGACTACTGGCAATACAGCTGTGGTCAAAACATGTAACAGCAATGTCACTAGTGGTTAGAAACCAGCACAAAAATGACAATTACCAGCATAGACCACCAAGTCTTGAGCAGACACATTGCAAACACTAACAAATAGTAACATCAGAATTTTGGAACATAAAACAGAAAACTTATCACCGGGCCCTGATGGGTTCACGGTAGAATTCTATAAGAAATTTGCCCCACTTCTCTCAACAGTCTTAAGGGATGTATATAATGAGGCTCTGTCTCTTGGTCGACTTCCTCCAACTGTAACTAATGCCACTATAACTCTTCTCTTAAAAAAAGATAAAGATCCCTTACTCTGTAGTAGTTTTAGACCCATATCTCTACTAAATGTAGATTATAAAATTCTTGCTAAGATTTTGGCCCTCCGTCTTCAACATGTTCTTCCTCAGATCATTTCATTAGACCAAACGGGCTTCATGTTAAGGAGGCACTCATTCCACAACACCAGAAGACTTTTCAACATACTAAACATGCCTGGTATTACCTGCCCTGAAGTTGTGGTGTCCCTGGATGCCGAAAAAGCCTTTGATAGGGTGGAGTGGGGCTATTTATTTGGGGTGATGGAGAGATGTGGCCTGGGGTCAGGCTTCATTGCATGGGTAAAACTATTATATGCATCACCAGCAGCCTCCATACAAACAAATAATACTGTATCGTCCCCCTTTCAGCTTCACCGTGGCACAAGACAAGGGTGCCCAATTTCCCCTTTGTTATTTGCCATAGCCATTTAGCCCTTCGCCATTTGGCTCAGATATGAGGATAGATTTGAGGGTATCAGCCGTCAGGGTACAGTACACAAACTGTCACTGTGTGCGGACGATTTACTCCTCTATGTATCAAATCCAACTACATCATTGCCAATAGTTTTGAACATCCTAAGACAGTTTGGCCAACTCTCTGGCTACAAACTCAATTTGGGAAAGAGTGAATTATTTGCAATTAACAATTTAATTGGTGATCTGCCAAACAACATAGCTCCTTTTAAAAGAGTGGACAACTGTTTTAAATACTTAGGTATACACATAACAAGGTCTCTGACGGATACTTTAATTAAAAATTTTGTCTCTTTGCTTGACAAGGTTAAGGGGGACTTTGATAAATGGTCCACTCTGCCTCTATCATTGGCTGGCAGGGTGAACCTCATTAAAATGACAGTCCTGCCAAAATTCCTTTACCTTTTCCAACATATCCCTGTTTACACTTCAAAAAAGTTTTTTGCCAAACTGGATAGGGCAATATCAAAATTTATTTGGGCTGGTAAACCTGTGCGTATGCAGAAAAGGATTTTGCAACTGCCAAAGCGAACAGGGGGTCTTGCCCTCCCAATTTTTTACATTATTATTGGGCAGCTAATATTCAAAAACTTTTGTACTGGACTGATGAACCTACCACCAACCATTCTGCCTCGGTCAATATCGAAATCTCTTCATCCCAGGGCTCCTTGCACTCATGTCTGTGTGCTCCTCTCTCTGTAAAGGCCTCTGAAATTAGCAATAACCCAGTCATTACACAGTCACTTAAGATTTGGTTGCAATTCAGGAAGCATTTTGGTCTGCAAGGCCCTTCCACCTATGCCCCAGTATTCTGTAATATTTGCTTTAAACCATCCACTATGGACACTGCCTTTTAATTGTGGTCTGAAAGAGGTATAGCTTCTATTAGTGACCTTTATGCCAGTGGTGTTTTCATGTCTTTCAATGATCTATCAAGCAAATTTAATCTACTTCCATCTCACTGTTCCCCCCCCCCCCCCCTTCACTACTTCAGTTCTTCCACAACATACAAGGGAATTATGGGAACAAGATTTAGGGTTCAATCTCAAAGATGATTTATGCCAGTGCACATGTTTTGGTCTTGTCCTAAACTCACAGACTTCTGGCCCAAAATATTTAACACTCTCCACATGGCTTACCATTTCGGTGCAGATCCCAATCCCCTCTCTGAAGAAATTTAACAATATTTGGAACCCCTTGCTGTCCATTGTAGAATCACTAGATATTACACCTGAAGAGACTGACACCCCAGATCTGCTGATGTAGTATTACATTGCACGGCACTATTAAGTATGGCAGCATTTCAAAGTAATAGCTAAAAAGTTACTTATCGCTGTAACACATTACTTTTTGGTGGAAGTAATCAGTAAAATAATTTCTTCACTTTTTAATGAGGTCACTCCTAACTGTAACAAATGACTGTTTTTCAGTAACTAGCACAACACTTGTCTCCACTAACTCAAGAGAAAAATATCTGCAGCTTTAGCAAGTAATTGCTCCACTATGTTCACCTGCTGGTCTCTGAATGTGTGTCTGCTGTTTTGGTCTGAACAGGATTTCTTGTGTCCAGTGAATTGAGGGGCTTTAGTGGTTGTGCCTTTTGTCTGGGGGTGGAACTCTTCAGGGTCAACTGGTGAGATAAATATCACTTTTCAATAACTTCATAAACAATATACCCAATTGACAAAAAAAAAAAAAGAAAAAAAAAATTCCGACCGAGCCTATATCTAGCACAACACCTAAAATCAAACAAAAGCACACGATTTTGAGAATATAAACTTTGAGAAGCCTCCACTTCAGAGCTTCTGTTTCAGCCTTTGACAGGCTTAGAGAGGTTGAGAGGAGCACCTGAAACTGACTCACGGAACGGGTCTTCTTTGGTGGGTAATCTGATTAATTGGTTAGTTGGTCAGTCAGTTGGTTAGTGTGAACATGTCATTGTTAACGTGTGTTCAATCAGGGTGTAAGAGCCCCAACAGGTGTGCTTGCATACTGCTGCAGATTGTCCTCTGGGACTCCACTGCACTGCTTCCTTCCTCGGCTGTGTTTTGGTCTCCCTTCTAGTAAACATTCACTCAGACGTTACATGAAGTTTTTGACAAACTAGTACCTAGCTGACAAAATCTGTAGTAACATCTTGTCATAACTGTATTTCCAAACATCTGCTCACACAAAGTAGGCACTCCAACTGATATGCTAAAATGATCATGTTTTGAATGATAAATATTGATTCAGGAAAGATATGATATCATTACAGATGTGTGCTGATCTACAGTATGAACCATAACTAGTAGCAAAGTAGTAGAAAGAAATATGACAATCACCTTTTAGTTTGCAAGTAAGAAGTAAGTGAGAAGTTTTTTTTTGTACATTGTACTTAAAGGATAATTCTAGTAGTGAGGTGTATACTTTGAAGTAAATTTGAACTGTCTTTCTACAGAAGTACTTTTGACTTATTTCTACTAAACACTTCTGTAAAAACAGGAGTCAAGTAAAGTTTAGCTTTTTGCAAACTGAAGCAGATAATGAAATAACAAGAAAGAATTGAAAAGTATTGTAAACAGTTTCACGTATGCAAGCACGCAAACTCAACAGTCATCTAGACGAGACAGTGGCATTCTTGCAGTGCTTTATTCTATCAGTTTTTAATTAGACTGTATCCTTGAATTGGATTTTTTGAGTGTATAGGTGGAACAAGTGGTTCCTACAAATGTTTCTCACATTGCAATACATTTTGACACATTTTGCCATTATGTAATCATTAAATACCACAAAGTAGTACTATTTGGTTATATGGCATTCAAAATAAGCCACTTTCCTATTTGCATCTTTTCATTTTCACTTTTTCTCTTTTCTCTCTTGTGTTATGAAAGTGCTTTGAGTGGTCATTAGGCTAGAAAAGCACTATATAAATACACTCCATTTACAGAGTTTCTCAGTCTTTGTGCCATGTTTAGCTACATTTATAGCATAGCAAGAAAAATCAAAGCTATGGAGACAGATCCAATTAAGTAATAAAATAATTATCTTTATTTTATATGAACTGAATGAGCAAATAATGATGTGAGTTCAACTCATCAGGATGCTGTAATGAAACAACGGCATTTGATGTAATCTAGAAAGCTGAGGTGGACAGCCTCCAAGGAAGTGAATCACCATAAGAATGTTCCAAGTATTAGCTATTATGAGATCTGAAGGTGGAGGAAGGGAGTGCATGTGTATTCATGTGCATGTGTGTGTGAAGTGGTGGGGGTGAGAAGGCTGGGAGATAAGGCAATTATTTGGTTGCTAACAGTGATCAGGCACATGTTGGGTCATCATCAGCAGTGGGAACAATCAGGGGAAGGGAGGAGAGCAGATGGCCAAAACAGGCCAGATAAGACCAGACAGAAAATTCAGGCGATGGATTGTGTAATGGATGTCAAACTTCAATCTAACGCATTAGCAGAGCCTCTGCCTCTGGCGTGGCCATCAACTTCTGTGCAGCACTGGTCAGACCGAATAATAGGCTACATATGTATCTCATGGACTTAAAACATTAGACTGTGTGGTCACACTGCATGGACATTTGTGTGTGAAGACATCATGGCTGTCGTCATAGATACACAGTGCTTAAAATACATTACATGTGCAGTGCATTAAGCATTTGGTCGGGAAAATAAACAAACAGCTAATTCCCATGAACTGCAGGAGGAACAACAAACTGCTGAAATGCCTCCTTTGATCAGACTTGTTTGCTTTTACAAGCAAAGCAATTGTATTTGCCTCTAAAAAACCTAAAAAAAAAAAAAAAAGACATCTTAGATGGACAATAATATTGACTTTCCTGTGTTGTTGAGTAAAACTCATCAGTCAGTACATTGCAATTTCCATGTCACAGCTCCTTGGTGGGAGCTGTATCTCTGTGTTATCACTCACCACTTGATAATGAAAAGCAGAATGAGAAGGTGAAAACATTCTCTCTCCAACATAACCAGCACAGGAGGCCAAACATAGGAGAGGTCATTTATTTACAGTACATATTGCAATCTTTCACTGTGCACATTAGCAGCGCTGTCAAAGAGACTGGAGTCAGTAACCTCCTGCTTTCCAGGGCTCCTTTTGCATAATGAGCTAAATTGGAGCAGCTACAGGCCCTAATAAGGGATATAAACCCAATCTGTCTCAGCCCAGTATACCCAGAATTAAAGTTGAGTGTGGTCAATAAGGGACAAAGTAAGATTGTGGAGGGTGGGTTGGTAGGTTGGGGGGAGTGATAGATGCACTACAAGGTTTTGTGAGCTGAGTTAAGTTAATGAAAAACAATTTATTGTCTTGGGTGTGGAATCAAGCAAAGTAATTCTCCACTAAGCAACACCCAAAAAAGAGGAAGTCACATATGCACCTAAAAGAGGAAGTCACACAGGCTGTGACTAGTGGGCTGTACCATGAAATAGCCAAAAAAGGAGAGAACGAGGTTCTTCTTCCTACCTCTACAACCTCAAGAGTAGGAGTGTGTGAGGAGCCTGACATCACAAAGGAGGACTTAAAAAAATCTACAGTCAACTCAAGAGAACAGAGGACAGGAAGAATAACCATTTTCCAACTGACAGTGGATTATAAATTGGAGTTTAAGTTCTTTACTCATTCTGCTGCAAGAATGGGACTTCGAAGGAACTTAGGGACTTTGGGCGGAGTGGTGGGTTTCTTCTAGTTTCCACACTGCAGGAAGAGACAGATTGTACTGGCCAGATAACCAATCTCTCTCCCTCTCTCAATTAGAATCAGAATCAGAATCAGAAAGCTTTATTGCCAGGTACAATTTTACACATATGAGGAATTTGCTTTGGTGAGGATGGTGCATGACACATCTATTAAAAGAAGCTATTAAAAAAGTAAAAATATAACAGTAAGTGAAAAATATAACAATAGTAGAAAATATAACAATAGTAGAAAATACAATAATAAGTAAAAGATATAACAATATAAATATATATACACAAGTCTTTTTTTTTTTTTTTTTTTTTTTTTTTTTACAGAAGCACAGTCTGTTTTTTCAGAAGGGAGTCCAAGCAGAGCATTAATGTAACACATAGAGTTATGGCAGTGTCAATGTGACAGTAAAGGCAGAGGTGGAGTGTGAAGAGTGTTGGGGGGGTTCCGGGCCTTGTTAATAAGGCCGACAGCAGACGGGAAAAAACTGTTCTTGTGGCGTGAGGTTTTGGTCCTGATGGACCGCAGCCTCCTGCCAGAGGGGAGTGTCTTGAAGATTTTGTGTCCAGGGTGGGAGGGATCAGCCAAAATCTTACCTGCACGCCTCAGGGTCCTGGACTCAACTGAACCAAATATTGTGTAAATGATTGTGTAAAAGGTGTCATCATTAAAATACACCATAAATAAGCATATTTCCTGATACTATTTGAACATATAAACCAATATAATATTGAGATAATCAATATGCATCCAATGTAACATTAAAGAGTTTGAAAAAATGACTGATTGGAAAAAACCAAATGCCGTCAGTAACTTTCTGCTAACACCAAGACTGAGTGAAGCTGACATGGAGGAGACTCAGGTTCACAATCTGTCAGAGACAGATTACCAATGTCTCATCCTAACCTTCAGTTACCTAGCCCAAACTATACCATAACCATAGTTCATTCACTATTATCATAATCTTTTCCTAACCTTAACCATACCATGGTTGCCATGTGCAGATACTGCAGAAAGCCAGACTGTTAAAAACCTTGAAAAAAAAATAACGTTGAATGTAATCTGGGGTTTTGCAGAATCGTCCAATAGTGATGTTTTCATTTGGCAAAAGTTTGACTTTCTAATAGGTCACCCTTTCTAAAGGTTTTACAAGTTGAAAGTATTCAGAAAATATTCACTAATGCATTAGAAATCTGTTAGAAGCCACTGATAATAACTTTTTCATTATTTGGAAAAATCCCAAATGCTGTTGTTTCTCTTCCTCATTAATGAGCCTGTGAGCTTGCTCATGCAGTCAATGCAAGTGCCCCACTACACTCACATGACCTCATCTACAACATGCAGTATCTCCCACGCACCCTTTTTATCAGGGTAGTTTATCATGTTAAGTCACTGTGATTAAAAGGGTGTGTGTTTGAAGTATATTCATGCACTTTTGCTATACTTGCATGAGCACAGACATGCCCTCACACACAGAGAGACACACAAACACCTTTTAGCTCCATTTGTTGTGAGTTATCTGGTCCGGCAGCTGGTACTGGAGGACCACATCGAAGATAATAGAATGTCCGATGAGACACTGCAGCTACTGTTGAGAGTTAGCAGACCACACCAGCGCCACAAACCACATCTCCACAGAGCACTTTGGAGGCAGAGATCTACATTACAGAGTAGAAGACAGCTGCAGCATAAAAATCAGGTCAGAAGATTGCAAAAGTGATTCGCCTAACTGGCAGAGAAAATGTGGAGGAGGGAAGTTACTGTTAACTCCCTCTGCTGAGACAGATATCAAACTCTGAAAGAGAAGCAGACGGTGGTTGTACTGAGTTGATCATATAGACCAAAAGACTGTGTGGCAGTAGTGAAGCAAGGTGGTGACTCAACTAAGAGTGAGTGTGTTTATATGAACTCCAGTATCTCTGTTATGATCACATTTTTGGAAGAGGTAAATGTCATATCCTGGTTTCAGAAACCAATACTGTGACAGCCTTCATCAGATCTCCTGCAGGAGATCCATCTGCTAAAAAATAATGTTGTATGTAGGTTTTCATCCTCCACAGTCGATTCCAGCATGGAGGACAGGTTGTTAATCCAGGTGCATTTCTGATAGTTTTTTCCAGCAGCTATTTCCCACATATGTTTTTTTTATATCAAGGACTAGAATATTATAAAGCAGTCTAAGCTCTGATCTCTCCACTGGATTGTCTGTATGTAGGCACTGTCACACATCTGACAACTCTGTAGCGAAGATGTCACTCAGCTTTCTATGCTCACGCCTCTGTGAACTGCTGTGAAGTCACATTTTTGCAAACTGTCTGAAAAATGCTAAATGTGTTGTTAAGCAACATAATTCAATAGGGTTTTTGATTAAGAAATATTAAACATCTGCTTTACACTCAATACAGTGGAAAGCCAGTGATGGTGGAGTTCAGAGTCCACGTCTCTGCACATAATGCTGCATTCCCCATATTCCCACATGGTGTGGGTCAGTGCACCAACCTCATCCATTTTATTAACCAGGCAACTCAAATTCCCTGTGATGACTGAAGGAAGAAAGGATTTATTCCCTCTTCTTCTTCCTCTCTACTGGTCTCCTGCCCTGCATCCCCAGCGTCCCCTCCTTAACTTGTCTGGATATGGAGCTTCACTCTAGGTGGTAGTGTAGATTTAGAGAGCGTGATTAGCTGTTCACGGAGATAAACAATACACCAACCCCATTCTTGTTGGCTTGGTGCCATAGTACAAGGAGTTTAAAAGTACCACAAAAACCACGAGAAGTCCATTAATCCATCAAACATCCATCTCTTTGCATAATATAAACATATTATGTGAAACATGTTGCTGAGAAGAACACTGAAGTGCAAGAATTAGATACAAAATGTGAAAACATGTGAGCTGCCGCAACAGGAAATGTGAAATATACACGATCATTGAAACCTAGCTTGAAAAACAACATGCATGATGATCAATAATGTAATGATGTTCTACATGCTGAAACAAAAGGGAAAGTTTGAAGGTGCAATCAGACAGAAAGTGAAAAGCAAATTTTACCGCTGGATCATTTTTGCAAGCATTTTTCACTCAGGTTGAAACATTTTCATGTGCATGTGTTTTTGCCTGAGTTTGTGTGAGTCTGGGTGAATTTGTTTCTAATTTCCTTTGAGCGTTCATGCACTTGAGACACCTAAAATCTTGCATTCTGTCTGAATACACCTTGATAGATACCAGAGATAGATACCAAACCTTGATGATAAACTGAGTGAAGTCCAGACAGACATGAACTAAAGTGGATTCATTCTCAACTACGTCAGCATGGAGGACAAAGATAAACTTGTACTTTCATACCCTTGATGCTGTTATTTGAATAACCAAGTTTCTCTATAAATCCACATCCTGAAGCAAGGATACTAGTGTTTATGTAAGTGGACTAAGTGATTGTTATTTTAGTATGGCCAAAAGCTATAAGCAGGCAATAGTCAGAGCCACAGGACATCTTTAACTCTCGCTAATAAAGTCACAGCATAAAACAAGAGAGGACAAATCTATTTACACAAGACCGCACTGTTGACTTTAGCCTATATTTTCAGTAGCATCATAAGAATGCTTACTGAGGCCAAGACACACTGCAATGGAACACTGCGGTGTGGTGGTAATGAGGTTACTGCACTTACTGCAGTGCAGCCCAACTACTCTGTCTCTAAGCAGCAGTGTTAAAGTAAGTAGTCTTCAAAAAGGTCATGTGAATTTAAGTTCTCAGGTTCTCTGGATTCTTAAAATCATACCATGAATTAACACACTGTAATCATTTCTGTGCCATCATCACATCACATCAAACTCTAAAATGAACACTTTTTTCAAATCCACAGACATTAATCACAGCTGTAGACTTGAGACTTGGACTCGTCTGCTGTGAGACTCAACATACTTGAGACTTGAATGACTGAAGACTCGACTTGACAATTGGAGGCAAAAAGCTGAGGGGACTTGACTTGGTTAATATGCAATTATCACCCTCTCCTCAGCTGTGCCACACCCAGTCCTGCACAGGTGTCATTCATGCTCTTTGGCTGGCTGCTGCACCATCCTGGTGAGACATGATATAAGACATGATAGAAACATCTAATGAAATTTATTTTGTTTTGCAAATGCTCCTACAGTTTAATGATAGATGATCTTTAGTGCTTAGAAGACCATTTGAAATTACTGTAACCTACCTGTCATACTTAACATGTGTCTCATATACACAGACAGGACACTGCACTTCTTAATCCTTACTATTAAAACTGAAGTTGATCCTTGTTAGTTAAGTTGAATATAGCACAATTAAATGTCCTATTTCCATAAAGAAAGAAGTATCTGTTGTGATCTTGGCCATTATTCTATTTCATACATAATTTTCATACAGGTATTGATAGATTGGAAAAAAAAACTTGCTTTTTGACTTGCAAGTCATGTCTCAAAGACCTAAGGCTTAACTTCGACTTAGAGGACAGTTGTGAACACAGAAAAAAATAAATCATCTTTTTGAATACAAAGATAATCTCTGCTGATGGAAATATAGTGTTCCATTTGAACCCCAGCAGATTCTGTGAACTTGAGTGCTGTTTGTTTGATGGCTAATGTGGAGCTAATTAATTGCGCAAGAGAAAATACACAAGAGGAAATGGGTCAACAGTACACAAAAATAGTCTGTCAGAGGAAGCAATCACTTATGGAGCATACCACTGTGAGATGGGGTGGCAGAGAATTGGACAACAGGAAGACACAAAGAAAAAGAAAAAAGTGGAAATCTGAAAAGGGCACGAAACAGTAACAAATATGGTGACACTAATATAGTGGATTAAACTGTAATCTTTAACTACCACTCCCATCATTTTTTGAGGATTTCACATTGTAAAGTATTTGTCATTTTACTTTTAAACTTAATCTTTAAAAGTAAAAAGTGAGTAGAGTGACTTTTGGAGGGTGCCACTAAATCACAGGATGTGTGTACAGATGACACATTTAAGCAAGTGTAAGTAACTGAAATTGGGATTACATGTTCTTTGGGGTCAAACCAGCTTTTATGAAGCTGTTTCAAAACCACTTAGATAAGCTCAGAAATTCATGATGCTTTGCTGTATAGCCAATGTTTGGAAGCCCAGGACTTTACAGTACTTGGGAGTTGCTTCATGTCTTATCTGATTAATATTCTTTATGTATGTTTAACATATTCTTATGTTTAATATACTACCACATACATACAACAGGGTTGTCCATGCTCTGTGGATTTTATCCCATTTCCCACATGACTATATGAATCATTCTGTGAAGGAATTGCTTCACAGCCAGCATGGACATGAGGACTGATTACAGGGATCTGCACTAACTCAATGTATAAATTTGCAACACAGCACATCATATTTCCTGTAGGGAAATTTGTTCTCTGCATTTAAGTCATCCTTAGTACATGGAGCAGAAGGCAGCTACTGAGTGGTGCCTGGGTACCAACTTCAGTTATAAACCAGAGCCTTGGTGAAGGCAAGAATAAATGAATACACAGAACAAAAGCAGTATGTGTCCAATTCAATAGTTCAGTGATAAATGTGCCAGAACACAGTTAACTACCAGCCGAGTGTGCTGCAAAGCGTCATCACTGAAGGTACAGCAAGCAGGCAAAGTCTGAGTGATCTTGCAGTTATTGTAAGAGAGTACGGCCACTGGAAAAAAAATGTATCAAATGAATAAAATCAGAGGCTGTACTTTGCATAAGCTCAGGTCTTTCTGGCAGGTGAAGAATATTTAGTATGTATGTCATAGTATGTATTTAAAATGTAATTACTATAACTCCCATAGGGTGAAGAGGACTGCCAGGAGGACATTCATGGAAGGAAATGCATATTAGTTTTTCCCATAGGTACATCTATTTGTCAGAATAATTACATAGCCCCAGCAAAGACATGATCTGATTCAAGTTATTTGTAGGAAATTCATGCTTTTGGCAATCGGGAAACAGTCAGGAATCATCAAACACATCTTTTAACCTCACACAGACACTGAGGGATATCTTGCAGAGGAGTCTATATTTAGTGAGTTTTCCATTAAACACTTCATGATTGTTTAATGTTGTTCAATGATATTTCTTAAATGGAAGTGGGTACCTTTGCTTATCACTGGTGTACTGAATGTGTCAGCACTAAATGTCTACTTCTGAGAAACTGACATGAAGGAAAACCAAGTTTGGATGAATTAGAAATAAAGCAGACAGATGGAGCAGCTTCTGAATGATTATGTTTGTAAGGAGGCTGTGTAAGGTTGATGTAAACCACTGTAATGTGGCATTACATAGAGTCAAAATGTACCATCCATCAAGTCAACCTTCTCCTGAATTACAGTTGTGATTTCAAACCACACATTCTACACTGATGGGCAGGGATAGACTTCACCATTCTGCAAGGTAGGCAGTTGCTTGGGGCCACCAACTCTGAGAGCCCCTAACATAAGAAATAATAAAAAATAATAATATCAATCAAAACATTGCATGACCTGCATTTATATAGCGCTCTTGTAGTCAATCGACCATTCAAAGCACTTTAGAACACGAGTTGTATTCACCAATTCACACAAAGCAATTTGGGGCTCAGTACCTTGCCCAGGGACACTATGACATACAGACTGGGGGAGCTGGGGATGGATCCATTGCCCCTTTATTAATGAACACTCTACTGCCTGAGCCACAGCCGCAATAAAATACGTAGCCTACTGTACTTCTACATGTTTCAAGTGCCATGTATTTGCCCCTTACCCGGGAAAAGTGAAGCAGTGGTTCACTGATGGAAACCTACTGGGGAGGTTGCAGCATTGCATGTGTCTTAACCTCTACTCGACCATGACTCATGACCCTGCTCATTTTCTATAACAGTGAGATGGCACATCGAACAAATCCACTTTTCTTCTTCAATACTGTCCAACTTCAAAATAAAGTGGTAAAACATCAAATCTCAAATAGGCACGTAAAGAGCTATGCTTCTTTGATAATTATATACATAATACAATTCTTTGTATCATATTAATTTTTGTTGCACTCTCTGAAAGCACTAGCAGCAGGTTTTACCAGGGTTTTCCTGTCTCATCGGCTTGCAACCCTCAGGATAAAGATGACATGATCTTGTGATTCAATGGAAAACTCCAGAACAGCTACTAATGGACACTGTGGAGAGATCAGCTGTTTTATCCAAGGTCAAGAAACTCAATAAAGTACTCCATTACATCCAAGTTTACGCCTTGCATTCAAAGCTCAACTTAAAGCAGTATTTTTATTTATTTATTTATTTTTTTGGCAACTTGTGGACAGCAGAACACATACCCACAACACTGATATATTGACCTTATAACATTGCGGGGGTGAACATGATAGCTTACACTTGTCTATTTAACAACCTGTCTAACATCATAATGAATGCAAGTTCAATATTTACTTTTGATGATCAACTCCTGAGAACAAGGTTTGTCTGTTCAAACTGCTAAATGTTCCGCTATGTTCACCAGCTAAATGTTAGTCTGTAACTTTGTGTTTCTGCTGCTTGGTGCTGGACAGGTAGTGTACAGTGGCTTTTTCAGAGCTTTTCAGCGAAAAGAGCCACCTGCTGCTGCTGAAAAGTCTTTCTCACTAAAATGTTGAGTTGAGTGAGTTATAAATTATAAATTCACTATAAGCCTGTTATTTTGAGAAAGGTTAGCAAAATTAAAACTATTGAAACCTCTCAGCAGGACTTAATACTGTTTGCTCTCCCCCACTGTATATTGCATTTCTTGGCCAACATTTGATCATCACCATATGATCCGCCATAAAAGTGGACAACAAATAAACTTAAAAGATAGGTGAGAGGGAGGTCTGTACTCCCTGAGTCAACCAACCTACTTCTGCTAAAACACTTATTGGGTTGCTGTGTGGCAGATCAGAGGTCCTCCTGTCCTCAGAGTGTCCTGTGGTAAACACAACAGCGTGTAGCCATGGTTTCTGGAAAAGGTGGCGGAGTGGCCGGATCAGTTGGACAGGGAGAGTAATCAGAATCAGATCCAGGTGGAGCTCCCTGGTGTAAAGACTGCATAGCCACACATACAAACAAAACATACTTTTGTATAACTTTAGATATTTAATCAAACCTTGTAGTAATACTTTAAATGCTTTGTACTGATGTGAGATTCAGCAGTGTGGGATAAAATACCTTTAATATGTGTCATGTTTTCAGTTTATATAACTATAACCTATAACTGCTGCACAGAGATAGAGTACCAGTGTGTTGGGTAAACCAAACAAACAGTTCATATATTATAACTAATAGAGTATTTTTTTTATGCCAAAATGACCTGTTTTAATTCTTGATTTAGGATTTTATAAGAATTATTATTGTTCATGTGCTGAAAAAATAGATGAGAATTCTGCATCACTGTGTGAGTCACAGTAACAACACATGAGCACTTTCACACAACAAACCATCCAAAGAAGTATTAAAGTGGCAGTTAACTCTGAGGACAGACCAGAGAACAGTCCTGCAGGATGCAAAGAAGACAGACAGGCTTGTGTGTGACAGAATGAATCAAACCCAGAGTCATATCAGTCTGCTTTCTCCTCCTGCTGCCCACAAAACACACCTCTCCACATCTCCATCACACAGTGTCTCAGCACCCACCGGATGACACTGAGCTCAGATCCCCTCTTGGATTGATGAAAGTGACAAACACACGAGGAGACATCCTTTGTCTTGGTGATTGCATGTTGGTTTGTGGAATATTACTGTATGACCATGCACAGCGAATGTTGTGCATGCATATTCTTTTTGTATGAAACAAATAGAATATACATGCACATGTTTTTAATTTTTGCATGTATAGGCCAGGGTATCTCAGTGGGACTTTCCTGGTTAAATAAAGCTTTTATAATAATAATAACAATAACAATAACAATAACAATAACAATAACAATAACAATAA